>VWZV01003266.1:1287458-1690349 GCA_013397155.1 Irena cyanogastra
TTTCCTGGGGGCAGAATAAAGCCACTGCATTTTCACACTTGGGTCTTTCTGGAGACAGTGAATGAATTAAGAGTACCTCCTTTGGAAAACACTCCATTTAAATCATTGCACACAACTGAGCACAACAAACAGTTCTAGGAGAGCATAAAAGCAAGAAAGCCACTTCTCACCATCAGTCATTGTTGTGAGAGGGAGTGTGAAAAATCTTGAGTTTCCGTCCTTTTTGCGCTATTCCCACTTGTAGGCTTCGTTTCAAGGGAGGAAGTATTTTCAGTACTATCGCTCTCATCTCTTGGATTCTTAAAAATATTTAAGAGTTAACAGAAGGTGATGTGAGAAAATGCTAGAACTTAAACTACAACATCCTTCTGTAGGTGCTAAAAGCCTAAAATCAAATCCTTACTCTTGAAGGAAGTGCTGGTGCTCAGTAACTAAGGAGAGGAGTTATTTTTATTGCCTCAGACTTTGCATTTTCTTCTCTCTTTATGGAGGTAGGGGGACACCTCACTGAGTACAGTAGTGGGGGTAAAAACTAATCTTTGTGATTTTTTTCCATGCTTAGAAGTAATACTAACATAGGTTATTTAAGGATTTCTCTTGCAAGAGTTGGACAGTTTGTGTTTGGAGAGGGCAGAAATGCTTTAGATGTTTCTCTCATCAGTTAATTATCAAATATATTTTGCTTTGCAGTGCAGAAGGTCATCGATAAATAAACTTGTTTTTCTTAAACATGTCTTTTAAAAATAGAGCAACTCAAACTTGTTTGTTTGTAGAAGCTCAGCACCAAATCTTTGACTTCCCCAAGTTTGGTGGCCAAGGAGGAGTTTCTGAAAGTGCTGCTCTGCTGTCCCCAGGAAGGGATTGTGCAATTTAGGTATCTCTTTTCTTAATAGGGACCTGGTTGAAAAGCAAGAATAGTCGTAGAGCCTTTAATAAAGGCTCAGTGTTTGCCCTTGCATACTTGTTGTCCAGTAGCTGTCCTAACAGAGGCTTTCAGGAAAGTCCACTTTGGTTTTTCATTCTTGAAGTAAACACAAAGCCACCAAAGTTCTTACTTGATTCATTTCTCTGCACACCAAAAAAACTTCATTTAGTCTCTGTCCTTAAGCAGAGGAAGCTGCACTAGAGCTGAGCTGAAAACCTCCACCCACTAAACGGATGTTCCAGTGGAATGTTTCACTGGCACTCTGCAGTGAAAACTCAGTGAATTAATTCAAATATGATGTTCAGCATTGGAACTGGAAGTCATGGAGCAGCTGGGGAGATTCCCCAGGTGTCTGCTGGAGTCTCACCCCTTGCACTGACCCTGGGCTGGCCAGGGACAGCCTCAGCTCCTTGGCAGTAAATGACAATGAATTGTAGGAACCACTGATGGCAAATTTTGGGCCACAAGGTGATTATAGGGGAATAGGTAGCAATAGCTCAGGTAAGCTAACAGAAGTAAAATAATAAAAGGCCTAATTTCAGACCTAAGTTTACTTTTCTTCTCTCTTTATTTTCTTGGTAAAGAGCCTTTTCTGGCTGTGGAATTCACCCAACTGTTGTAATAATCAGGCAAGAATAAAGCATGAGCATTTTCTTGTGAACTCCTTTATTTCTGCAAACTAAGTGGGAACTTCTTTTGGAATTCACTGTTCTAATGACTGAAGTTTGGGGCATGTCTGATTTACCTTCGGTAGAAAAACTCAGGACATAAATATCTTTTACTTCTGCTTATGTGATGCTTACCTTGAGGGGTATTACTGCTTGTGGGGATGTTTTATTCCTAAATGAGATTTTTGTTTGAATTAGTGTAGTTTCTTTCAGAAATTTTACTTCAAAAGTATGCTTTACCTAGCCTGAATTATCTTGAAAAACTCATCTTCTAGTTTTTTACCCTCTGTGTTTCTGTTTCAATACTTTAAAAAAAAAGGAAGAAAAAACAATACATTTTAGTTTTAAAACCAGACTTAATTGCTTCTGGATTTCAGAATTTTTCTAATGCTATTGATTAGACCATTTTGAGTGTAATCCAGATGGAGATTAACATGAGGGAGCTAATTGCCTCTTCTAAATTGCAGTTTTTTGTTCCTTTAAAATAACGCTGTATCTTCTCTTTGATTTTTGTCATTGGCAGTTGCAAATGTAAATGTTGAAACAAAACTAACTTTGAAGGCAGAGAGACAGGTGTACTTTTTCAACAAATTGATTACAAATGTATCAGACACCTGTTATTTGATTTACGTGGCAGAAAAGAGCAAATATTTTCCTGGAACTCCGTTGGGAGTGTGGCTGGATAAGATTATCTCCTTGTGCTGGAGAGGCAGGATAAGACAAGCAAAACAACCTTTTGTTTTGTTTAGAAGCCCTTTTTGTTAAACAGCCAAAACAATATTGAAATTGCAGTGTTGAGGGAAAGCATTTTCCTTGGGGATTATCCTTGGGGGAGGGTGGGCTGGGTTTGAGGTTCTTTGCAAAGATTTTGCCAAGGGGCTCTGCATGGGCAGAAATCATTTTTCTCTTTGGTGGAGAGCTGCAAAGTTCCCATCCCAGACACTGGTTTGATAGTTAACATTCAGGTTTCCTACGAAATGCAAATTCAGAGGTTCTTTAAAAGCAGTTGCAAACTTTCTGTGGCCTTTGGCATTTTGTCCCAAACACCTGCCACGAACCAGAGAGACGCTTCATCTTGCAGCCTGCGTGAAAGTGAAAGGAGAGGGTGGGGAGCGAAGGAGCCAGGAGAGCCCAAGAGGAGACAAAGCAGCCTTGCCTGAAGCACATGTTAACCAAAGCAGATCAAAGGATATGATGTCAGTTTATAGAGAAACAGGTCAGGCAGGCCCAGGTAGCTCAGGAAGCAGGATACTGATTATTCCCAGAAGAAAGTCAGGTATAGGGTTACCGCGCCACGGCGGAAAGTCAGGAGGTCAGAACTGGCACAGCAACCACGTCCCCTGGCTGGAACAGCTCTGCTCCTCTCAGGGGAATTTATCATTCTGGAAATGGGAGAGAATGAGCCCAGTGCAGCGAGTGCAGCCCAGCCAGGTAAGCAGGTGTGGACGCTGTGCTGTCGGGAGCTCTGGGGCATCCTTGCTTTGCGTGTGGCAGCTCGTCCGCGCGAGGGGACTTGTCCTTGCATGTGTGTTGAGGAAAGGAGGAAATGCACATCACTCATCTCTGCAATGCATTATTAGAAATAAACAACACTGCTTGGATTTAGGAGGGCGAGGAAAGGTCTGATAAGATCGTGTGAGCATTTGGCACTGTACTGTCAGTAAAGGCTGCTTTACATTTAAGGTGATCTGTGGATGTTGGGGTGACCGTTCTGTAGCTTTGTTAAACCTCCTGCAGATGTTTTTTGTGTAGGAAGGGCTTTGCACAACTGTTTGCACAAATTCCCTGCTTGTTGCATGTGAGTAGGGTATGGGAGATGCAGGGAGATGAAGGATGTTGTTTCTGTTTAGCATTCGTGGCTTATTTCAGTTTGTTGCCTTTGTGGTTTTTTCCTTTTGTGGGTTGTGCTGAGGTTACACCAACACATGCATGCAAAATAGCCCTTGTGGGCACTTGTGTGACTAACTATAAGAACAGAGTATTCTGTCCTAGGTATTTTAAATCTTCAGTAGAATCCTGAATGCAACACTTCATAAATCTTGCTTAGTCCTTCTTTTGCAACATTAATGTCAAATTTTTGCTTTGAGAAAGAATGTTTTCCCAGTAGCCCTTTTTTCTTTCAACAGGCTGTTTTAACATCCCAGAAAATATTATCATCCTGGGGAATTATTCCATTATTTTATCTTCTTAGCATTCAGTGGGTTTTTTCCCCTGACATTCAACCCATGCTTTTCTTTTGCTTGAGCTTACCAGTTTCCTGGCCTCTTTCTCTTGCTTTGCATACGAGGGATATAGCTTTGTGTCTGTTTTGTGTTTTGCAGGAATCCTTAAACCATTGTAAAATTTTCAAAAGGTTTTCTGAGAGCTGGAGAGGTAACCTTCTAGTCAGTGACAAGATGTGTTGTTATTTTTCCCTTGAAGTTATTCTTTATATGCATGCAAACATGTAATCCAGGCTTTCAAATGTGTGTCTCAGATTTCCATATTTAATAGGGAATAACTCCATCAATGCTGGATCAGGTTTAGTTCACAGAGAACTTCTATTCCACTGCCTTTTTCTCATTTTCTCTCTCTCTCTCTTTTTTTTTTTTTTCTGTATGTTTATAATTATGGAGGAACTATCCAGAAAACATATGGTGGCAAATTAGATTTTGATCCAGATTTTAATATTGAATAAAGCACCAGGAATATTCAATGCTGTACAGGTCTAAACACCATTTCAGGCATGGTAATGAAAGAATTGGTATTTTTTTCTTTCTTTCTTCATTCAGAGCCTGACTTGTGGTTACAGGGGTTTGCTGCTCAGAAGGTTTTCCAGTCTTCAGAACTTATTTTTTGTGCTGTACGTGAGGAGCTATTTCACTTCTGCCAATATAATCTATGAATAAAATTGATGGAAAATATTTTCAAGCACGTTGTATTTTATACAGGTGTTCTGGGAACTGTGATTGTGATTCTGGCTTAATTTGTGCCTTTTCTCCATTAGCCTAAGTGAGCTTAGTCAAATGGAATTCCTCTTGATTTGCATTAATGGAAGTGGATCAAGAATTAGGGCTGCACAGTAATTCTGGGTTTTTTTTGGTTTTTTTTTAAATCTATGTGTGCACACATGCAAACACACATGCACACCCCCAGTTTCATTTTTTCAGTTGCCATCAACCTTATTTCCACGTGTGCTTGTTTTTAGAAACTGTCCCAAATAATTGGTGATTCAACTGGCATTTTTTAGGGAGAGAAAGGTGCAAAGATTAACATTACTCAAGGTACCTGTCAAAACCACTGCTAGTGAGACAACTTGGGTTCCTTTTCATGTTATTTATTTTTAGAGAACTTTGAGGCTTGTGTGAGTTACTTAAAGGTGCCAGATTGACAGCCCTGGAGGCTGGCTTCACTTATTCATTAGCAAAAGAGACACGGCCTGGGCAGCAGGTGCACAAACCTCCTTGCTATGCTGTACCCATGGCTTCAGTTCTGCTCTGAAAAAAACCCAAAAACCCCTGGTTTTGGGGATCCAGGGTTTCAGTCCTGCTCCCTCCTTGCCTTTCCCTGCAGCATTTTCTTCTAATGGTGTTGTTATGATTAGGCTGGAGCCCTAAAGACTCTGCAGAGCCCTTTATTTGATTTCCCGCAGCAGCCGTCAGATGGGGAAGGAGGCTTGGGGCTTGCATAAGTCAGTAATTCTCGCCATCTGGTCAATCAGTAAATATAAGGTCACTCTGCCGTCACAGCAGCTTTGTTTTGCACCAAGAGCAGTAAGCCCAGAGAGTGAATTAACTCTTGGTTCTGCTCCGCTGTTGTTTTGCTGCTGGCAGTGGTTCAGAGCCCTGTCCAGAGCCGGGGTGTGACAAGTGAAAAGAGCAAAGCTCTGAACAATGGGGCTCTGCCTGCCAGCCGTGGATTGATTCCTGGCTCAGGCAGTGCCCTTCAGAAACGCGCTGAAACTCACGAGGAGCACCTTGCACTTTTGTGGTGGTTTGGGTTTTTTCTCTCTTTTGTCGTTGTTGGGTTTTTTGCTTTCAGAATCAAGATCCGTTCCCTTCACACACATGTCACAGGCGTTCCCTTCCCATGAATTAAGTACTGTTTACTGGAGAATGTGACAGTATAAGCCCCACAAGATGCAATTACTGTAAATTTTAATTTGATGACATTGTACAAGAGTTGTAATTGATTTTTACACTGTATTGTGTTGCTAGATGATGGTAGCAGCTTTACTGGCTTGCTAAGTGTGTGTAATCCAAGCTTGCCTCTGCCCACAGAGGAGAGAGCTGAAATGAGAAGTTCAAGTTAAAGCAGCTTGTTCTTTTGCTTCTTGAGAGGCACAAGTAAGTGAGCAAGAATGAGAGGGGTCATATGAGCATTATTAATAAAACATCCTGGAAAATTTGGGGTTTTTTCAGGGCTTCCTTATGTGCTGTTTATTAATGTAACTTAAACATTTTTGTAACTGGTTTCATTACATATATATTTAATATAAACATGTTATTAAACAGCTGCGTTATTTCTAAAAGCAGTTCCCAGCAAGTTCAGATTCCCTCTGTAATTAATCTGGGCTTTGGATCAGCTCTGAGTATGTGTTCCTTAGGGTTTGTTCTTGTGTTCTGATGTTGATTTTTAGATCAATATATATGTAGTCTCATGAAATATTTACAGACCAGGTCTAAAAGAAGCAGCTACTACTTTTTGCTGAGAGAGGTGATAGGAAAATATCAAGAGCCTGCATAAAGATCCTGGCGTGCTTGCATGGAGCACTGGAAATTGAGAAGGAAATGTCCCAGAAAGCAAATTTCAGTCTCAAATGTCTTTCTTGCTTCTTGGCTACCAGGTCTACCCAGCTTCCTAGGCTACATGAACAATTTTCTTTCAGGTTTGTGTTTTTGAGCAGAACTCTGAATAACGCTAATGAATGCTGTAATCAGCTGCAGTTATTAACTGGGGGTTCTCTAACAAAAGGTGGCAGTTCTGAAGGTCCATTGTGACAATGCTTCCCTCTCCTCTTGCTGTTGGATGATCTCAGCCCTGCCAGTCGAGGTTTGCTCTCTGGACAGTTTCTCACAGACCATCACCAGGTCCCTTTTTTGGCACTTTTTGAATGATAATAGCAAGGGTTTCCTGTGACAGCATTTCTTGCACAGCTTGGCTCTATTCCCCAGCCAGGTACAGTAACAATGGGTAATTTAAAATAATTCGTTTTATTGCTGCCTCCTGTAGATTTTTGACTTTCATTTCAAAGTGGTGAATCCAGAGAGCTGGAGAAGTATGTTCTGATCACTATCCTGGTACTGTGAAAAATACAAGATTTAAATAGTCCCGCAGAGCCATCAGCTGCTGGAACAGCACAGAGCACTCTTTTTACTTCAGCTGAAGTCATTCGAACATATTCAGGGTGCTTTTAACTCTTTTATCACAGGAATACCTGGGTTTTTTAGCTTTCATTTCCCAGTTTATATGTGCTCACAAATCAGGCATTGAGATTTCAGTCCTACACAAATATTGTCAATAATACAAGCATATTAAATCTGAGAAAATTGCATAAATTGAAGCATGATAAGAGGAAATCTCTCTGCAGTGGTGAGAATTGACCACAAAAATGAATATCAAGCCCAAGACTTTGGTCTCCCAATCTGCTTGCTATTATTGTTGTTTTGCTGTTACAATCCTTTCCAGTTCTTAAAGGTATGTTGCAGATGATTGCATCCTAATATGTGTGCCTGAAAATGAAACAAGATAGCAACATCCTTCTGCAATAAGTAAAACTGAAATTGAAAACTTAGTAGATGTGCAGCAAAAGGATGATGTTTGCAAAGTGTTTGAAAACTTTTCCTCATAAAGCTGATTTAAACTTTGAAATTCTACCAAATGTAGGAATGAGCCCGTGTTGGCAGTAGGGTCTGTCAGATTCAGTGTTTGCCACACTAGGGAAGTGATCCAAGGGAAGTTGTTGGTTTTTCCCCCAATACATCATTGTTCAGTGTGTGTGGTAAGGGTTATGTTTGTTTTGGCTGCTCCTGCACCTCTTTTTCTGAAAGTCAGTCACTTAC
This sequence comes from Irena cyanogastra, assembly GCA_013397155.1. NCBI lineage: Eukaryota > Metazoa > Chordata > Aves > Passeriformes > Irenidae > Irena > Irena cyanogastra. The sequence continues at coordinate 1,295,093 of VWZV01003266.1, forward strand.
TGGAGAAAAGCAAAGAGCGGAGGTTGGCGCGGGGGGAATATCAATGTGGTCTGAGCAGCTCAGGCAAAGGAAATCTGGTTTTATGTAAACTTCTTATGCAGATATGAACTAGTTCATAAACTAAAGAGTGCTTTGCGTTCATAGCAGGTCCTGGCAGGCTCTCTTTTTCCCTCCTCCTTCAAGTACTGCAAGTTTTCTGGAAGTGGCTGGAAATTTTTCCATCTCTATACAGGGATTTCATTCCATAGTCCTAGTGGAAAAGGTGGTGATGGTGAGAGGTTTTTTATTTTATTTGTCTTTTTCCTTTTCTTGAAAAAACAGCATCTCCACTGATCATCAGCACAGTGGAATGGTGTCCTAAATGCTATCATGTCTTGCAGTGACTTCTTGAGATGTGTTTTTTAAAGACAAGCAAGAATGGGGTTTTGTTGCAATGTCGTTCTGATCCAGGTCTTTAGAATTTTTTTTTCCTGAGTGTTTAGTTTTGTGTTGGGGGGTTTGTTTGTTTGGTTCTGTTTCTCCCCTGCCCCCCTCAAGGCCAAGTGTCTTAGTTAATCTCCTAGTTATGGGATATATAGAACTAATAACTGCAAAACTGTTCATTTTGCATTTAGTCAGCAATCAGAGAAGCAAGATTGACTTCATGTGCATCAGGCAAGTAGCTAGAAATCATTGCAAACCAACAGTGAACTTCAAAGACACTTGTCATCTTCTTCCCTCTTGAAAAAAATGCGCATGTTCTGTGTAATGTTGGAGCTTTTCACTCAAATTTTAAAATTCTGGGGTTTTTTTAGAGTCTAAGGATCAGCTCTCTTGGAGTGTTGCTGCAGCTGCTTCTGCCTTTATCCAGTTTCATGTTTCTGGTTAAATTTTGGTAATATCCTGAAGCTCTTCTTAGCATTCAGGAGAACAAAAGCATAAGCTAAAGTTAACTAAATGCATACCTGTAGAAACAGAAAGTGGAGCTGTGCTTTTTAGCCTGAATGTTACTGTGAATCCATAGTGCTAGGCATAATAGCTGGCTTTGTCAATTTGTGTATATATTCATCTTTTTCTTCAAGTAGTGCTTTTCAAAGTGGCATTTCTGCTGTCTGTGTAAGCTCAGATTTTCTGTGCGTTCATAACACAATTAAGTTTACCACATTTTATTCCTGCTAGCCTTGCAAAGAGGGACTGAGTCAGACTGTATTTGTTCTTGTGCCTCATCAGCAGAAATGTTTACCAACTTTCTAGTTTTGCTTTGTTTGTGCAAATGCAATGAAAGTGGTGGGGTTGCACTGGTATCAAGAGGATTTAATTTGGTTTGTGTTGTTATTAGCCTTGATTGAGACACGAGCAAGAAATAATCCAGTTACTCTTCCACTGCCCAGGGATGGGTTTTTGGGCTGACACCAAACAAATATATCTCTTTTCACTTACAAACCGAGTCTATTTGACCTGATAGTCTGAAGTCACAGCAAACCCAAGCCATGGGATGGTTGTGCAGAAGGACTGTTGTTTCCCCCTCCTTATGGAAGTGATGTGTAGTTGTCCTTGATCAACTCTGCTCTCTTCTTTGCTGTCTATATGTCTTGGGTAGAGGAAAGCATAGGCAGACTCTTGGGGTTATAGTATACAGCCATTGCCATATGGCAATAAATTTAATTTAAATTACCATATATTGCTCCAGCTCCTGGCAGCCCCAGTGACTCTGGGACCTGGCACTCCCTCTATGGAGCAAAGGCATGGTGAGCTCTGAGGGGCTGGAAATTCAGTTCTCTGGCACTTCATGGGCACTGTGGCCACCTCCTGTAAACTGCAGCACAGCTTTTCTAGCAGACAATTATATAAACCCTGTCTTCTGCATACCTGAACAACAAAATATTTGTAACTCCTGCTTTCCTGACACAGAGAATTCTTTCCTAGTTACTGTTTCTATACTTACTAGATTACGTGAAAAAAGCATAAAATCCTTTATATTATCCATAAACATAATAACAAATGCTACACTATATAACTTAGACTTAGTCAATAATTCTAGACTTAGCCTGAGGGCTGAAGAGAAAATTATTCCTGTTACAAATTTTAATTATGCCATAAACTCTGGGAAATAGCTATTGATCTTCAGCATCTGGCATTAGAAATGCTGCCTGCTTTTTCTGGTTATTTAGTTTGTCAGTAGCATTGTCATATAGGATAAAAATAAAAAATGTCACAGGAGATGAAGATGCACCATATGCAAATGAGAATATTTTGGTTTGTTTATGTACTAAAAATATTTTATTGCTGAAGAGTTTTTTGTTTCTTACCAGATTTTTTTAGCTATCTCCAGAGAAATTTGCATTTGAGATGCAAGAAAGCAAATTCTAATTCTATCAAAGACTCTTTCTCACCATGGGATGCTGTAATGTGTACAGTGTGTTTCTTGTCTTAGAGGTACATTTAAAATTGGAATTCAATTAACTTCTCTGTTGTGGAAGAATTATAATTTCAAGGGCCAGATGAGACAAAGGCTGGAACCTTATTTCTGCATTTGTTTTCTTAAACCAGGGCTGTTAGATGATGACTGTTAGTGTAAAAATTTTAAGTCAGACTTAAAATAGTAACCTAGAAATTCCGATCTGCTCTGAAATCAGTGGCTCTGTGACACAGTGAGCTCTTACTCAGATGTTGCAGAAGAGAAGGAAAAGCTTTTAAGAAGTTTAAATTTCAGAGCAGGATGTACTGGAAATGCAGACCACCTTTCTAATCCACATTAGGCCTAGAGCCAAGTGTGTTGTTTGGTGGTTGGGGTGCATGTGATCCATGAGATTTGATTGTAGGTGATCCCCCAAAACCAGGTGGTTTAGGTGGCTGGAAATACAGGCTGTACTGCAGTAAAACTCAAGTGCAGGTGTCTTTGTAGGCAGGGTAACATAAAGCTCCCTTTCTTTTCCCACATCCAGAATGGTCTTTGAGGAGACCCTGCTTTGAGGCAGATGAGAGATAGTCTTCCCTGTCCAGGAGAACTGGAGCTGCAAAGGGGAAAATGGGCTTGAGAGCTCCAAAGAACGGGCCCTTGGAAGGACAGTCGAGGGCAGCTCACCACGGTGACAGAAATAACAGAGGCTCTCTGAGTGCTGAGCAGGTGCCTGAGGGACCAAAAGCACTTTGTGCTTTCCCTCCAGATGTCTGAAGCAGGGAGGGAATTGTGTGGTGCTGAGACAAACGAGTGCTGCTGGCTCAGTGCGGAGATTCAGTGCACCCAGTCTGAGTGCCAAGCATTGATATTAAAAGGAAGGATGTTTACAAAGCTATTCCACGGGCTTAGAAGGAGCTCTGTGAAGGAGACTCCCAAGATCTCCCTTGAGAAATACTGTACTTTTCTCCCAGTTACAGCAAGGGTGGGGGAGCACCTCTGTCCCTTCCTGCTTGGTAGTTTTACTTAAATTCTCCACCCTGAGCCACGTGTTACCACACACGGCGTCTGAAGTTTCTCAAACTTTGTGCACGTGACTGTGACCTCTTACTGAAGAAGTAAACTCAGCAAAGTAGGACAGAGCTGACTTCAGAGGGGCAGCTTGTGGTGGCTGCTGCCAACTCTTCAGTGGGAAATTGTTCCCTCCAAGAGTATCTGCCAGCGGCGTGTTGATGCTCGAACCCTCCTGGCTGACTTTCCTCAGCCTGGCTTTGAGCAAAAGGGACACAAACAAATACCACTGAGGCTTGCAGGCATTTGAGGTGGCCAAGCTGACAGGTTGCAGTCCAGCAGGTAAACGGAAGCCTATTAAGAGCACACAGAGACAAAATGTGTTGTGTGAGCGTCAAGTGGTTTTTGGGATGGACCTCAGTGAGGCAGACAGCTGTGGCTGTTTCAAGGGCATGGAGCAACCATGCGGTTTCTGGAGGATTTCTGTGACAAGTTCTGACTTAAATGTTTTCATGTAGGACTGAATGTCTAAATCAAAGCTTGTATCTGCGTTCACTTTCCAGAGCTGGACGGAGGTGGCATCTCCATCTGACTGCAGAGCCCTCTCAGCAAAATGTAAAACACTGCACCATCCCCAATTTTGCGTTCTCTGAAGAGTCCTAGCAGAACTTGAATAATACTTTTTTTGTCTGCTTTCATTTTCTAAAAAGAGTAAAATGTATTAAATGTGTGCAGTTTTTACAGGGAAAAAAAATCATTGAAATGCCTAGTTCTCTCTAAAAGCTTCCAACAGCTTCTGAACCCAGACCCGCAGTTACCCTTTAGCTGTTTATTTAGGCCTTGGACTCCAGGAAAGTTCTGCCATTTAGGTGGTCTGCCATTTATTTTGGTGACAAAGGGAAGCTCAATACCTTGAAAAATGTAAGCTCTAATTTTTATATACTTGGATTTTTCTTTCTATTGTTTCTGGCTGGCAGGTCAGATTTGTACTGCTGCTGTACACAGCAACTTAAAATTCATGTTGGCGTGTCACTGCAGTTACTACACTCCAGCCACCACACCAGAAAACTATTAACTCTCAGTTAATGATAACAGAAAATGTTTTATAATAAACTGTGAAATAACATAATCATCTGCAAAAAGTGTTAAGATTTTATATTAAAAAGCAATTAAACTTTGGGGGTTTTTGTTTGTTTGTTTCTTTTTAACAAATTGTAAGACATGCGACTAACTGGCTTTTGCTTTGGAGGGAATTTGTGCTTGCTATAGCGTGATGTCTGCTCTAACAATAGATGTCTGCCACTGAATTTTGGAACGTTTACTGCAGGGAGAGGCCCTTTTTGATAGGGAGAGTGTGAAGTGGCAGCTTGCATCCATCGAAGCTTGGTGTTGTGTTGTACTCTGGAGTCTTCAAAGCCACAGAAAGAAGGACTCTCGATTTTTGCTTGACCAACAGATTCTCTCTGTGTGCTTGGGTTGCCCCTTGTCTTTTTTTGTGCAAGTTACGTGGTTCACTTTTTCCCCTCGAGTCTCATTTGAGATCAGCAGCAGGAGCTGCTTGTGCTCTGCAGGCAGCACAGGGTTAAACTCTTCAATAGTTCTCAAGTGCCTTTTTTATCTTAGGAAGGTAAATACGATATTGATATTGCAAGGACTACTGACAAGTGCCTTTGTGGCTTTAATTGGCTCATTTCTAACAGCAGAGGAGAGTGTTCAAATGAAATGGAAAAAAACCTAAAGTCTTCTGTGCAAAAGGAAGCTTTTCTAAACTGTGGGGTTTGAATGAGCTGAGCTAAAATCAAGAGGATGTACAAAACTCTATGAAGGATGGGAAGTGAAACGTTGGGAAAGAATGAGGAGCAAAATGAATGTGATAATTTGCCCAGAAAACATTTGTGCTGCAGCTGTGGTCAGTTAGGAAACCTGGCAGCACCAGGCACTTCCCTTTGCCCTGACAGAAGCCTCAAATCAGGGAGGAGGTTTCCACCTTCCCCAGGGTGTTCCTTGTTTCAAAACAGACTATTCCAACACCCAGCTGGCCATAGATCCAAAATGCTGTGGGCACTGTGCTAATAATAGGGTTATAAAGCAGGTTGGAATGTGAGTCTGGATGTAATTATCTATGTTCCCTCCATCCCCTGCCATGTGGAAGATCCGGGGCAGGTTTCTGGGTTCCTTCCGTGCCCAGTGTACGGCAGTGAAGTGAACACTTCTTTTTTTATCTTGTGCTTTAAGGTTCAGTGTCAGTTTAAGTAGCTCTAAGCACACTTCAGAGGTGATCCAGAAGTGAAAAGTTCCCTGTATATCACTTCAGTGTTGTTTCTTATTCTGCTTTATGGCATTTCCAACTCCTTTTATAATGCAAATACCTGTTTCCTTCATACATGAATTTTCAGGTATTTGCAGGGATTATTTTGGGAGGGTTTTGTAGATTGCTTTGTTTGTTTTTCCTGTTTTTTTTTTTAATGAGGATGGAAGCTTATATAGCATAATGATTTGGTATTTGTTTGACTCATGGAAGTGCTAAGTATTGTAAGGTTTCAGACATCTTGGGGTAAAAAAATCTAGCCCCCTAAATTTACTTTAATCAAATATTATTCCAAACACAGTCTTTCTTAAGTGTGAAAGCTGAAATTTGGCTTGGGAATGCAATGTTTTGTTTTGTTTATTCCGATATCATTGCATTTTGTATTTTTAAGGTAAGCTGTATCCTCCAGTGTTGGCATGGCTGTCTTGGAGTCAGCAAACAGCAGGTGCTGACATCTGGCTCTGCTGAAGGTGGCTCTTCACATCCTTCAGGGACATCCCAGGGCTCCATCCACCACTCTCACTGCCCACTGCCCTGTCCAGCTGCAGATCAGAGATTGCAGGTCACACATCTGGAAATCCTGTCCCAGTGCTGCGTGGTGGTGCCAGCACAGGGGCTGGTGATCTGTGACCTGAAATCCATCCCCCTTGGAGGCCTGGTGCTGGTGATCTGTGACCTGAAATCCATCACCCTTGGAGGCCTGGTGCTGGTGATCTGTGACCTGAAATCCATCACCCTTGGAGGCCTGGTGCTGGGTGGGGACGTGGCAGGCACAGGCACAGGCACACAGGGATCTGGCTTTGCCTACAGCCATTCCCAGAAATCAGGAGCACTCAGAGCACTCTCTGCCCACCCTGGGCTCCTCCCAGAGATCAGGACAGAGAGAAAAGAGCAGAGCAGTGAGAGAGGGTTGTACAACACCTTGGTGCACGTGTTCTGTGGGTGCACACACAAGAGCAGTGGTGAAAGTTCACCATTGTTTATGCACTTAGCTCATTACTGAATTCACCTTTAAAAAACTTAGGGTTTATGTGTTTTGCTTTTCCAACACATGGTTGTACTCCTAACTTAGGAAGTTGGTGGTACATCCACAGGCAATAATCACATTATTTCTCTAAGCATCCACCTTGGTCAACAAACCTTTCCTGAACAGATTCTGCCAAGGTGGAAGAGTGGTTTTTTTTGTTTTGTTTTTTTTTTTTTTCCTTTAGATCTACCCAAAAGCAAGAGAAAAATCAAACATTCTGAGACCAAAAGGAGTCTTAGTGTCTAGATATATGTAGCCTCAGGGTATTGTGTTCCCTGTTTTTTTTAATTTATGTAAAATTGTAGCTTTATTTCTGACTATGGCTTTGTCTTTAATGCAGACTGAAAGGAAACATTTTGCTGGATTTAAGGTCTGTGTCCCAGTTCTGCAGCGTGGATGATTCCTGCTGTGCTCCAAATGAATGAGGATAAGGTCCAGTAAAACCTGGCTTTTGTCTGTTTGTCAGCTGTTGGATTTAAGAAACTTGGATTGTTCTTCTCCCCAAGTTTGGTGTCAGCTGCAGCCATTTGAACTGGATTGCATCTTTTATATTGCAATTACAGCAAAGCTAAAAGATGCAGGAAAGAAAAATCACCTTCATATTTAAAAAAAAAATCAAGTGGGTTTTCTTGTATCTCAGAAACAGATTTTTTTTTTAAACCAAATCATGAACTTGTACTCAGATTTAATTTGTTGTTTAATTTTGTACCAGTCTTTAGTAAATAAACTGCCTTGGGAGCAAGTGAATTGGAGTTTTCTATATGCTGAACTCCTGGAATGAGGCTTCTTTCAGCAGAGTTCAGCATCCCAGGAAAAGAAACAAAATTGCTGATGAAGCAGGCTCATGTATATAGATATTTGTCAGGGTTTTAAAAATGCAGGAACCTCAGTTTGCAGCACAGCTCTGGTAAAGTCTGAGTAATTGAGTTCAGTCCAAATCAAATCTCAGGCTTCAAAACTCAGGCTTTTAAAATGTGGAGTTTGTGTTGTTTTCTTTTTTTCTTTTTTGTTTTTTGGCTGTGGGACTCTGGCTGTGTTCAGGCATTTCATCCTCACTGCCTCTGAGTGCAGACAGGTCCTAAGTGGAGGCAATGAAACCCAGCTGGTATCTTTAAATTATTTCTGACCAGATGTGAAGTAGCCAACTGAAATTTTGTGATGGTCATCTTGTTTTCCTTTACGGAAATTCTTAGCTGATAAACAAACACAAATCTTTGAGAATGGGGGCTTGAACTGAACCCAAGCTTTAAAACTTTTCCTGACTTGCAGTAATGTACTTCAGCAGATTACAGGCATTATAAGCACAAACATACGTGTTTCTTTTTGCTAAATTTTTGCTGAAACTATTTAACAAGTTTGTCCTGACAATCACAGCCTATTTGAATTCTTTCTCTTAAAGACTGCAGTAAAATTGTCTGCATTTCATTTAATTCACTTTGTTTGTATTTCTCATTCAGCATTGAAAGAGGGAGTATCCAGTCCACCCACTGACCCTTGTCTGGCTTTTTTCTATATTTAAAAAAAAATTAAAAAAAAAATATAATAATTGTATATATTTAAAAAGGTCATGTTTATCCTATTGGAATGCTTCTGTTTGACAGGCTGTTTATAGCAACAATTTTTTCTTGTTTTCCTTATTTTTTATGGCATATATGGGCTAAAAGTTATAATTGGCCATATTTTCTGTTTTGTCTTGGTTTGACTTTGGTATTTGTTTTGTTGAGTGAACGTTGAGGTCTTTGAATATGCACATCTGTTGTGAAGATGGAAAACTGATAGAGGCATGATTGCTTACTGTAATAGGAGAAAATTAAAATCCTATATTCCATGGAGAAGAATAGGAGCAGAATGCTGAGATAGCCCATTTGAAAAAGCAGAATTTTAAATGTTCCTGGGTTGTTCAGTTATCGTTTGAAAACCCCGTAACCATGAGGCATTGCAGCCATTTTAAATTACTAGTGTATAAATGTTTAAATTATGCCAAGTATAAAGATAAGCATTTCTATTATGCTTCTGAATTTGGAGATCATCAGTAACTTCCTATTCTTCATAAAGTTCAATTTCATGCAAGAGTAACTGATGTTTTCAGCTGCAGTCAGTGATGCTGGGGCTCTGCAGAGCTGTTGGGTGGTGAGGGAGAAGGATCCAAAGAGAAATAATTTAGAATAGCCTATGGTTGATTTACTAAGGTCATTGTGACAGTGTATCCATATCATGTTATTAAACACAAACATTATCGTATTAGTAATTTTATGTATAATTACAACTGTATAATTACTGTATTTTATATACCCAGCTTTGTGCCCATTAGCTTTTAGTCTTTAATCATTAAAGGCAGATTTTAACTTCCATGTGAATATGAATGCACTTTTTTCTTAAAAAGGTCAGTCTTTTTTAAAAAAAGCTCAACATCCTGCAGATGTTGCCTTTACCCATTATTAAAGTTTCCCTTCCTCCAGTTAAAACTTAATATTTCTAGACAGTTTGTCTTTTTATAATTAACTGAAATTAGGACATAGTGAAAATGTGTTTATAACTACTTTATTGGTCCTGTTTGAAATTATTGTCTTCTTTCTCATAATGAATCAAATTTCTAATGATTCTTCCTGCTTACTAATTTGCATTGCTGTCTGGCTGCCTTGCATTTAATCAGCAAGAGTAAACTGCTGATAGATCACCAGGAATCTGTCAGGAGCATCAGTGTGAGCGCTGCCAGGGTGTGGAAACAGCTGGAAATGATGGGCTCAGTCCTTTGGGGATTTCATCCCTGGTCAGAGACACAGTGACTGGCATCTCAAAACCTTCCAGCAGAAGGTGCAGTACCCCAGATCTGTGATGGGACACTGTGCTTATCTAGGAACCCCCTGTTTTCTGCTTGGCTTGGAATGCTGCTCTTGTCCTGCTGTCCCCCAGTAAGCAGCAGAAATATGTTTGTTTTGGTAGTAAGTGTTTACAGAAGTGCCTGGTTTTGTGCTGCTGTTGGTTTCCATTCTCTGCATTATCAGAGGGTTCTGGGTTGAGTTGGAGGGCTCTGCATGGCTAACTGCAAAAATGCCATTTGTAGCTGGTTCTGAAACACGCAGCTGGCAGTTGGACACTTCCTTTGGTAAAGATTTCCTACTTACAGAAATAGTACAGAATTCAGAGTAGTTTGAGGGTATTAAATATTAGACAGAAGATCAACAGTGAAATGAATAGAATGAAGAATAGAAATAGAATGAAAAGAATATAGCAATATTCTTAACTTCCTTCCCGTGCTTATATTGCCAAAAACCTGGTCCAGTGGAAGGTGTCCCTGCCCATGGCAGGGGGTTGGAACTAGATGGTCTTTAACATCCCTTCCAATCTAAACCATTCTACAGTTCCATGATTCTGTGATTAATAATGGTTCATGCATTAAAAAAATAAAACAAGTTGTGTTAAAATTATTTAATTTTTTTGGTAGAAGCCCGGAGATTGCACAGAAGTTAGTGGGATGACTCAGTCTTCATCCAATACAATAATTAAACCCAAATTTAAAATTGGTAATAATCTTGGAAAAAACAATTAAAATTCTGAGAGAAACAACAATAAACTCTTTTTTTTCTGGAGTGAGGATTCCCATCCTCTCTATGCATTTCCAATAAATAATGAAAGGCTAAATGAGTGTGGAGAACAGAGAAAGAAGAAAAATTAATGATAACTAAGGTCTCTGTGTGATTGCATGGCATTTGCTGTCCAGTTGGACTCTTAGAGCTGTGAAACATGGTGAACTATAAATATTTGGAATAGCCTGAAGTTTCCAAGTTGAATACTACAAGGAAAAAAGAAATATTAAGAGCTGCTAATCCTTATTTGGCTGGTTTATTTTCCAGAAGTGAATACTTGGGGGAGAAGAGATTGTAGCATTGAATGTTCATGATCATAGAACCATGGACAGGTTTGTTTTGGAAGGGACCTCAAAGCTCATGCCATTCCCCCCCTGCCATGGCCAGGGACACCTTCCCCCAGAGCAGGCTGCTCCAAGCCCTGTCCCACGTGGCTTTGAGCACTTCCCTCCATCCCCATCCAGGCCTGTGCAGGTCTCTTTGGCTGCCACACCACCAGTGAAAAAAGAAATTTGAGTGTTTTCACTCATGTGGTTTTACCTTCTTAACCAAGTGTTAGACAATAGGATGACAAATGACTCCTTTGCTATTTCCATTGTTGCACATATCACGCAAATGACAAAGCCTTAGCTTGTCATTATTTCTTACAGCTTAATCTTGCTCTTGGCAATATCAGAGTGTAAAAAATATGAAAGCATATTGCATTCTTACTCTTCAGTATTTTTTAAAATTTTTTTTCTAGCAGATCCTGAGCACTATTTGAAGTTTGAAATATGTTTTTTAGATCTGTCTGGTAGGAATGTTGGCGTGGCCTTTCCTTCCTAACTTTTGAGCCAGCCTGGCTGCTTGTTGTGTTGGAGGGAGGGAAGAGAGAGGGGACTTTGTCAAAGAAGCTTCATAACCTGATTATAGAGATGATTGTTGTACACTGCCTGCATTAGGGAAGTGTTAAACACTCATTAGAGCTCTGCTGTGTTATTCATTATGAACCTGGCTGCAGCTGGCATTCAACTTTTATGTTATGTTCCATGTTTTGATACAGTAATAAAAGTGTAAATTACAAATGGGAAGATTCTAAGAGCAAGAATAACAAACAAATCAGTATTTTACAGTTCCTTTCCCAGGCAAAATATTTTTGTTCTCTTTCCCCGTTCAGAGACAGAAGTTAATCCTACCCAAGGCACTTTTGAAAGTGCTCACAGAAGAGATTATTCCATAGGGACTCAAGTTGCAGTTACAGCTCAGAGCTAATGTGACACCATATATTAAAGTGCTGAAGCTGCACTGAGCTGCAGCCGAGTGGCACCTGTCTGTGGGAAGGACAGGTGCGTGTGATTGAGAGGATTTTTTTCTAAATCTGAGCCTCAGGTGACACATCTGGATCCTAACAGGGATGTCAGTGATCTGTTGTCACATTAGTAATGCATCAGGGCCCTGGAGCCCTGCTCCACGTGTCCCTGCAGGGTCCCACACTCCTCACACTCCCAGGATGTTGCACATTTGTGGCTGGATTGAAATTTTCCCAGCGAGTCTGTGAAAATGAAAACCCTTTTTTCACCCTCCTCCAGTTTTTCCCCTTGAGTTGTGCTTCGTGTCAGGTTCAAGATTATTTCAGGTTCAGTAAGTACTGTAAGTGTTATTTTTAACAATGCAGGGATCTACCAAGCCTCCTAAAACACAGCCAGTGCTGACATACACCTTGTAAATGTACAGTTACTACAAACCCTAGCATCTTGAGGCTGTTTTTATTCTAACACCTACTTGGCTGTTCAAAGGTCACTACGGGCTGTGCCTCTCTTGAGAAAGTGTTGCTTGCTGGGTACACAACATTACACAGGATTTTATTCAAGAGGTGCTGATAACAAACTTGATTTGCCAGTTTGCTGGATGCTGGATCATGTTTCCTGCTTTGCAGGCCCTTCAGAGTAGAAATTGGTCTCATTTACTTCAATTTAAATGTTAATGATCCTCTTTTTCTCAAAGCAAAGGGAAATATGCACAATCTATCTGAAAATAGAGATATATTCTCCTGACAATCCCAGTACTAACTTTTTGTCTAAAAATCCTTTTAAATACTTGTTTTACTTCTTGGCATTAAACTGTTTCTTATGTAGAAAACTTTTGAAAGTCATTGGTCAGAGTAAGATTCTAGACCCAATTTGACAATATATCTGCCTATAGAAATAAAATATGAATAAAAATTGCTTGCTTTTGTTGTTGTCAGGTTCTTTTTCTAGCTCTGTAATAGTTACAGGAACTCCTAAGTGCTTCACAAATTTTGGGTGTGGAAATGTCAATATTTTATCAAACACTCAGTGAAGTTTTATCATCTGCTTTATTTTGGAAACTTCATCCATCTGGGTTTATGTAATAGCATGTTTTAGAACCCTTACTTAAAATATGTGCAAAATCTGTATAAAACCCATGTGCCATTACAGTAGCAAGCAATGCTGAGCTTGATTTCCAGCTAAGAATGTACTTGGAGCAGAACCAGGGGTACTTGGTACAAACTGGGGGTAGAGGAGAGACAATGTGAGCTTGGGGGATCACAGGACATCGTGGCTGGTTCCTCAGCACTGCTTGGGAGTGAAACCAGTGTGAGGGCACTGCCACTGTGAAAACATGCCAGGGACCTGCAGAGCTCTGGGTTCTGCCACTCTGGGAGCAGGGGAGACAGATTGTGACTGCTCCTCCTGAATTGCTGTGGTCACCAGGAACAAAAGTGCCTGTGCACTGGGACAAAATACATTGCAGAGGTGGTGCTGGAGGGGAATGCTAATGGGCACCAGGGATGTTTTAAAATCTTCTCAGCAGGCTGGACAGGCTCTCTACATTAACGGAGATGATGAGCAATTAAGGATTGTGTTCTTCAAAGTATTGAGAAAAATGCTGCTTTTCTATTCCAGGTGTCTGTTAGTGCCTCCTCTTTTCTTTCCTGTTTTCTTTTTCTCCCTTCTCCCCCAGGAAACAGGGTGAGGGTCAGTTTGTGGTCTCCAAAGCTGCAATCCCAGCATCCACCTCCCCTTGTCGTATCCATGTAATGAAGAACAGAAAAGTTATCAAGGAATTATGCTGGATGAATTTAGATGAATGTTAATATGAAAACAAATAATGTACAGGGTGCTCCTGTGCCTTTCATGCCACTCCCAATTTTTATGTTGCAACTTCATGTTTATTTTGCAAGACAGAGGGAGGATTTTCCCTCTCTCTGATGAAGTGGTTTGTAAAGTTCATTAATTTTAAGTTGTGTGCTAATTCACTGAACAGTCTCATGTCTACCATCTCATAGACAGGAAATGCTTTGTGCATTTTAACCTAAGAAAATACATCTGCTTTCTTTTAAAATGGAAGTTGTTTCTGTTTATACTAGCAGCTGAGGTTGCCATTAATTTTTTTATTTTGTTGTTCAAATATTCTTAATAGGCAAAGGTGCTAAACAGCTATAATTACATCACTGCATTTGCTGCTTGGAATATTGTTTATTGGCTTTGGATTAGGTGTCTTAATTACTTGATTGCTGTATTTTGGATTTGGATAAATGTCTCTTCATTTTTGTGGCATTCCAAGTATGATTAATATCTGCAAAACATATTGAAGTCATTAGGCTTTAATGTTCAAAATTGTTCTTTTTTTTGTCAAGATGGAAGAAAGTGTCAATAAGAAAATAATTTTCATTTCAAATGAGTGCTCATAAATATGTAAAAATTAAAAAGCAGTGAATTGTTTTTATGAATTTTAATGGCTGGCATGGTGCTGCATTATGCCAAGAGAACGAGTGGCATAAATTACAGTAGTCTATTAATTCATATAATTTCTGTAACTCGTTTCATATGTGCTTCTCCTGCCTGTGTGCAGCCCAGACAAGCTGTTGTCACACACATTGTGAGTCTTTTCCCACAACACTGAAACTCATCCACACTAAACTGGAATGTGGTGGCAATTTTCAATATCACTGATCAAAGCTGTAGCAGCTCTTTGTAGAGCTGGAGGAGGGGAGGTTTGCTCTGTGCTGAGTGCTGTAAGAGAAAGGATGGAGCAAGTACTGAGGCATTTTAATGCTATGCTGGCATTACTGCATTTTCCTGGTGCCTTTTAACTACATCAAATTATTCACTAAGTTAAATAAATGTTAATGTAGAAAGTAACTGAGTAAATTTATAAAGCCTTACCTATTGGTTACATTTCATTCTGCATCTCCCTTGCTGAAAGGGATGTAGGTAAAGGATAAGTTGACAAAGTGGCATTAATGCTGTGTGTAGTTAGTTATTTTACATCTGTGTTAGGGATAGAGCATTGCACAGAGAGTGAATTAGGGGATGATACAAAGTATGTAACAATTTTTAATAGACACCAGCAGACAGGAATTCAGTGTCTTCCTCTAAAATCTCTGATCAGAGCAGATTGTGGTGCTCAGGGCAGAACAGGACAGTGGGTGTAGGAAAGCAGGTGTTAAATGGAAAGGTCACAGTTGTATCTGTTCTTAAAAAAAAATGATAAATCCTTATTCTGTGGTTTCAGAAATAGTCAGTAGGCTTTGGGAAGCCCTAGGTGCTGAGCTGGGGAGGTGATTGTGGTGCTCAGCCTCAGAGACTTTCCTCAGCACTGCAGAAGGAGCAGGTTCAAAGCAGAGTCCTGCTGAGCCTCAGCTGGAGAGGTGCTGGTGGGAGAGAGCAGAGAGAGGGGCAGCTGAAATTGATTTCCAGCTAAGGAAAGGCAGTGGCAGTGACTTAGAGCTGGCAGAGGTGTTTGCAACCTGGTGGCCACAGACCCAGAGTCAGTGGACCCATCCAGGGACTTGTGAGGGTAATAAAGGAATACAAAACTGTCAGATGGCCTGAACTTGCTCTAGAGGGGAGAAAACTGACTGAACTGGCAGGAGAAAACTTGTAGGGTCAGTAAACTGGAAAACCACTTAGAGCTTAAGTGCCCAGACCCATCCTCAGTGAGATTTGCAGGAAGATTAATTACTAATAACTGATTGGATGCTAGATTACTTCCCTTCCAACACTTTAATTAACTGCAATCAAAATTGTCAGTTTGGATTGAACTTGGTACTGGTGGCTTCCCACAAAGTTTTATCACTTTGTAAAGATACTGTGCCTTTTTGATTAAAAAAATAACTTCCCGTGAAAAAGGAAGACCAGAAAAATTCTTTGTCCAGCTGCTTTTTGTTTTATCTATCTTTAATGTGAGAATTAACCTTTGAAAGGTATCCAACTTCTGCAGAAAGCAGAAGCTCCATTCTCTAGTGTATTCAAACATGCACAAATGGGCACTGCAGAGCAGGGAGCTGGAAATCAAACCTCCTGTCACAGGTATAAAAGGTTGTCACACACTGTTGTACAAGACCTTTGCAGAAGTTATTTTGTTAATGTATTAAGACAGTATTTAAGATTATTCCTAACTACAAAGGTAGTTAAAATAATGTATTAGAAATTGAGTCTAAGCACTGATCTGTGGATTTAAATCAGTAAGTTGCTGAAATCAGAAGACTCAACAAGTTCACTAACTTTAGTTATGCCTGAAGATAAATGTTAATTTTTACAGCTGTGAGAAAATGCAGTCTGTGCTTTTCAGATGATTTAAATAAAACAAAATTAGGTCCCCAAATATATATTCCTTTTGGAAAAAAGTTCTTCATTTCTCTCCCCTCCTGCCTGTGCAATGCAGTGTTGGGCAGCAACACAGGAGCATTTCAAGAAGTGGAAGTCACATCTAGATCTGAGGCTGGTTCATCTGGCAGCAGGCAGTGTGAAGGTCCCAGTTTGCTCAGTGTTTGTGTATGTGTCTCCACATCATTTCACATGACATGATGGCAACATGCCTCTCAAAACAAACATTTATTTCACTGGAATGCAAATTCACGTGCTGCAGGAAGCTGTGGTGCCCAGGAGCAATGCTGGTGCATAACCAACTGCAGATATTTTCCAGGTATAATTATTCTTCCTTTTAGATATGTTCGTAGAGAAACATGTCTTTCACTTTAGAAAAACCTTCAGCGTTCTGTTGGTTGGTCATATAAAAATAGATGTGTTTTCATTCTAGATGTCCACTCAGTAAAGACACTTAGAAGTCAGTGGCCTAAAGGCATTTGTTTCTTCCTGCAGTAATTCTCAAGATATGCCCATTATTCTTTAATATGTCTTCTCCCAGGATTCTAGCTCACTCCCCATATCAAAACAGGTCTTCCTCTTTGTCCTCTTAATTTCCTTTATGCAAATTGTAACCCACAGAAAAATAGCAAGCACACAAAAGAGTCAAATAAAACAAATCTACAAAGAAAATCTGTTCATAAATGGAAAACTTAAATAGATTTTAGAAGTGAGACTGTTATTTTCATTACACTTGTGCCTATTTTTGTTTCCTGAAATGGCTAGGACTAATATCAAAGGTTACATGCAGTATGAGTAGACTTGTGGGGTTTGTTTTTAGGAGAGAGAAGGCTCTGCAGCTTGGAGATAAAATATAATGTAGTAGTTGCTAAGGTAACTGCATGCTTTTGTGAATAGTGGAACAAATTAGGTGAGCAAAACATCTGTAAATTGTCAATAGGTAGGTTAGAGCAGCCCTCAGCTGCTGAGTTTAACCTCTGCGGGCTGCCCAGGGAAGCCAAGGCATGATGATGAGAAGGATGATCCTGTAGTGCTCCTACTGCAGAGAGAACTGTCCCCTCCCTGGGAAGCAGAGACTGGTGCCCTCAAAGGGGCTGTGAGCAGGGATGGGCCTGGCTGGTGTGTGAGGATAAAAGCTGTTTGCTTTTGTTTCATCTGAGTGATGGAACGGGCGTGTTTGGCATTGCCATCAGTGCGCTGCTCGGTGGCTCCAGGGAGAGTTCTGGAGTGATGCTGCTCCAAGGGATGGCACCCCATGTCCTGTCACACCTGCTGCCCTGAGCCTGCACCAGGGGTTCCCAGTGCTCCTTTTCAGCTTATCCTGGAGGTGGTTCTCGGTCAAGTGCACTCCTAAAAAAGAAATAGAGTTGGTCCTTTTGAAGGCTGAGCAATCCCACCCCAAGACATCCTGTACTCACACAGCAGCTGAGTGTGTGTGCAATTCCCTTTGCTGATCCTCACACCCTGGCAGCTGCTTTCTGGATTTAACCAGCTACCTCTGCCAACTGCTGGTGACCAGTAGGGCATGTTTTGAAAAGGTCTGAAGCATAAATTTTACAGATTGAAAGCCTGATGCTGTTATGTGATTAAAGAGTGATGGCTTGGGACGCCAGTCAAAATGTGGCCTGCATCTACAGAGAGGTAGATAAGATTTTATTTGGGAGGAGGAGCTTACTGAATTTCTGGCATACTAGAGGCCGAAGACTAAAAATGAGAGCAGTAAGAATAGCAGATACCTTAATGGCTCCAAATCCTTTACCAATAAAAATTACTGTCCTCATTGCCATTCATAGCAGGGATTATTTTCCCAGGAGAGTGTCAAACAGGCCAGGTGTGTCTAGATATCAGTGATTTTATGTGCCCATATTTCTGAGCATCTATTTCTGGGCTGAAAAAAGATATTTATTTTTTTTTTTATTTCCTTACCCTTAACTTCCTGTTGTTTGGTACTTTTCTCCAACTAGCAGAAGTTTTGAGTAAGCTGTAGCTCCAGCACCAAACACAGCCTGTGGTTTGTCACGTGAAGCAACTTCTGCATGTGAAACTAGGGCCAGCACATACCTGTAGAGCTGCACCTCTTTTGGGTTAGATTTAGCCCAGCTGCAACACAAAATATCTTTACTTGGTAGATCAGACACAGCAGTGGGTCAGATTTACAGTTAAAAAAAAAAAAGTATGTAGTTATTTCATTTTAAGTCCATAACGGTATTTACCAATTAGCCATGAGTAAGAAGGAATTTATTTGGCTTGTTACACTTTTGATTCCCAGTTGAAAACAAAATGCAGCTTCTAATTTTTTTAGGGAGTTTGATTGGTTTGTTGTTTGTTTTTGGGGTTCCCCCCCCCTCGAAACTCTTGCAATTGCTCTTGCTTGAATAATTGTAATGAGTGATTTTTTTCAGCACGTGAAAATTTTGGCTATTAGCTTTTGTGCTTAATTGTGTAAATTAACCTTCAGAATAAGACTTCTTGCTGTAGGACATTACTTGTTGAGTCTGCCTAATCAATTCAGGAGGTTGGAATAAATAAAAATGAACTTTAAATTGGGAAATGAGGCATAGACAGCACTACATGGAGTTTGGATTTGCTGGTCTGCACACAGTATCTAAAATATTCTGCAGAGTGCAACTCCATAGACAGGAAGAAATATATTTTAGAATCAGGCAGGTAGCATTTTATACAGAATTATTTGGTCTTTGACTATAGACTGTCCAGATGAATGAAATCTATTTGTCCCAGCTCAGAAATCTCCTCCATTTCATTCCTTCTAGCTCAGTGATTACCAGAATCTCATTTTGGAGACACTTTCAAATCCAACCACCTGTGCTCAGAATTGGACCAGAGGATTCTTAAAGGTTTTATAAAAGCTACAATTACACTGGTCTGACAGTGCTTGCATCCTGTCCCAGGGTGTTTTCCACTTCACCTAACTAACTTTCTGTCCCTCTTCAAACTACTTGTAGTCAGAATTGCTTTTTACAGTGAGATTTGAGACCATATGAGAAGGAGTAAGTTGTTAGTCTGGGGCCTCATGCAGCCTCATCATTTTTCATCCTCACTGTCCCAAAAATTACAAGAGGAGATGCTGAAAGCTTTCCCTGGGAGGGCAGGACTTTGGGCACTCTATTAAAAATACAGGCAAAAAAAAGGAACAGAACCCAGTTTCCTGCATCTCTCATGTTTTGGGCTTTCTAGGTGGTAAGTGCTAATTATGTTCACTTCAAAATTGCACATCCTGTGTCTCTGTGCTTTGTAGCACACGCTTGCAAACAGCATTATCAGAGTGGGGAGATAAATGTAGTCATAAAATATGCATCTTTATAAATATATTATTGTTTGCTCTCTCTTTTAAAACACATTTATCTGGAGAATTTACTTTTTACATTGATTTCTCCTCTCTAGGCCTCTCTCAGCAGTGATGGTTTTCTTTCTTTGCAGTCCCTGCCTCCCCTGGTTGCATTGCTGTTCAGAAATTCTCAGTTTCTTTCTGGAGATCTCTTGATTACCATGAGCCTTTAGTTATTCTACAGCTCCAGCAAGGTCTCTTGAGAGGATAAATGGTGTCAGTTCATGGCAAACACCAACACCTGCAGAAGTTCTGCCACCTTTTGGATGAATGATGATTATTTCTCAGAAGAAATCTCAAAGATTCATTGGAAAAGTCTTCTTGTTCTTGGCCTCTGCCAGGAATATCCAGACTACTAATAGCTGTCAATCTGAGACAAATTTGGGGCCTGTCCATAAGCTACATTTTTGACTCATTAAACAGAATGGAGAATTTCACATATTAAAAAAAAAATCCTCTCTATGGACAGCAAATTTTATTCAGAAGAACTGGATTAAAATAAGAATTTTTTTTTTTCTTTTCAGCCCTTAAGTCTGTTTGCAATCTGTCAGTGGGAGAAGTGAAGGAGTTGACCAAACACTGGAGCTCAGACATGATAACTAAAACTAATACTCTGGTTTTCATCTACTTTGTTGGATCAAGGGAATAAAACAGGTGGAGCAGACCCACCACCACTGAAAGTGTGACAGAAAGATCTTGTACTGTAGTGATAAATATAAAACACGTGGGTGTAGGATGGATGGAACAGGGAATTTTTTCCATGCTTGATGACAAGGGGCTGCCCCAGTGAGGAGAAAGTGTGACAGAGGTGTGTATCCCTCCTTGTGTGTGCAGTTCCTAAAACTGCAGCAAGGTGTTGGATCTCTGCCTGCTTTGGTTTTTCCCATTTGGAAGGTTTCAACTCCTCAAGTCTTTGACATTCTTTGGATCAGGCAGATTTTTTGCTTGTAAAAAGTAAAAGAAAAGGGAAATTAAAAAAAATCCTTGTAACCACAGACATGATAATCATAGTGACAAATAGAAAAAAATGTCAATTCTAAGAGAATTCAGACTGATTGTGGATTTTAATCACAAAGAGAATCATGGCTGGTTATGACAAACAATAAAAATAAATTCAACAGGCAATTTTGTGTTGCTATCAAATGGAACAAATTCTGGTGAAAAAAAAAAACCCTCAGCCCATTATTTCTGTTTCTGAAATTCATAACAGTAATTATAGTTACAAGGGTTTTGTTGCAGTGATAAGTGTACAATGGATCTTAATCTATTTGTCCAGGGCATTCAGCTGGCTGAATAGTGGATATGTCACTGAAATGCACCTCGAGTGTGAGGCACCTTCCTTACAATGAGAAAGTGAAGTTTTCTTTCTGATGTATAGAAAAGCAGCATGGTATTTTGTGTGGTTCTTATTTATAAGAACATAACACTGGAGGAAGAACTTCTTTCTAATATGGGCAGTGGGCAGGATTTCAGAGGATTGAACAGTAACTGTGTCATTTCACACTTAGCTAGAAAAGTGATGTTTTCTAACAAAATGTTTTAGATGGAGGCATAGTATTTTTGAAAGGTTGAAGCATGGGGAAAGTTGAATTTGTGCTTGAATGTAATGTACTGAAAAAGGGATGCTCTTGATGTCTAAATTGGCTGCTAATTAGTTTTAGATTAAAGTGCATAAACTCCTTCTCTCTCCATAAAGGAGTTTGGAGGCATTAAAAACAATTCTGTTTCTGGAGTGATATTAATAAGTACAATGCATTCCTTGGAATAATCAGTTCATGGGAATGATTTGGCAGTGCTGAATTATTTACAGGCTGGTATTCTCAGTCAGAGATAAACTGCTAAGATTTATTTAAAAACAGCCAAATAACTTGTGCTAATAATAAATGACATAGCTGAAATCATTGTCCAGAGGATGTTAAGTGTTTGCAGACAAAGGTTCACTCTCGTTTACCACACCTTATGAATTGGAATCTGAGGCTGGATTCAGGTGGGCATGTGCTTTGAATGCTAGAGTGGAGTGTTTGAGAATAAGCTCTTGCAGAGTGATTGTTATTGTGGGCACGTGTTGAGGATTTGTGATGCAAATATGTGGAGTGTGGAGCTGAGATTGGAATCAAACCCATGACTAAAAGGCCAAAAGCTGAGATACTGTAGATCTAAGGGTCATGAACCTGCTGTCTTATGGGGCTTTTATTTGCTTACAGTCCTGGGATTTTAAAGCTGTTCTCATACTTCTGAATCACTGGAAAAGCTGAAAGCATGGAGCTAAATGTGGAGCAGGGCAGGACTGCAGGGCCTTGGGGAGTCAGGGATGACAGATTTGAGATGCAGCTGTGGTGCTGCTTGTGTTAATGTCAGTATATTGCTGATATTGTGGGATATGTATGAAGCTCAGGGAGGTTTTGGTTGGTAGTAGGAGTCCAACAGATTTGATGGGCAGAGAGTATTGCTGTGAGGGTATCCAGCTCACACACTTGATAAACAACATGGCTGTATAAAGGGAGTAGCTGTTTTAAAGGAAAATGCCTGTGGATAATTTAAAGGAGAACTGTTAGAGGATAAAATGATATGTTATTATTTAAAATGCTTTACTAAATTCAGAATCTTCTCTTACTGGTAAAAATTCAGAGAAGCCCTTTTGACCTTCCACTCTTTAACAGCTGTCAGTGGCAGAGCCATTACATTCATAAGCAGTTTTGCAGTGCATCTCCCAATACATCACCTATTTATATTAATAGCTTTGTGCCCCAACCTGAGTCACAGCTCTTTTCCATTTGAACATTCACTTATGGGTGGCCTAGAGAAAAGTTAATGAAATGCAGATTTCATTAGCCGCAGTGGAACGTGTAATTTGACTACTGAAATTAATGCTCTTCCTCACTTAAACCCACACCTCTGGCCACAGGAATTGAATGTGTTTGATCTCTGAGAGTGCTTCAGGAGGATAATTTGCTGATGGATTGGAGGGAGCATCCTGAGCTGGTGGGTGGTGCTGTGGGTACCAGGTGAGACTCAGATCCCTTCCCTCTTTCTGCTCTGCTCCTTGGGACTGGGTCACTCAGAATCACAGAATGCTTTGGGTTGGAAAGGAGCTTAAAGATCATCTTCTTCCAACCCCCTGCCACTAGAGCAGGTTGTTCAAATCCCCATGCAGGTGAAAGCTCACATCAGACATTGTCTGAGTGTGCTGATCCCAGCAGGGCCCACCTGGAGACACACAGTTATGGGTCAGGTGAACACAGGGGCTGCAAAACAGGATTTAGAGGGAAAGCAAGGTCAGGCTGGTTTTGGTTTTCTCTTACAAAATGTTTAAGAATTAACTGAATGTGGCCTTCTAGTAGGAATAGCAATCACTGTTTAAATACAGGTTATAAATGGTTGTATTGTAGAATGTGTTCTTTTGTAGCATTATTTTTTTATTGTTCTCTGGACAATAGAGATCTTCAAAGATGCATCTAAGCCCATGTGGAATTCCTTGCTCATTTGTCTTTTATATTTCTACATCCCAATGAAAAGAGGCATAAGACATAAATCAGTGTTCTGTCTCCTTCTTTGCCTTTAGATATGTGCATTTTTAGTCCATTTTTAATGACATGGATTCGTGTGGTGATGCTCTCTGTAGGTACAATGTTTTTGTGTTTGGCATTAGCCATGGAGAATGTGCTATTTGCAGAGGAAAAGGAGCCCAACAGCAGGTGGAGCAATGAACTATTTACAGCACTGGATCGTGATACCACATGTGCTTCTTTATTTTGTACTTGCTCCTTCTCCTGTGTCTCACTTCCTTCAGATCAATTGTCAAACATCTGCCTGTCCAAAAAAAAAAAGAAGTTTCCTTTCTATTTGGAAGATTAATTGGGTTATTTCAGTCACAGGAAAGTTGCCAGCTCGTGTAAAAATGGGAGGAGAGGGGACACAAATTCTAACAGCTATTGATTAATAACAGATGTATATTCAACGGGATGGAAGACAAACTGCTCTTTCCAGGGATTTGATGGATAGGTGCTTGCTTCTCAGTTTCCTGGGGAACACTGCAGGTGCCTCTGCTGGGCTGCTGAGGGTGTACCTAATGAATTTCCATTTATTGCATGATAGCCAGCATTGATCAGGTTTCTGTTGCCAGTCAAGCCCCTGCTCCTGCTGCTGCCTCTGCCAGCCTTCCTCCAGTAGCAAATAACATCTTCCAAAACCTGTTTTTCACTGTTTCTTTTCTCTCCTGTTATTTCTTTCTGCTATTAAGGACTGACTTGAAATGTACGTTCCTAGAAAAGATCAAATCCTAGAAAAATCAGCCCAAAGAGCATGCTGTCTTTATCAATTACTTTGTTTAATGTGTAAAGTGTCCAGCAGAGTGTATAATCCAGTGTTTTGGTCAATTAATAAATCAATATAATCCAAAGCAGATTTATAAACTGCACACAGACAACCTGGGGAGCGAGGTCTTTAAAGCCGATAGCATCAGCCAGCATGTCTGGAGTTATAATGACAAAAGGACTGGGAAGAGAGTCACTAAATGCTGGATTGCTTTGTGATGAATAAAAGGCTGCTTTCATACACAACGTGAGGAAAAAGCATCCCAGCCTACTGTAGGGCTTTTGTGCCTCTGTGTGGATGGATGGCTACCTCTGCTAGGGAGAGTGCAGGGACAATATAAAGAAGCAAAAGAGGTTGATAGAGGAAGTAGTAGGGAACTTTGTGAAACAGTAATTCCTAATCCACTTGCAGAGGTATCCTGAAGTGTTGCAAATGCTCTCTGCACATCATGCACCGTAGAAGTGGATCAGGGTTTTGTTCTCCTCTGTCATTTGCATTGTGCTTTTTTGTATGTAAAATTAATGGTTGACATTGTTTTGTGTGGATTTGAGCTGTGTTGGTCTTTGGATGAAACCTAATTTGCTGTTAACGATTCCCTGTCACCTTTTATCCCTGCAAGTGTCCTGGTATTTCTCTTGAATTGCACACTGGGAATCATACACAACTGCATTTCAGTGCTGCTGCAGACTTGTTCATGTGAAGGCCACAGCACTTGCAGTTTACTGAGCTACCAAGAACTGTGTGGTATTGTCCAGCTGGAGCTTTTTTGGTGGGTTGACAGGCATTTGTCTGGTTGTTATCAACAGCAGTCAAAATAAAATTACTCTCCCTCTGCCCAGAGAAAGTACTGTGCTTTTTTGGTTTGGTGAGCATCACCGGCAAGACCTAGTGGTCTACCCTTTCAATTTGAAAACATGTTTAAAGGACAAATTTTATCCAGATAGCAAATAGCTGTTTGAAATCCAGCTCTTTACCCTTTGGTGTGGGTTGTGTGTGGCATTTTTGCTTCATCCCTTTGGAGATTTTTTGCTGTTACACACATGAAAACTATGCTGCTGGGTCACTGCACCCCAGAAGACAGGAATTAAAAAAAAACACCTACTCAACCTCTAACTGAATTTTTGGCCAAAATCCCACCAGCATCACTTCTGGCAATTGTCTTTCACCTGGTATTGCTACAGCAGGTGACTGAATTACAATGCTTCATAACTGAAGGGTGCCTGGATAAAGGGAAAAGACCACAGCACAGTGTGAAAGTGAATCTATTGTATGATAAATTATACTGTTTGTCTTTCATCACATGAGTAAAATTAAAATTTCATAAGGATTGGTTCTAATTTCTAAATTTTAGCAACCGTACAGCTGAAGGAACTGCCTGCCAGCAGGGAGAAGTTACTTTATTGAAGAATATGAACATATTCCTTATCCTCCCCATGATGCCCCTTAGATGTGTGTACTGGGCACTTGTTGCTGGGAATGCACTTCCCTTCTGCTGCCAGAGAGAAGTTGGTAATGGAGTACCCATAACCATCAAATTCCAGAAAATTTTCTGTTAGTGAAAGTCAAGAACTTCTCCTTACATATGAAAGTTATAGATGGAATTATGTATAATCACTTGTTTTAATTTATGACACATCACAACCTGCATGAGATTTATTTTTTTTCTCAGCATAGAATCATTTAGGCTGGCAAAGACCTCTAAAACCATCAAGTCCAGCCATTAACCCAGCACAGGCAAGTCCACATTAAACCATGGATTGTCATAATGCTGCCCAATACAGCGGGATACCATTTGAAAGAATCTCCTTTTAACCTAGAAGCTGAGGAAATAATGGTTGCCAGAGTTGAGTCACAGAGGTAAATATTAATGAAAGATCTCTGTAAGCCATTGTAAAGCCTCCTTGGAAATTCAGTCATATTTCCCTCATTAGCTGGAAGCTCTTTTGTCATTTGTGCAGTAACTTGCACTTCTGGAGGAATATAACTTTTTCAATGACAGTTTAAAGCCATCTCTGTGTCATGTGGCCTTCTGTAACTCATTTCTTAAGGATATATATCTCTCTCAGTCAGTTCCCAAATTCTAAACTATATTTAAGAACTTAAAATAGTGACACTCATCATTGTGTTTTAGAAAACACCGTCATCATCGTGTGACACTCATCATCGTGTTTTAGAAAATGTTCTAAAACTCCTGGGCAATTTCCAGGCATGTACAGAGGAGTAGCATCATTCATGTACAGAGAAAAATCATTAGTTTAATCACCTTGTGTTTTGGGGCTTCACAGTCTTTGGATGCCTCCTAGGAGCTTTCCCATAAGAGCACCCTCCTGGCTGGTGGCTCCAGCCTCTGCTGGATCTCCTGGCAGTCCTTGGGGTTCTCTGCACTGGTTTTTTCCTCCTCAGCACAACCATACCTGCACTTTGAAGTTCCATCGTGTTCCATCCAAAACATTGTCTTCTGATCTCTTACAAAAAAACAATAATGAAAATACAAAGGTCTTCCTGATAGCAGCTCCTCGGGCTGAACCACCTGCTGGCTGCAATTACCCCAGGCTTTCCATCCCTGGGATTTTCCCATACCACTGCACTTCAAAGGAAAGATATTAAATCTTGCTCTGTTCTAATGATTAATTGTAACCTTGTATAATGCAGTTTCTGGCTTTTCTTGTCTTGCTCAGAGCTTCATGTAACTTTGCCTGTTAATTAATTTAGAAGTTTTTATTTGATCCGAGTTTTTCAGAAAATGCCAAGGTAACAAAGGCCAAGTAAGTGTTTTCATCTGGATTGAGCAAAAATCTGTCTTGAATTTGAGTGTTTTCTAAAAAGATTAAAGTTTTATGGGTTTTTTTTGTTTTTTTTTTTTAATTATTATTTTCCTGTGAGATATCTTGTCTTGTAACAAATAATCTGTAGTATTTCTTCTGGTTTTCAGAGAATGTAAGCAGAATTTAGTTGCTCACTGCTCAAACTCTCCTTCAGGGTGCTTAACCAAAATGCACATTGTGGGAATGTTGGACTAGAGCTCTAAAGGCTCCCTGCAACCCCAACTGTTCTGTGGTTCTCTTCTGTCTGCATCCTTGACCCTTTGTTTTATTCACACATGATAAAGGACAACCTCTAAGCTTAGAAAAGTAAGGGTTGTGGTTTTTTTCACTCTGCAGCATCTGAAATAACAATAAAGAAAGGAATAGAACTGTATTGTTTTGCATTGTACAAGTAAACACAGAATATAAAAATAGGAAGGGTGACAATAACAATATAGAGAGAAAGCAGCAGAAAAATTACAGGTTCAAAAAAAACCCCCAAACCTGTTAGCAAGTAAAACTCCACTTCAAAAACTTTGTGGTGTTTTACATCCTAAAATCTCATTCTAAGAGGATTAATTAGAGATAAGATCAGCCCTAGAATAACTGTGTGCAGACCTGAATCCAGCTGACTGCACATGTGCCTTTCATTCACTCATCACCAAGAAACAGATCCAACTTTCACTTAGTCATAGCAAAATCAGATTTTAGAGATAATTTTTCCACCATTCAGGAGAAGGGGCTTACTGGTGAAATGCAAGAAGAAATCCAGGTTTAGATTATAGTCTGCATTGCCACCAAATGCCATAAATATGCAGACAAAAGATAAATGTGCAGTTTTTATAAATCTGCAGTGGAACTTTATCTCAAAAATAACGTGAGCCTGAGTGCTGAATGACAAAGAACTCCCAAGTTCTTGTTTTGTTTTTTGTTTTTTTTTTCTTATGGTACTCATATTTTCATTTTAAATCTTCTGTAAAAACAACCTGCAACTCAAATTTTTAATTCTTATGATGAAAGCTATTTTTATTGAATTGATAACTTTGATGTGCAGCATTTTTAAACCAATTTGTAACAATCTTAGTGATATACAAGAAAGTTGACTTTTTAAAGAAGAGATTCAGGATGTCTTTTGTAGCTCTAAAGTAGCATGACTTAATGAAAAAAAAATCAATTAAAAATCCTCTGGAGACATAAAGGTAGAACTTTTTCTGACATTGGCATAAACACATTTTTCATTTGCCTCTAGATTTTAGTATTAACTTTGACTGCAGGAAACGAAACCTAAATAATTTGGTAATAAATTGAATCTGTGCAAGGCATAAGGCTGTCAGAATTTTCCAGCATTATCCCATTCAGTTCCACCACTGCCCATTACAGCAGCACTTTGCAGCACACAAGGCTTTCACTGTAAGTAAGCATTTTCCTGATGTGAAGTGCAGCACCTTGGGATGCTTTGTGGAGCTCTGTGTTTGCCAGGATTTGTGTTCTGCTTCAGCCTCCTCTCTTTAGCCATTAGGAGAGAGGTTGTCATCTTCATGCAGATGTGTTAAGGCTTATGTGTACATGGTTTTCTTTAGCACTCACAGCTTCTGGAAGGTTGAGTTTGTTGTCTCTAGGATCATTTTGTTGTGTGTGTATGTTTAAATAATCTCCTCCAGATCTGGGCCATGCTGGCCCTACCTGGTGCTTCAAAACCTGCCCAATTTCTCCCAGAAATGATTCCTGGTGTTACAGCATGGTGCTGTTGTTTTGAGTTTGCCCAGGGATGTAGAGGAGTGCTCTGCGCCCCAAACCCAGCAGGAATTAGGTCAGATTTGCAATTTCTTTCCAAGCTGATGATGTGTGGTATCACATAATTAATTAATTAAATATTGCAGGTGTGACACAGTGAACCTGAGCTGTGTGAGCCCAAGCACCTCCTCACTGGTGGGAGATTTTAGGGGATTTTGGTGCATTTTAGGGGATTTTGGACTTGATGAGCTTTCAATTTCCCCTCTGGTTTTGTCAGTGTGGAGTCTTCTTTATTTGAGTAACTTCATTACTCTCTTTGTGACAAATTAAATTAAGAATTTCTGCCTATGCCAGGCTTCTAATGGTGCCTAAAAATAATTTCAAGACCAACAGCATAATGTCTTTCAGTAATTGTTAAATATGAGTGAACTGACAAGGCTAAAATAAGAATCAGGCCAATTAAACCTGTCTTTGAGGATAGTGGTGCCGGTAATTAGAGATGCTCAGGAAATGTTTCTCCCTGGCTCCCCACCAGTCCCCACCCTTCTTCTCCCACAGGATGGTGGAAGTGAAGGCAGAGGGCACCCACCTCGAGCATTATGGTGCTCACATGGGAATCTTCAGCAGCTGCTGCAGAATGTCAAAGCTCTTAGTGAGGTTTTTAGAATGCATTCTTGAGAAATGTCTTGCCTTTTATTTAAAAATCAGTGCTTTCTGAAAAAAAAAATCTCAAAAAAATCTCAATAATGCACTATTTGTGGTGGTGGAGAGGGGGTGTTTAAGTGTCCTATTCAGAGAATTGAAGACCTGTGATTGGAAAGTGTGGCAATAACAATGCTGCAGGACTTCTGCTTCATTGTCACAGCAGTCTGTGGGAGCCGTATTTCAAAAACAAGAGTGATTTACCTCTTTCAAAAATATTTATTTCTCATTAACTGGTGAGAAATTATATTACGAACTTCACTGTGGGTGGACCATAATCTTCATCTGCAGCTCAAGGTGGAACACACAGTCTAACTTCAAGTCAGGAGGCTACTTAAAATTGAGAAAATAAAGTAAATAAATAATATAAATAGAGAAACTGAGAAAGCTATGTGTGGCAGGAGGGAGATAACTGCAAGGAACTTTTGTTCTGTGTGATCCTCAGTTCACCAACTTTTTCTAATACGTAAAACTCTATTGCATGCCATAAAGTGGTTGTAAAAAATTAGTTGTTATTCTTTTAAAATATATCTACATTACTTTATAATCTAGTTTCTCACAACAGCAGGCTCTTGTTTAGCAAGACGTCAAATGAATGCAGATTTATAAAATGCAGATTATGACCACCAAGGAGATATTTCTTACTCTTTACTAGGTCTTTCCATCCTTCACTGTTTGCATCCTTTATCTAACCCATTTCTATCTTAAGGAGTGTAATTTGCTCTCTGCATGCAGAATTGCAAACCTTGTCCATTTCAAAGATGTTTGGCTTTTGTCTGTTTGGTGTTTCTTCCTTTCATCCTGACTTCGTGATACCTAAGGTGTGTCTCTTAAAATTCTGAATATGAAGCTGAAGGTAGGAAATAATATAAGACTGTGTCTTCAGAAACAAATTCCTATTTATGAAGTGTTGAAGCTTGCACTGAGCATTTGTCAGTTCTCTTTGTTCAGCAGTGGGCACGTGGTACAGTTGTATAATGTAAATTTAGAAGTATTTTTTTAAAAAAAGAAACTTTGCACTGACTTTTCTCAGTGTGAACAGATTCCAAAGTCTTCAAGGTTTTGTTGGTCCCAGACTTTGTATGTCACAGCAGTTTCTAGTGTCTTGAATGTGGCTTAATTGGCTCCCAGATGTGAGAGCAAAATGGACCCTTTTTTTCATTTATCTGTAGAGAACATTGTTGGAGTGTATTGATTTGGAACCCTATAGACTTTTTTTTTTAATATATCAGGGTTTCCTTTTTACAATCAGCCAGAATTTTTTATGGAATGTGTTGGGAATCCAGTGGGGATGTGTGTTTCCTGTTCACTCAGAGGTCCAGAGCCCAGTGTGACATTGTCTTTGCAGTAAATTGTGTTTTCCCTGGATTCCCTGCATTACAGGCTGAGGAGCTGGATCAAAACCTGGTGCTCACAGCAGCAATGCCTGCATGCTACATTGTCATCTATTGATAATATTCTTAGCGTGGCACCTAAATAAGGGCAACACTTCACAAAAGGTTGCAAAATAAAAAAGAAGGGGGTTTTGGTATAACTAAATTAGTAACTCTAAAGTTTATTTATTAGATGGGTTTCTCAGCATTTGTATGCTTTTTTCTTTAAACTCCTGTTCCATATGCCCTCAATTTAATTGCTAATGTGAAATTTAGCTCTGGGGACAATTTTTAACAGCCATCATGAGCAAGAATGTCATTCCAGAAGTGGTGCCTGATATTACTGCCTTTTCACGGTGGCATTAGTAAAATAGTCTTAATGGGGAAAATTTGCAACTCAGTATCCCCTTTACCCAATCAGCTGCTACTAAAATTCTTCTTGCACATTTAACTCTTCTTGCCTTAATGAAAATTCATGGGAACAGAGGAGAGGTGAGTGGTAGTGATAAAAAATAAAAGATGCTATCAAGCACAAGTGTGTTTTATTAACTTGTGTCACACCAAGCCTTGGGAAATCCTAAACACATGAACACTGTCACAAATTATGTTTATCTTTTACATGCACAGAAGCAAACTACAGTTTTCTAGTTTTCCAAGGTATCTGCAAGTGGGTCTGTCTGTTCTTGCTGCTTCAGTCTGAGCTAAGAAATACATCAGTAACCCTCTAGACTTTGCAGGGTTACTTTGGATGGATAGAGTTGTATGAAATTTCTTGTTGAGACATGAAAGCAGATGAAATTCAGGTGGTTTTACTCTTTAGTGAGATGTGAATTTCTTACTAGTTTAGGAAAAGTAACTGAAAGGACTAGTGAGAGTGTCACAGAAGTGATTAAATTGTTCCTCCAGGTTCTGCTGATACAGTCATGGAAGGAAACCATAGTTTCAGAAAGAAAGCAAAGCCCAATTACCTCTGAGTAAAATTGGCAATTTCCTTTTTACCTCTTTCCCCAAAGGAAAAGCGTTAGAACCACATTCTGTAGAATGGATCCGTCAAGGAAAAAAAAAAAAAAAAGGAAAAAAGTTAGATTAAAATATTTAAATTGGTTATATGAGGGTTAATTACAGCCTTATATTAGATGCTTTCCAGCATTGGGAGCAACATTCTCCCATGCCCCCTCTCACCTCTGCAACTCAGGAACCTGCAGAGAACAATATCCCATCACTTTCAGTTGCAGTTATATCTTCTAGTTATGGATATGGTGCAATTCCTTCACTTAAAGGAGTTCTTGTTCACTTTTTATCTTCACATTTCATCTCACAGAGGGGTGATCACAGTGCAGTAGTGTCGAGGGTGCATTTGGTGAGGTTTTCAGGTATCAGAAGTGTTTTTGAGATTTTTCAGGTTGGTTACAAGCTCTGGCATTTTGAGCAAGGAAACAGAAGGAAAACCACGCAGCGATGAGTAATTTGCCATTTCCCAATAACCTTCCAAGCAGAACTGAGTGGGTTTTGCATGACTTTCACAATTGCTTTGAAGAGCATTCAAATGCACCTCTCATGTTGAAACAGCCTTGTACTGAGGTTTCCCACACACCAGCCAGTGGTGTGTCCTAGGCAGTCTTCTGCAGGGCATTCCCAGACTCATATGTGAGAATTCCGTGGTTGAACCGCTCCTGTTCCTTCCATGCAGCTGCCAAACCAGTTGTTTTAGCTATTGGCTTTCCCTTTTAATCTTTGCTGCCTTGGTTACTCACAGGTGCTAAAGAATGAATGCTATTAACTCGGATGATGACAGGAGCAATGAACACAAACTTGTTTAAACTGGGCATGTAATTTGAAAATTCTAAGAGGAATCTTCAAGTGGGAGCAAGTTCTTCACCAATAGTGTTGTAGGTTCTGTTAGCTCCTCAATCCTTATTTGAAAGTAACACTTCTATATTTTTTTATCAATCCTATGTCAGAGAAAAGCTCCTGTGAATTGATATAAATTTACTACAAACAGGGAGACAGGAGGGACTATGAAATATGTGGCATCTGCCTTGGGACAATGCTATGGAGGGATGCAGTCACTTTCTGGTTCAGGAGGAGGATTTGCTAATAAATACTGCAACTTTTCCCATGTGACATAGCCCACAAAGAATTCCCATTGGAAATGGGAGACCTATAGTAGAAGACAAGTGTCACAATGGTATTGCACGTTATAATGCCACAGGATAAGAGCAGAAGAAAGAAAAAACATGGACATGATGATTCTTTGTAACAGAAGCACATTGTTAAATAATATTCCAGTTGTCCTAGGAATGGATTGTGATGAGGAGGGACAAAGCAGAAACATCAGTTCTCTTTGCCTCTCTAGAGACACGCATTTCATCCCCATGGCATTGACCATATCTATATAGTTTTGAAGTCTAATTCTTAATGAAAAATCCCTTAGGCTCCCTGCAGCTGTGGGAAAGTTTCTCATTATGTTCTGCAGGGCTTAATTTTCCATGCAGGGCTGTTCATGTTTTTAGTTCACAGGGAAAAAAAAATAAAAGCCTTGCTGATGAGAGATGTTGGAGAAGAAAAGACTGCTGGTGAAAATACACTGAGCAAGAGCCATCAGTCCTTGTTCAGGAGAGAAGACACAGAAGTTTGTGTGTCTGAAATGGCAAAGGAAGCTGCCATTCATTTGAATGTTGTTGAAGGGCTTTCTTTCCCTCTTAGTCCTCACACTGTGTCTTGGTGCTTGAGGGGCTTATTGTTTTCCCATTGGGAAATCAGAGTAGTAGATGTGGTCCTTACTGAATGCTTTGAGGGGTGGGAGAAGCTTTTTTTAGTTTGAGGGTGGTAAAGGATGAGCTTACCATTTCTTATTTTCAGCATCTTTAATCATATTTGTGAGTTGACTTTGGCTCAGCTGTCTTCAGTCAGGGTTGGGTAGAAGTGCCAGGGTAGGAACCCAGATCTAAGGGTCTCAGAACTGAAAATATTTGATACTTCCTTTTGGGTTTGGTAAGACTCTCCTTACAGTCTCTTTCTCTTAATTAACTTAGGTTGCATGATGAGATTGGTTTAACATTCTTTAGAAACCACCGTAAAATAACAGACCTTGGAGTAGTAATCAAAGAAGCAATGGAGGAATGCAGTGATAACAGTCATTCCCATAGTATTATTTTGTAAATTTGTTAATTAATTTGAAGTGTCAAAAGCTTAGGTATTAAATGGAGAACTTGTCCTTTGAAAATTAGTATTGGTGAATAGTAAGAGTAGTAATAAAAAAAGATAAATACAGTACAACCTCTGGATTCAGAGATAAAAAGAATAAGGCCAAGGCAGTCAGGTCTTGAAGATCTATTTCTGCTGTGTTACACTAAGCATGAGACAGAGTTTTAGTGCAATTTAACAATAATTAATTTTAAATAAATACATAATGGCAGCATAATCAGTGCAAATCTACGTAAATAGGTATTCATGGTGAATTAGAATGTAGTACTACTGAATGGAGTGCTCAAGAATTCATTAGCTAGAAAGACTAAAGAACCTTTTTACTGAGAAAAATATCCTTTATCCTATACCAGTTGCTTTAGGTTGTTAATTTGAGAAGCTGATCATTTTGCATCATTAATCATAATAATTAGAGGCAGATTTAGTGAGCTTTAGTGCAGTTCTCAACTAGATTAATAGTTGTGTAATCCAGTGTTTATTAATATAAATGAAGTAAATTAGAAGCATGACATTATAAAGAGGAGGAAGAAACTTCAGGAACTTTCCTGGATCATCCCAAAACTCCATTAATTTACAATGACAGGTTGTTCTTCAGTAGTTTGCTTTGTTCTGTTTCAGTCTCTTTTTCCTCCTGCACTAATAATGCTGCCATTCACGCTGGTAAGAATGTGTGTAATGATCTCTAAACCATGTTCACAGTTACTCAACATCCACAGATTTTGGTGTTCGGGTGGAGATGGAAGCAGGGAACTCAGCAGCCATGGGAAGCTGTGCCTTTGTGTTTAACACATATTCTTATCTGTGAGATCGTGTTCTTCATCCACCTGGAGGCTCCGAGCCAGGATTGCCAGCACAAGCAGGATTTCGTGTCGGGAGGCTCCCACCCCGAGTGGTGGCAGCAGTTTGTGTGTGAGCAGTGCCATGCAAGGGTTCCAAACGAGAAATCCTCTGGACAGTGATGTCTCCTTGCTGCTGCTCTCAGGTGGGGAGGAGGGAGTGCTCCTTCTGCTGCCTCTGACTCTGGCTTGCTTTGCTTCACAGAGGAGTTGTGAGTGATGGAGTGGAGTGTGGAGGAGAGAGGTTTTCCCCAGCTCTGAGTTTTTCATTCCTTTCCCGAGGCAGGTGCCGTCAGCAATCTGTGTTTTCCCACTCTGGGGGTCACAGGGCAGATTAAGTCTGGCTTGTAGCAAAATGTCCCACTGGTGTTGACCCCTCCCTGGGGTTCCGCCATCGGTCAGGGGCTCTGTGAGTGCTCCTCTGCCTGGGAATTGCAGATTTCCAGGGGCTTTATTGAACTTGTGTGCTGAAGCATCTCCTTTTTTAGCCATGTCGGGAAAATCTCAGATTTATTTAGGATTGCCACCAATTTCTCATTATAAACCTAGTGTTTCAGCACTTCCAGAAATGAAAAGTTCTCTTGATGGCCTGCTTGAGCCTTGTTGATTCCATTCCATCTTCTCTGCTTTAAAATTACTTTTTAAAACTTAGGAAGAAAATAATAAGCAGGTTAAAAGACTCCTGGTAGCTGAAAACATCTATAAATTAAAAATCTCCATGGGCATTTAGCAACTGGAGGAAATCTTTGTGTGTTCATGTGTTTTCTTATGTCCTCCACCAAAACCCACTAGGCAAGCTGATCCACAGGTTCCCAAGAGTTATCAGCATTTTCTTCCCGAGAGATTTTTTTCCTTTTGAAAGTATCCCCTCTTTCCTCCTGAAATGGAAGGCTTGTTTTTAACAGGGCAGTTCTTGACCTTCTTTCACCTTTTTGTTTTGGATACACTGGCTTAGCTTTGTATTGGAAATCACACTGCAAATCTGAATAGTCACGGAAAACTTCAGAGCTCCCTGTGAGGAAAGCACCAGTTGCTGTGTTCCTGTAGTTTGAACAGCAGCTCCTCACAATGCAAAACAGCAGAGAGCAGTTGTGAAGAAGGTGATTTCCTACCCAATCCAGGCTCCTGGTTACAAATCACCTGACAAAAAGATCATGAAGAAGTAGTTGTGGCACATGTGCTCGGCCGTCACTCTGGTTATTCCACAGCTACTTTCCAGCCAGCAAGTTGAGAAATAGGACCTGATTCCAGTGAAGCTCCTAGGGTAGGTGGTTTCACTTTTGCCTCCCTTGATTTGAGTAAGACAAGCCTGTTTGCATGTGGGAAGGGAATTCTCTTGGAGCGTGCCTTCACATGCAATTTCTCATACCTTTTTGGATCATCTTAAAAGAAATCCATACCTGTAGTTGACCTACTTAATCTATGCAATTATTCCACTTTGCTTGGGTGTATGCACTTCATGTTCTTGTCTCCATATTTTTTCCCCCCAGTTTTTGGCAGTCATTTTATTCCTTGTTAAAAATACCATTTGGTTGTTAATGGGAACTTGAGATGAGTATTTCTATTGTTAAAATTACTGGCCAGAAGAATGGAGGCAGGAACCAGACCGTGCTTTGCAAAATCACTGCTTTCTCAGAAATCCTGCTGGATTCATTTAGGTGTTTTTAATAGCTATGAGTAAGGCAACTCAATCCTTGCTGAAAGCAAGTGAAATGTCAGGGATTGTTTGTTCTAGTTAAAAATGCACCCATTTCTCAACAGAGCTTGATGCTGCAACATCTCTTTATCTATGAATCTGCTAAGAGATTTCCAAGAGCTGATGGATATCTTGTGCCTAATTGTTGTCTTTTGTGTGATGCCAAATTTACTCATGTGTTCCTTCCTTCCTGGCTGTATTATAATATTCTTTAATGAGAGTCTGCAGCCTGCATAAATTCAATGTTTCCAAGTCCAATTGCCTGTGACTGGGGTGTATGTAGAGAGGACTCAGCCCTGTAAAACCCTTTTTGCTCTGTGATCCAGCAGAACTTGGTAACCAGCTAAAAATGAGGGATGTAAGTAGATTTCCTGGAGACACTGAGTCATTTGGTGTTTCTTTCTTGGCTTAGTACTGGTACTATTAACATACTGTGTTATCTGTTTCTTAATATAATTAAACATCAGCAAATCTCTTTAACTTTAATCAGACTTTAATTTAACTTAATCAGACCTAGTTTTGTTGAAATTTACTCTTCTCAGTTGTGGTGAAATGCTTACTAACACAGGAAAGAATGACACTTTACAGGTTACTGTGCTAGTGGAACAACAAGAAATGGTTACAGATAAAATAAAAATTAAATACAGAAGTTTTCAACCTAGATACAGTAAACTTTTAGCAATATTAACATATGCAGATTACTGTACAGCATCTGATGCTGTTTAGTGCTTTGGTTGTAATACTTTCAACCCTGATGTTTTGCTTTACATTTTTCTTGTAAATGTTGCTTTTGTAGAGTTGCTCTAATAAATTCTTCCCTGTGTTTTCCCAAGTATTGCCTTGCCCCTTGGCTATCATAGGGAAACAGCTGTGATTTAAGACATCAGCTTTGCTATTAACATCAAGTGGCTGCATAGCAGCCATGAATCATCTTTATGGATGTGTTCTGACTAAATCACAGGACTCATTAGGTGTGGATGGATGGATATCTGAGAAAGTGATATAGGTAATAGGCTGTCTTCTAAGATAATGAAAAAGTTTTCACCTTCACTTTTCTTTATATTCTTGCCTTGGAAATGGTGGCTTCAATGCAAAGCTTGCAAACAGGCAGCTGACAATGGGTCTGTCCCTGTAAATCCATACACAAATGGACTGACTCATGTGGTTGAATGGTGATTCTTCACAACTGGGACTTCTGTAGCAGGGTATTTTATCAGGCAAGAACAAATTAAGTTTGGGTTCTTTTTTCAAGCTGGAAGTCCTCTGGCATCTGATGGCCAAGAAAAGATTGTCCCTGGTGCTGTCAGAGGAAGGTGGGGCAGCGTACTGGAATGAATTTCACAGGAATGTGCCTGATTTCTGTTTTGCCAAAACAGCCATTTAAATAGCAAGCATTCCTTCCACGCATGACCTCTGTGGGAGAGTATTTAATCTTTCCTGTATAATTTATTTATTTCAAGGAAATTATTTTATTCTTCTACAGAAGAAGCAAACATACAAGGAAATTGCCTCTTGGCCAATTCATATCTCTTAACCCAGAAAATACAATTCACCCCCCAAATGAGCTGGCTTAATCTGCTCTTCTTGATTATGTTTTGCTATAATCAGATTTTTCATAGTTGCTCTCTAAATACTATTTTTTTTAATCAAGCTTTCAATTTATTTGCTGCAAAGAATGGTTATTTAACAACAAAACCCCACAAAAAAATAGCATGAACATTAACTGCCCTAAGACATGAACTCATTAGAAGCACACAGTCAGATTGATTGGACTGATAGTGATGGTGATGATAATAATAATTGCATTACAGCAGTGCCTTAGGATCCCAGCTGTAAATGAGGTTCTCATTCTTGTAGGTACAAAACTAAGATCCTCTCCAGCTCAAGAAGTAGTGAAATGAGCAGCAGTGAGAGCTTGAATACAAATCTTCTCTTCCTTTTTGTTTACTAAAAAAATCAATTAAAACAAAAAAAAAACCCAAAAAAAAAAAAAGAAAAAGAGGAGACCTGTCTGGATCCCAACCAGATATAGAATCATTTAACTAAAGACCTCTATGATCATTGAATCCAGTCATTAACCCTGTCCTGCCAAGTCCACCAATATGCCAAATTCTGTTCTTTAGCACCTTCAAAAGATGCAAAACATCTGTTGAGCCTTCATATGAAACACTGCCATACAGGAATATGGCCATTCTCCTCTCTGTTTGTGGTAAGCAGTTAATAAAGAAATGAAATAATGAATGATGCAGGTTCCAAGTGCAGTAATGCAGGTAGTGGTGGTAATAAGCAGGGAGCACAAATGCCTGTTTGAAGGATGAATTGAGGTTTGTACCCAGCTATTGCTTTTACAGTCAAGCAGATGTCATGGGCTTGCTTTACAGGATATTATGATATATGAAACCAAAGGCTTCTGAGCAGTAAAAATTACTCCTGTCAATTCATCTTTGTGTATGGCACTTTGATATATCATTCACAGCTTAATTATATTGTCATAGCCAAGAGATAAAAACAAAAGTCAGGCTGACTCTTGCTTAAACCTCTCTCTGAAATAATGCTCGTAGGTGAAGGGGGAAGAAATCCATAAGATCTATATAAAATTCCATTAAAATGTATTGTGCCATCAATAACAGGTTCCTTCCAACCAGTTTCACGTTAGGGAGATATTCATCAGCTATCACTCACTGCACAGCAGCACAAACAGCCAAGCCCAGAGATCCACGGGGAAGAGCCAGAGTGGGAATTGTCCTTTGGACAAGCCCTGGAGTGGCTGGGATGTGCCAAACCACACTGGAATTAGGGCAGTGGAGCCACCACAAAGTCCTCTGGTGCATATTTGTGGGTCTGGCTGTGAGAAGTGTCAGATAATTCCATCTGGGAAGGCCTGGCTGTCCCATTCACTGTCACAGAGACTGTCACCTGTCCCCAGAGGAAACTCCTGGGTGCTGGCACCCAGGGCCCCTTCAGCTGCCATCCCTGGCCAAGGGACAGGAGGGGATGAAGTGTTTTTCACGTCTCGAGCTGGGCTCAGTTTGTTGCCAAGGAGATGTATGGTTTTTTGGGTTTGCCTCTTAACTGGCAGGTTACACATGAAAAAAACAAACTCTGTAATCAAAATAAATTGCACTATGTTGTTTAGGCATGCAGCTTCTGAGGCTTAATTGCTATCAACTACATTGATAAAAGCAAAACCCAAAGGAGTATTTTCTGTGTTCTCAGACTCTGTGTTGCTCTTTGTATATTTTACCTTCATCTAATAAGTTCCTCTTGTGTGAAGCTGTTGGTTAAAGTGAATTGCATGTGGATTCCTAACAGAGATCTACACTTCATCAAAAAAATCAGTGCAGTTAAATTAGGTTGAAATTTTTCAAGGTGTTGTGTTTGGCATATGGCTCCTGCACCTTGTGTTTCTGGATGATGCTGTAATGCATATACAAATTAAATATAATGTTAATGATCACTGCCAGGTGCTGCAAAAAAAAAAAAAAAATTTAAATTACTAGACAAGTAAATGTAAATTAAGATAAGGGTGCTTAAACAGTTTATTGTATTATTTGCTGCCCATGTTTTATATACATTAATTCAAAAGATGAGTTGAGGCATGCACCTAATTTATTTAATGACTTCCTGCTGTAGCTGTGCTTTTGCCCATGGGTGGCTTTCAGAGTGACAGCTTGGAAGGCAGAGAAAGGTTGTTTATCTTTTAACTCCAAGATGGGAAGTCAAAGGTGTGGACAGGCAGAGGTGCTGGCGGCGAGGCAAAGTGGTGGCTGCTCTGTAAAAATGGCTAATGAGGAAGGTTTTCATTGCAAGTGATCACTCTCAAGCACTGTGGAATTTTTTCTGTGGATGCAAAGGTAGGGCTGCTCCCATATTCATCTGCCTGGGGATGTGGCACATGCTGACAGCACAATTTAGATATACGTGAGCAAGTAGATTAATGAAGCATCAGGGAAAAGTTCAGACATACAATCTTCTGTACTTACTCTGCCACTAAAAGATTA
The DNA here is from genome assembly GCA_013397155.1 of Irena cyanogastra. Lineage (NCBI taxonomy): Eukaryota > Metazoa > Chordata > Aves > Passeriformes > Irenidae > Irena > Irena cyanogastra. Next base: position 1,335,028 of record VWZV01003266.1, read on the forward strand.
GATTGGCTGTCATCAATTAGTAATCTGAGCCTTCTAACTGTACCAATTTGGTGCCTCTGCCTTTCTCTTCACTAGTTTAATGAAATTGTGCTTGCTTGCCTCACATATTGAAGAATCCGTGTAATAAAACAACAAAAAAGAAAGGCAACCTTACATGATTCCCTGGATACCTGTATGTAAAGAAATGGGTTGGAATCTGATGTTTGCAGATATTTGCTCTGCTAAAACCAATTCTTTTCATGTGTGCAAAGTGCTTGTATAATTTATGTGAACATTTTTTTTCTTCCAATTTTACATGTTTGGGGAAAAAAAATGTTTAGTATGCTGTTTTGTAAGAATGCTGCAAAAAAATGGTGGAGTGCTACAAGTTGCTTGTAGAGTGCATGGCACATCTATATGTGAGAAAATTTTAGGAAAGCTTCTGATCAAAGCCAGAAAACAAACCTTCAGCTTTCAAACAATGAAATTTCAACATTCTAGGAAAATGAGGATTTTCTTTTTTCCCCCTGTTGAGGCCCCGGTTTGAATGAAGTCTCTGTGACCTGATACTTAATGTGCAATTTAAGCCCTTGCCCTGGGTGGAAATGCTGTTGTTATTTAGCAGTAACCTGCTGCCCCCGAGGCACAGTGTCAATTCATGTACAATGTATTTAGTGATGTGTTCTGGGTGCACTAAATAAGAGTTTGATTTTCCATTAAAGACTCGTTGAGAGCAGCTATCTTTCTGAAGAGCTTTTCACATCTGTTCTTATCTTACTTTTTAATTGTCTAGAGCTGTATCTGTGTGCCAAGATTCCTTTTTCTTTTCTGTAATAAATTCCTTTATGATGCTGCTGAATGCTGTTGTTCATGTGGAATTGCCTGGCTTCACTTGGTGATTCTAATGCCTTTTGGGTGAGCTTTGTCCATCTGATTGAGACTTAATAAAATCAGTAAACGCCTCTTTTTTAGTGTGTGGGTAATTTGCTTTTTCAAAAGGAAGAGGTGGAGCCCAATGCTGTGTGGTGATGGTTGGCATAGAAATATTGTTGTTCCTTTAGAAAAGCATTCACTGGGCAGGAGACCAGAAGCAATAGTTTAGCTGTTATTAATCTCTGGAATATTTAGGCTTCTCTTTTTGGCGTGATTTGCTAATAGAGTGTTTCGCCTGAGTAACCAATGTCTTCTGAAGGAAAAAATAAACAGATTTGTTTATCTGTAGCGGCTTGTTGTGATTTTTCACTTTCTTTCTCTGCTTGTATTTATTATATTTTTGTACGTAATGTATAAATATTGATATCTTGGAGGATAATTTTTACAAATAATCTTTTTCTAGTGTAGTTGTCTGTGTCCATTGTTTTTCTTTGCCAGATGATATTTTGCTGCTTAGCAGAATCCTCACACTTTCCTTTTGTATTGTAAATGAACATCAGAGATATGCAATTTTTAAAAAAATAAATTCTTTTCCAAGCAGTTACGGATATGGTTTTCTTAAAGCAATACAGAGAACTTGGAACTTCCCAAGCTGATGAGAATGCAAGCATAGCCCTTGCTGGTGAAGCTGAGTTGATGCTCCAGAGATGTCTGAAAGGGGGGTGTGTGATCAAGGTGCTGATTCCAGGAGTTGGTCCTTGGTTTGCCCCTTGTGCATCCCATAATGACAATTCTGCCTGCCCTGGTGAAGCACAACTCGTGTCACACATTGGGGAAGCTTTGCCAGTCCTCCCTGGGGAGGAAGTTGAACACGTGGAGATCTCCTTGACACTTGTCTCAGCTGTTCCCAGGAGTGGAAACTAAAAGGCTTGGATGGATTTGGGTAGGAGGGGCTTTATATCAGCTACAGGTGAAGGAATTTTGAGGCTAATTCAGCCTGGAAGAAGTGATCTAATCTCTCTGTATTTCTCCCTTGCTACACTGACTTCTGCAGGTTTGACTAGTCCTGTGTGTGAAAATCATTTTAAATGTCTCCGTATAAGTAAGTTAATAATTAAATAATTCTCTAAAATGCTTCTATTCCTATTCTATGTTGAAGTTTTTTAGTAGTGGCTGGTTTTTAATTTTGTTCTTTAGAATATGATCAGGTCAAGTTACTTGTTGAAAGTCTTACTGATTTCCTTGCAGTTCCTGCCAGTTTCTAAATGTTAGTGTTAATCTTTCTGGTAGTAGGAGCTCCTTGCTCTGCAGCTCCCCAGACTTTTGCTCAGTTATGAGTAAGATAAAATCCTCAGGTAATAAGATGGGTTTATGTTTTATTGCATAAGTAATGGATTTAGTTACTCTGATGATGAATGAAGTATTTCTCCTACTGTACATAGTTTCAGCAGAAAAGATTAGAACTGGACTAAACTATCAACCACTGCTGTTAAATATTTCTGTGGAGATAATGCAGGTTTTTGACTTGCTGGTTTATTCAATAGGGAATCTGGGTTCATTCCTGGCTTGCCCTGAAAGTTTCCTGTGAGCAAATAATCTCTCTTAATTTGCCTTTTCTAGAGAAAATGAAAAATAATAATCTTCTGTTGGATAGAACCTGGTATTTAGCAATATTTTCAGATCTTGAGAAGAAAAATACATTTTTGTTCTCTGCATACACTTTTAAATTACTGTGCTTGTAAATTACTGTGGGCTTGCTACAGTAAATTACTGCCCTATAAAATACTGTTCCTCGGTGGCTTGGGAAGATTTTTTTAGTGCACATGCCACACTTAAAAGATACCGTAACATAAATCAAATCTATTTGAAAGGTATTATTAGGTTTTGTGTACTCTGTACTGAATGGTAGCGTATCCTTAGCAATGATTATTCATAAATCCCACAATTATTCCAAGAATAGCCACACGATTAGAGCAGCATTGGCTGTGTTATCCTGTGTTATTACAACAGTATGGAAGCATTTTAATAATAACAAGGGATTTAATTGGCATAAAGACTTATTTGTGGAATGCTAAACACTTTGGTAAGCAAGGCATTTGAATTGTGCATTACAGCACCTGGAGTATTATCAGCTAATTAGGAACTGAAAGGGCATATGTAGTGTTAGCAAAGGCTGTTCAACTTCTGCACAGTTGTTTTTCAGCATTAAAATGGCTGGAACAATGATTGTAAGTTTTATGTGACTTTAAGTATGGTTTATTACCGTTGGTGAACAGTTTCTAAAACATACTTTTAAGCAGTTTTCAGGGAACAGTGCACGATTAAATTTTGCAGTGAAGGTACTGATCTTTAGCTAGAAAATATTGTTGAAGTGTTTGTATTGTAACAGAATGGCATAAATATTTAATTTGTTTCTAGGAAAAGCCGTTTGTTTATCAGCAGCTGTATTTTGTCAGGTGGTGGGAAGCTATATGAATTTAGGTTGATTGGTCCAGGTAAAGGAGGAGAAGCATTAATGGGAGTCGGGAGTAGGGAGTTCTGTTATTAACCTGCCAGTTCTAAATTCCATCTGTAACATACTAATCAAATGCTTTTGACAGTTTAAGCTTTATTGTCACCTTTAAACCTCCACAGAAGGAGCATTTCCTCTGAAATCTGGCTGTTTCTTGCTTAGCTGTTAATTATGCCTAGTGACATATCCTGCTAGTTTCCTCTTCCTTTCAGGCCACTTTTGTCTGCAGACTACTTTTGCTTCCAGGCTGCAGTATTTTATTCTCTCTCTCTGCTCTTCCTCACTTTTCATTGAAATTCTTGGCAGAAATGGTGGCCCACACAAGTATTTTATCTTCTGTTCAAGCCTTTGGTTGTTCATGACCAGTCAGCTGTCAAAACCCTGTGTCTGCTGGTGAGCTACAAAGTTATCCTTGCTGGAGGCTGAGTTTATTTTTCTAAGGAATTAAATGTGTTATCGTATAGGTGTGGTGTTGTTGGAAGTAGCTAAAAAAATGTTGTTAATGCTTCACAGAGGAGGAAGGCTGCTGCTGAACAGGCCAGGGTGGATTGTGATTTTGGGAATAAATACCTTTTTCTTCGCAGGTGTTTGTGTGAGGCTCAGAGGTGGCTGTCCTCAGCCAGGGTGGCACAGGGTGGCACAGAGTCCTTGTCCTCACCCTCTCAGCAGGGCAGAAGGGACACTTGTGAGCCAGCTGGCTGGAGTGATGTGCTCCACTCTCCTTCCCTCTCAGAACTTGGCTTGCTGGAGCCAGCTCCCTGAAATCAGGCTCCAGCTGTGCCCAAGGGGTGAGCACGTCCCTTCTCCCTGCTTCCCAAACCAGATGTGGCTTTTTGAGAAAGGCCCCAAAATCTGTAAGGGTCTGAAAAGCTGTGGCATTGCACCAGGGCTGATGGCTGGGGTTGAAATCCTGTACTAGTTTTTTGGTTTTTGTTTTTTTTTTTCAAAAAGGGCTTTCTCTATCAGAGCTTGGGCACAAATAGTGCCTCAGCACCTATTGTGGTGCTTGAGCCTCACATTAAAATGTGCATTTACCCTAAATTAAGTAGATAATAATGTAACAGACTGCTTTTGTCCTCCAGTGTGTTTATTGTACCTTTATTGTACCTTTAAACCAAACAAAGCTGCGAATGGCTGAGTTCCCCCTTGCTGTGCTGCTGGCAGGTTATTTACTGGTTTGTCTGTGAGCACTGTCAGGAGCCCCTGAATTCCCCTTGCCTCACCCAAAAAACTCCTTCACCTATTAACAGGAGTTGGAATGCATACGGTGCTGATGGGGGGAATTATTTCACAAGCACAGCTGAAGGTAAAGGCCTGGCAGTGGGATCTTGTGAAATCACCTGGCAGGGAAAGGATCTCACCCATTTAATGGTTTTTTTTTTTTTGCTCTTCCAGCTGTTGGAGCTTCAGCCTTCCAGGGCATTGGGATACAATTTGCTTATCTAATATCTGTAATTAATGTGTGAGAGCAGTAGCCTTGTGAAGATGGAGAATGATGAGCAGCAATAAGGCATTTCATTTCTGTTATAAATTGTGCTCTCCAGGCAGATTGTTGTTAACCCCAGATGTTTTATGACTTTTTGATAATAGCTCAGGGTGTTTTATTCTAGATATTAATTGGAGTTACATTTTCTAATGTAGAAGTTCATTCTGTCCTTCATTAAATAAGCTAAAATTGCACTATTTGTCAGTTTATGGTTCTAGCAGCTCTTTATTTTTTAAGAGTTGTGTAGGAGGAAATTCAGATTTATTGTCCTGTATGCTGCTAGTCTGGGACAGGTAGAATTAGAGAGGAGAAACATCACAATCTCACAGCTCAGCATAAAGCTAGAAAACAACTCCAAGACCAGCAATTTTTTCCTGTTTTGGTTGAAGAATCTATTAAATGGAAGTACATGAGAGAGTTTTAAAAGAAATTGATTTCCTTACTAACAGTGTTTTCTTGCCTGAATAAGAGTTTAATCATATTGGTGGGAAACAGAATTGATGAACCTTTAACATCAGATGATACAGAAATAGTGATTAGAAACCATTTGCCTACAGCTTAGAAGACAAAAATTTAGATTAAGCACAAGTGAAACATTAATTTAATCTAATTCTGTTGAAGTCATGGAGAAAATCTACTGCTGTAAAATTAATCTTACTCCTCATTTCCAGTTATGCAAAAAGTGAAATAATGTCAGTATAATTCTAGTTTAAAAGTCATCAATATACATTCTTGTCCTTTGTACCTGATGCAAGCATACCTCTCATTTAGGAGATGTCCTCCTTCTCCTGTCAGGTTGCTTGCTTTCTGCCATTCCTTATCAACAAAACTGTCTAGATTTAGCTTCCCAGAGCCAAGACAGAGAGAGCCCAGCAGTCACAAACCTGCTTAAAAGAGAATTTAACAAAAGACAAAAAAAGTATCTCAGCTGCTTTACCAGGCTTTAGCAGGAAAGCAACCGTGGCCTTGGAGCTGTTTCGTGAAAGAAATGCAAAAAAAAAAACAAGAAAAAAAAACAAACCTTAGTTTGTGCACAGTTATTTTGCTTTCCAGACAGGGTTCTGGTCTGGGCATACAAACAGTTGAGACTTGAACTCAGGCTGCCTTTTCCCCCTTGTCCCTTTCCCACTGATCTCCATAAATCATGGCTACAGGAATCATCTGGGGTGTGTGTCTCTCCTACTGGTGCTTCTGTGTGTTGTGCAACTACTTCACTATTCACTGTTCTGGTAAAAGAAGTGCTTTGGGGTTTTGTTGGGGAGTCTGTTTTGAGATATTCTTATTCATTGAATCAAATGCTGCCTAGATAGGAAGGGAACTCTCGTTTAATCAAGAATTAATTTTAATTCTGTTCCTGGCTTCCAAAAATAACAACAAATTAATTAGTTCAGTCTGAACTCAAATTCTGTTATTGCCTCCTTCAGTGTGCAACACCAAAATGGGAACTGTTGGCTCAAGATTCCACCATGGTCCTTCTCAAACTGTTTAGAGGCACCCTAGCAGAATTTGGCAACTAATTAATGACTTTTCCTAGGAGAAGTCCAAGGAGACATGTGGTGTCTGATAAAGCCCGTGAAAATGGATTTGTACTTCTGTTACTCGAAAGACCAAATATTACAGTTAAATCCTTGTACTTCTCTCTTCTGTCAGCACCAGGGATCAGGCTGGTTGGTTGATTCCTCTTCCCACCTTGTAATTAGTGAGCAATAAACGACCTCCATTTAGGCCAGATTGGCTGAGGTAGGCAGGGTTTTCTCTTCTGTTTCAGCTCCCCACTGCCAGTCCCAGTTCAGCACCTTCCTGGTTGTGTGAATCTGTGTGGTTACCACAACCTGCTCAGAAAGTGAGAAAACTAAGTTTTCCCAGGATGGGCTTGTGAGACTCTGAGCAGTTTTATTATAAACAATGATAGCTTTAGTCTAAACACCCTGCAGGTGCTGGTTTTTCTTACTTTCTGTTTTCTTGTTCTAGGATGTTGAGCTAGCTAGCCAACCAGCTGAAATGCATTGATTAATTGACCAGTCTAGTCCAGTTGGATCAGAGCAGTGTATAAAAGAAGGGAATTTGAAGTAAAGTAGCTGGATTTCTGCAAACCCAGCCTGTGGAGTCTGTGTCTTTTGTTACAGTAACAGTGACACATGTGGGCTGAGCCTCCTGCGCTCCTTACCAGAATTGCTGATTTGCTGAGACACACATCATCTGCTGGGGTTTTAGAAACTCCATAATTTACCTGTGTCATCCTTCTAACACCTAATTTGTATTTATTGAGGAGTATGTTCTGAGTAAGCTGAAGGATTGCCACAGAGCCTTAAAATTTAAGCAGTCCAGTGTGTGATGACTTTGTGACAGATGTGGCGAGAGCTGGAGTGCTACCTTAGGTTAGATAGAATAAATAAGCCTTGGTGCAGCCTCTCAAAGGAGTGTGCATTGTCTGTAGAGGACAGTTCTGGTGCTCTAGGAGGTGCTCTGTGTGTCTCAGCCCTTATTTGCTTTAGGGTGTGGAGCAATCCCTGTGGTGAGATGTGCTGTAGCTCACTAATTCCAAGTTTTTCTGTTGGTGACATCAGTCATCCTGTTAAAGAGGAGACCTTTACTGTGTATCTGGTTTGGTGATTTAAATCCATTGTGGACTTTTTCCGTGCTTTTCTTTTTTTTAATACAAGTTTTTAAATATAAAACAAATATATCACTATAATAGAGCAGTGCAGTTATTAATTGGATTGCATTTATTACATAATTCCTTTAAAGGGAGACCAATTATTTGATTGTTCTCACCTACCAAAAAATATCAATTAGCATGCCAGACTAATTAATCTTCTCTAAAAGGTAACAATCAAATACAGCACATTTCCTCCCATAGGAAGACAGTACTTCTAAAGGTCACCACTTAGCTGTGCACCTCCTTTTATTGCACTTTCTTAAAAAAAAAGGGGAAAGGAGGGGTTGAATGATGAGAACTCAGTTCTCTCTAATGCTTAATAAACTTAACCTTTATCATGGTATTGAACTTGATGATCCTGCATGAAAGAGGAGTGCATGCTGCTTTAGAGGCATTTGTGCTGACTGTTAGTTAATCATTTTTATTTGCTTTATGGATACGACATGGAATATTTATTAAAATTCTTCAGAGCATAGTAAATATGAAGAGAAGTTAAAGCAGCAGAGGAAGAAGGATGGTTCCTCGGAGAACAGGGGGTGTGTGGGTACAAGTGACTGTAGGGGATGCATCTTGACTACAAAAAGATCTCCTCCTGAGCAGTATGTGATTTATACTGGGTTTTTTGTGGGTTTTTTTTTGTTTGTTTGTTTGTTTTGGTTTTTTTGGTGGTTTTTTTTTTTTTTTAGGTTTCTCCACTGTAATAAACAGTTAAAGAATTTTTTCGTAATTAAAAAGAAATATTGACTATTTTCTGCCTGCATGGTCATATTAGAAAGTGTGTGGGAAAACAATCATTTTGAAAAGAAACAAAGGAAAAAAAAAAGAATATCCCTTTGCAGAGTATTATATTTTGATTCTCAAAGCCCATCAAGTTCAAAGCTTTCAAATTTCATCTCTGATCAGGCAATCATTGCTGCATTGTAAGGAGTTAAGTATGTTTCCTCAAGCAGGCTATAATTCTTCATCATACATGGTATGCTAAGTTGCTTTAGGAGGTAACTAGAGAATGAAATTCTTTTATTGCTGATCCCAAAGTAGTGCCCAGAAATTCATAGGTTCCATAAGCATTTCTAAAGATCCATTAAAATCATCCTAACCATGATGGATGGCAGGATGCTCTGGTTTACGTCATGCTCCTCATCTGCACTAAAATTAAGCTCTTGTTTCCTTAATTGAGTATTAAATTTATTTTATTCCTCGGCAGACTAGACTTTCAGCAAGTGTAAATCTCACTTTTGTTTGCAACAGGTGCTAATCTGACTTAAAATACACACCCTTGCTGTCACTCTTTTCCCAAGAGATTCAGGCACCTTTGCCACACGGTGCAGATTGTGCTGGAGATGGGATCTCTGTGGATTGAACTGAAATGTGGAAACCCGAGTTCCTGCTGGCAGGTTGGCTGTGGGATAGTGCTGTCTGTGCAATACTAGTGGTCAGGGTTCTGCAGACAGCTCCTCAGGCTGGACCATCACTTGGAACTGAGAGGAATGTAAGAAGTATGAAATAACTTTTTTCTCATCTCTTGCTTGCGTGTTTTTCTCAGAGAAGGCAAAGCCAAGTGGTGCTCAGAAAGCAGGGAAAAGGCTCTGGAGGTGACAAGTGTGTTTACCAGGCAGGGATGGAAATAGGACATGGCAAAGATAATAAATCCTCTACAGTTTTCTACTTTTTCTGTTCCGCCTCTGGTTTCAGATAATTTTTTTTTTTCTCAACTTGTTTTTCTTTCCCATGATATTAGTATGTGTAGCAATCAACATCCTAGATCCAGAGTGTGTGTTCACTGCCTCGGGGATCCATGCCAGCATCACTATTTTTGGCACCTTTGGGCTGGGAAGTGAGGGCAGGGCTGGTGCCAGCAGTGCAGAGGGGCCCTTTGTCCCCTGAGCTGTGCAGCAAAGCCAGTCACTGCACCAGGAGCTCAAACAGCTCCCACCAGCAGCTCTTTGAAGATGCCCCACCTCTGAACTTGTTTTAGGGATGTCAGTCATCTGTGATATTTGACTCGTCAGTCAGTGCCAGCCTTCCCAGATGATGTGAAGTGGGGCTGGAAAGGCTCCTTCTGTTAAAGCCTCTTTAGTCACTGACAGTTCTGGTACAGAAAACATCCATCAGCCTCACGAGTGGGAGGAAGCCGTGCTGGCTCTGTCAAATTCCAGCGCTCCTGATGAGTGGAGTTTGTTGTTGTTGTTGTGTTCGTGTTCTCCCCCAGGAAACCCACAGCATCACTTGTCTGACACTGTGCTGGCTTCCAGGGACATCATGGATGGCTTATTCCCAAAGCTGTGCAGCCTGATGTTTGCTGTCCAGGAACAGCAAGTGCCTTCAGAAGTCAGAAAGCTGCTTTTGGGCTGAGTTTATTTCCCTGAGAAATACACGTACAAAACTTTCTGCTTCCTTGTGTGCACCTTTATAGATGAAGTACAATGTGCTGGCAATTGCTGCTTTAATTTTTGTGTGGGCAGCTGTTACATTTATATAAGTATTACTCCTTTTCAGAAATTGCTGGAAGATACAAAAGTTTAAGTTCTCTGCTGGAACATAATTCTGGCTTTTGTAAAAGCCTTGCATCTCCCAGCCCTTCAGTGTGCTTTGCCTGTCACATGCTTGAGCTTGTCTTGCTGCTCCTCCTACAAATCTAACTCTTCTGCAGCCACCAGCTGACAGCAAGTATTTCAATTTTCATTTTTCAATTTCTGACAGAATAAATTTAAAATAAAACAAAAGCAAAAGCAAAAGGAAGCAAGGCTTCCATCAGCCAAGCTTTTTTGTAGAAACCAGGGAGGATAAATGGTAATGACTGTCTTCAGTGAGTTCATCTGTCAAACAACCCATTAATCAGACTTATTATATCTGGCCAGAGGGATAAAAGGGAACATGGAAATGTCTCAGTTTGGGATATTTGAATGTGAGCTAGATTGCCAGCCCTGAGGAGCATCCTGTGGCAATGAGGGACAGCCTGAGGTAGCCACTAACTCTCCTGCTCCACAGAAAACTCCTTTTCTTGTAGTTTGGAGCCTGTTTGATGGGTTATAATTGCTCTATGGGCCATCTACTCTGTCCAGGTGCTCGGGAAGGGCTTCTCCAGTGGCACAGCTCAGGGTGCTCCTCTGCAAGGTTGGTCTGGATTCCTCACAGGTAGATGTGCTGGGAGCTGCTGAGACCCTCTCCTTGTGCCTCAGTCTGCCAGTCCCTGCTCTGAGCAGCAAATCCCTCCTTCTTAAACTGAAACAGAGAAAATAACCACCAAAATACCCACCAAACCAAGCAATAATAATAATAAGAATTAAAAAAACAAAACACAGCTAAAATAATCCAACCTGAAGCAGTTCAAACCCACCATTTCCGAGGCCATGGGAGACCCTGACAGAATCCCAGTTTCCACCATTTCCTCATATGCTGAAGAGACATTTTTTGAGGACATAGTAGCATTTTCTCACTGCACAGCACTCCTATAGCACTTCCCAGCTTCCTTGGATGTTTTGGGCAATTTCCAGACAATTTCCAGAAATTGTGGAGGAGGACCTTACCACTCTCTACAAGTGCCTGAAAGAAAGTTGTGTAGCCAGGGGGAGGTCAGCCTCTTCTCACAGGTAACAAGTGGCAGGACCAGAGGAAATGGCCTCAAGTTGCACCAGGGGATGTTTAGGTTGGATGTTAGGGAAATTTTCTTCACTAAAGAGCTTGTGAGGCACCTGAACTGGTTGTCCAGGGACGTGCTGGAATGTCCATCCCTGGAAGTGTTCCAAAGGGATGTGGATGTGGCACCTGGGAATGTTTTAGTGCTGGTTTATTTGTTGGACTTCATGGAGTTCTTTTCCAGTTTTAATGATTGTATGGCCTATGGTTGTATGAATTTACTAAGAGTCAATGTAAATAAATCCATTTGGGCCTGATGCAGCTATATAAATTTCTGTCTCCTACACCAGATTTGTGGAAACTGTGTTTTTGCTGTGGTGTCTAAAGCAACTTTGCTCAAACTTTCTGAATGATGAATGTCTGTGACTTCTGGGTGTACTAAGTGTGAAACCCTCTGTATTGAAAGGAGGCTTAGAGGTTTAGTGTTGAGGTTGCCTCCATTAACTAATAAGTAACTTTATTGAACATGTGAAAGAGTTAAAATGTTAATTGTGATGCTTGAAATGTTGGGTTTTTCCTACGAGATACTTGGATATTCAGTTAACTGGTTGTATAGTAAATATTAAAGGTATGTTATTATACTCAGTGAAACTCACCATGTCCAGGTTTTCTATGAAAGGACTCATGTTTTTCGCTACAAAAGGGACATATTTGTCAGAGAGAAAACTCTGTGAAATATGAAGTATTTCTTTGTGACTTTGTAATAAGGAGAGGTAAAGCTGTTTGCATGCAGGATATCCTTTCTCATCTGCTGCAAGTATTTTATACACCTCTGGGTGTAAGATCCACAATACCTTTCCATGGCTTGCTACTTCTGTGAATAATCAGGGAACAGTCTCTTTTGCAATGGGTTTCATTTGATAAGATTTGGTACTGGAATGATATTACAGCTTGCAAATATTTCAGTCAGCTTTAATATAAATTTTTATGCTATGCTAGAGTGAAGCCACATTCTGAAATAATTTTACATCATAAGCAGTTCTAAATGAAAGTACTTGCAGATTATTTCCATCACATAAGTGCAGGAAAGAATCTGTTTCTGCCTAAATAATATTTAAGTCCATTACCTTGGGAGAAAACAGTCATTTCAGGCTTTGGCACCTGAGTGGTGCTGAATAATTTAGTGATGGTGATAGGGATGGTTATCAAAGAGCTGCCTTCTCAGGAGAAACCTTGCTCCAAAGAAAGCTTGGGAGCCTCACTAACAGGTCCTGGGTGGGCACAGTCCAACACACTGAAGGCTGATGATGCAGCAGCTTGGCTTGCCTAGCTTTCAGAAGCAGATATAAATCTGTTTAAATATATTTTTGTATGTATATACGTGCACACACCTATTTCTGATATCTGTATATATCTATATATATCTATATTTATAAATTTATAAACATGCAGTATCCTTTCTTGTAAAGGTGGCCATAGTGTTTTTGTGCTTTTGAAATCACAACCCAAATTGCTGCCTTTGGGGGATTCAGAGTTCTGGGAGCTTCCCTTCTCCACATGCTGCTCCTGCAGTGCAGAACAGTTTGGAATAGGTTTCCTGTGTGTTGCCTTGCAGATCTGATGTGTTTTGTTTTTATAGGTCAGACAGTTTTTGAGTGAAAAAAATACTGGGCAAATACTAATCCTTTAAATATCTTGGGATTGATGCTGCCAGTGTTCAAAGGGAGTTGACTGAGCTGTGATTATAGTCATTAGAAAAATGAGCAAACAGTGCAGCCCCCAGTTATAAAATTACCTGAGTTCATGTGAACATGTCTGAGTTGAGATGAAAAAAGATAATACTTGTGTGTATGTTTAAGTCTTTGTTGCTATGGAATGAAATAAAGTTATTGGCCTCGGGATCTTTGGTTCACATTGAATTGCTGAATTTTGAGACTGGAGTTTTTGCCTGTGCAGGTCAAGGAAAAGAAATGTCTGTTTACATTCACAAATTTTTAAATGTCATTTGATTTATGTAACATTTACTGGGAGAAAAACAATATTTTTTTCATAGGGTTATTTCTTTATTTTCTTGTGTGAAAATTGAATCCTTTGAAAAATTCAACATACAGCATTAGGAATATTCTGGTTTCCAGGCTCTTTCTTGTAACATTTACTGTTGGCTTCTGCAGAAGCATTTCATGCAAGTTCTAGAAAGTTGCCTTTAAAGTTAGTGAAATGATAGCCCTGAAAGGATTTAGTGTGGTGCAAGGCTGCCAGATAACTTGGGCTGCCACTGCAGCAATAGCAAATTTCATCTCTCCAAGGCTTCTGTTCCATGGGGTTGTTACTGGAAAAAGAACTGAACAAATATTAAGTCATGTCATGCGTGAAAAAACTTAATTTGGCAGCGTGGTTTTGATTTTGCAGTTGGCTCTGGAAATGTGGCATTTTTTACTCGCTCTTGTCTTAAATCCTCAGGCCAGGTCTTCAGATGTTAATCTAGATTTTCTTTCTGCCCATTGTTTCTGAGGTGTTAAGTTACCTTTGTGGGGTGCTGAGTAAGGAATGGCAGATTGAGCATATTTTGGGTGGTGGGGCTGTGTGAACAGGGTGCCAGCCCCTCTCTCAGAGCCCTCATTTACCCCAGACCCTGGAGCTGCTCTGGGTGTGCCTGCAGGTGTAAGGCAGCATCCCATGCCCAGGGTTGGTGCAGCAGCACAGTCACTGGCCCTGGAAAGCTGATTTAGCAGCTCACCGAGGGGCTGGGAGCTGTGACCTTGCTGCTCTGCTCCCCAGGGACAGCAGGGGCTGTTCTTAGCAGGAAATGCTCAACTGCTCTTCACGTTTTGCTGTAAGATCAGTGCTTTTATGTCACCAAAGCTGTTGTATCTCTGAAGTACTTGCATTTTTAAAATCAAAGATAAAGATGTACCTACAGCACTTCTGTTGTTATATTTCTTTGTGGTACCTAAACCAAGCCATGTTTTCAGTACTTCAGTGGAAACAGAGAAACACTGTTTTTCCCTTATTTATTCTACACCTCTGACTGCCTGAAATTCAGTTTATTGAGTCTAATTTTCTTGCAGAACAGAGGTTACTAAAATGGTACAATTAATAGGATCAAAATCAGATGTTTTAGTGTACTGAAACCTATGTTTGTATACAGGAAAAAACCAAATCTTTCACTTGTCTCCCAGCATGTAAAATTACCTGTCAGTGTAACATATGCATATGTGTTTTGTTGAGATATAGTAGGTGCACATGGAATCTGCCAAGAAACCTGTGGTTTTTAGGATGTTTAACTTTTCATCCCTCTCTACAGATGGATATGTAGCAGTTTCAGGTTTGTAATATATAATATATATACTGTGTAATAACAGAAGTGTGAAAGTTCTGTGAAACTATCAACCATGCATGTTTAAAGAAGATGATACTTTTGTTCTTCATTAAAGTTTATGGGAATTCCTAGACTTCTGTTAATGATCCCAGTATTTTGCTGTGCTTGAAAATTAGATTTTAAGCGAGAAAAGGGGCTTATTTTAGTTCCCTAAACCAGAATAATCTTTACATTTTCAAAACTCTTTAGAGTGGTATTAGCTACTCAGCTTCCAAATTAAAAAAAAAACCAAAAAAACAAAAACCCAAAAAAAACTCAAGAAAAACAACCCCCCAAAAAAGCTGCTACTGACTTGAACGTGCCCTGAGTTATTCAAAGCTAAGAGATTGAAAGAAAATACTTTTTCTTATGTTTATCTTTAACATAAGTATATTTCAAAGATAAGAACAATTTTGTAATACTACATCTGAATTGTATGAGGAGCTGTCTTCTCAGTTCGTGCCAGATCAACACAAGTTTTTACTTTAATAACAAAACGGCAAGGTAGAGAAGGTTTTTTTTTTTCTTTTCTGTTTTCTCTAAACTCATTTTTGTGAGTTACTTGGACCATTTTTCATCAGAACCAAGGTTGGGAGGAAATGATGTGTTGGTATGTGAAGGTATAATGCGTGTTTATACATTTTGACTTTAGAAGTCTGTATTGTTCACAGAAAATGTAGGGAATTTTTATATTCTGAATAAAAGTGCTGACAAAGGGTTGAGTAGTCAGACATTAAGTGATCTCAGACCTCTCAGGAGTCTGTGTGAATACTGAATGTTATGAGTTAGGGCATGTGGAAATCTCAGACCTGCAAATTTCTTCTTGGACTAGCGACACTTGGGAGAGAGGTTGGTTTGGTTTTGTTTGTACAAGAGCACAGTGCTTTATGAAATCCATCTGCTGGCTCAGCACAAATTTCAGGCTCTGGGTCTGTAGACATATTGCCAAAAAATGCAACCTGTGTTGCTGAAATATTCCCTTTCATGAAAGTGGGTATGGGTTTATTACTCCAGCAGCTCTTTTGAAGAGGAGCAGCCAGATCAATTGAAAAATGTCTGTATAAAGTTAGAAAGGCACGTGCAGGTATAGAAGTCTCATCTTGTGGTGTGTTTTCCTTAACACTTTCACTCCTAATTAATAAAGGACTAATGAGATCTTTTGTGATGTTAGTACCTCAGCAGGTTCTGGTTGTTGGTTCATTGTTGACATGGCAATTCAGGAGTTATTATGAAGGAATTCTTGGATATGAGATGCAGGAATGTCATAGCTTTTCCTCACACAGGAATTCCTGTGTGAACATGAGGCACTAAAAGTTCATAGTGTAGCCACAATTCTGTTTGCATCAGTTACAGATGAGGGTGCTGCTGCTCCTATTTGCTTGTTGAAAACCAAATTTGTCTGTTTTTATGCAGTGTGACAAGGGAAACTAGATGAGATCTAATACTCTTCTAGTCTGAACATCTGACCACGTAACTGCTAAAATGTCAAATGCTATTCAGGCGTGTTCTTCAGGAATATGGCATTTTTGGATATTTGTGTTAGTGCATTGTAAATGTTAACAAAAATAATCATGATGAGCCATTGAAATTTCTTGTACAAGTAAAAAAAGTCAGAATAATGCAAGTAACTAATATTAGTAGTATTTTTTAAAAAAATGTTTCAAACAAGTGTCTCTTTACACTGCACTGTGTCCCTTTAAGTTCTGAGCCTCTCTGCTGGGGTGCTGCTCCTTCTCCTCTAAACACGGTGCTGCCTTCATCGTGCTTCATCTCACTGTGCCACCTCTGACCATTAATGCAAATTGGAGGCCAGATAAGAGTTGCTCTGGATTTAAATTGGTGCAAATCACAGCAGAATCTGTCTCCAGTTCATATTAATGACTGCAAGTGGGAGAAGCTGCCTGAACAGAGAGGAAGCTCTAATGAGACCATGTTCCTTCACCCGTAGCCATATCTCTGCCACCTAATCTCTTTTCTAGACTGACGAACCAAGTTCATTTAATTGTAGTTTCAGTTCAAGTCTGCAAAGTGCAAATATGGGAATAAACAAGGAATCATCATTGCATGTTCAAGTGTCTTTCTCTTTAAATTCAGTGCTTACATTTTTCTTGGTAATTGCATTGGAACTGTTCTGCGCACGCATGGCTGCTCCGGGGGGTGGGGGTAGGATTTTCTTCTTGGAGCACCTGGGGCATTGCAAGAGCCCACAGTCACTTGGGCCTTTTCATCTAGAGGAAGTTCAAATAAAAACCAAGAGAATATTTGTTTGTCCGTGCTGCTGTTGATAACAGAGTGAGATTTCTGTGCTAAGGCACTGTCTGTCAGCAAAGCAAACACAGCATGTAGTGATGTTTGTGTGCCTGACTAAGGGCAGTATTTATTTCATCCTTGGAGAGCTTGCATGGAGGACAGAATTCCCACTGTGTCAAAAAGGATCTGCCACAGATACCCTCAACTCCCTTCTTTGATAAAGTACCTTTTGTCAGCAAGTGTGTATGTTGAAAATTAGCAGTTCCTTCAGCACAAAAACCTTGACATTGAATATAATTGAGGAGGTTAGTGTCGGCATGTTCCTAAGTATTACCTGTCATTTGAAATATGACAGTGCTGTAACTGCAGGACCTTGGGGACTTCACTGCTCTGGCACTGCCATCTGACTGCCTTGGAGTCTGTGAGACAGCTTCCCAGCACTTCGACCCTGAGATAATTAACATGGCCCTGGAGGCTCCTGCCTTGTGCTTTCCTGCACTTGTTGTTTAATAAGATGTTTGTTGCTCTGCTTGTCTCTGATGCAGTGGTGTGCCATTAGGGACACAAGGTCCTTCACATGCTGTCACAGTTAGTGGGTTTAGGTAATGCTGTCTGGGCAGCCATTCCTTTCAATTCCAGCAAATTAAAATATTATCATCAATTAGCCAACTATGCTGGGTGGCTCGCTCTGCTTCTGAGGGGATGCACGTATTTGTGGTGTGTGAAAGCAAGGTGACAGGGAGAATATTATACAACTCAATTGCCAGGGAAGAAGTCAGGTTTTAAGCAATGTCAAATGCTAAAATGATATCATAGGATGCAGAGATGAAAGGCAGCACGCAGCACTTCAGGGGAGGGAGGGCTTGTTGCTGTCTGGGCGGTGCAGCCTTGGGGCGGAAGGTTATCAGCTGTCTGTTTTAATCACTTGCATTAATCAAGGTCACGATGGTTTAGTCCATAAAGTCTTTTTGGTGTTTTACTGAAAGAAAAACGTGTTTTTAAGGAGAAAGGAGAGTAAACAAAACCCTGAGAAGTTTGGAGCATTTTTGTGTAGACAAGCTGAGCACAACTGGTTTTACTTTTCCACTCTGTGAAACAGTGTTTTAAAGGGTTGTGAAAAATTCAGCTGTGTTGCTCCAGAGAGAGTCATGCTAATACTTTGACATCTCCCATGGCTGAGCTGCTTTTTGAATACTGTAAGAACTCAAAGCAACACTAAACCTAAATCTAAATAATCAGCTCCAGTGGATGGCATGGTTGAGCCAGGGTGCTCCCACAAAAGGGCATTTTTAGGCACAACAAAATCTTCACAAAGTCATTTTGTTTCTAGGGAATTGTCTGTTTCAAGGAAAAAAAAACAAAAAAACCTTAAGATAGTCTCCTTCAGGGTGTTTTACTTTTTTTTTAAACAGTTGTCCTCTTTCGTGTGTGTTTATTTCTGAAGGAAACAACAAATGAGCATAACCTGGAATGTGCAACATCAGAGAGCTATGGTTAGAGCATTTAGCTTTTCATTTCATCATGTAAGAACAAATGGAACTGGGAAAGGTATCTCATTAGATCCATTTAGCTTGAAATACTTCTAATCTGCCTTGCTTGTGGATAGTAAAATTTATAATTAGAAATGTGAAGCAATGCCAGATAGTATTGAACAGTGAGTTGGGCTGTTTCAGAGGAGGAGAAGCTTGGAAAATGCCATCAGATAAAGTTGCAGATATTGAAAAGATTAATTTATACACCACAATCCACCCACAAAGACTCACAGTGCAATAGCATCTTTCCAGTTCCTTAGTGTATTATTTCCACTGTCATGCTAATACAGAATGAAAGAGGCAAATACAGCAGTTTTCTTCTAATAATCCAGCATTAGTTCGGGAGTTAAAGCCAAGATGACTGAAAGCTACAATATTCTAAAGACTCATTCTCCAGTTCCTTTACATTATGAATATAAATATCTTCTCAGTTATAGACATTAGGCTTTCATTGTATAGCCCACCATTAGGCATGAAACATATGAGAAAGCTGTCTGCATTAGGCTGTTGAAAGAGCACTGATTTACATCTCTTCTGTAACTTCACTTTGCAAATATTAAGGGAACAGTAAAGGAAAAAGATATGGAGAATTCTACATAAATACATTCATCTTTGACTTTCCTGTATGATTTTGGCTGACATGGGCTTTTTTTTTCGTTCTAAATGACAAGTCCAGCATTTGTTGTTCAGTCATAGCCTGACAGAAAAATCACAGGAGTATTTTAAAAACTCCTTTTCTGCCTTATTATTGGAGAGGAAGAATTATTTTCTCAGTAAAGATGATGATGTGCAGGATGTTGATGAGCTGTGGCTTATATTACACTAATTCTTGCTTGGATTTCAGTCAGCAGTGGTAGAAGACTTTAGCAGGAGATGTGACCCAAAACCTCACTGGGGTGGGTGAGGCTGTTCCTTGGGTCACAGCCAGCAGGGCCTCTCCAGTCACTGCTGCTTTCATTCTGCCCTGGCCTCTGCTCTGAGGCTGCAGGATTTTTTATGGGAATTGCAGAGATAAATATTGTAGGATGTCAGAAAGCTTCCACTGAGTGGTAAGAAGCACACTGTACACATAAATATCCTTTTTCACAAAGCCATTTAACTTTTATTTATCAGAAACCTGTGAAGTTCTGTCAATTTTCCTAGTGAATGGTAGAAAATAGATGGAATTAAGTGAGTAAAATTAACAGTAATAAAGTTAGGGAAGCATGAAATTAAAAAAGTGATTGCAGTAATAAGGTATAAAAGTTTTTCAGGAAAAATAACACCCTTTTGACTTGGTGAAAAACAATATTAGTACTACCTATTAAAGAAGAATATATTTAGATGATCGGTATCACATCAATGAAGTCTTCATACTTTTTTGGTTTTACCTACTCTATTCTATTTGATTATCTCAAATTAATGTACTTTACAACTGCTAATCAATTTGTTCTTCTCACTATAATGATAGGTAAGTATTACCAGCTTGCTTTTGAAAAAGGAAAAAAAAAAGATTGAAGCTGTGGCTTATGAGATAAGTGAAAAGAATCCATTAAAAAGGCCTTTAGTTTCAGGTTCTTGAAGGTGTGTAGCTCAAAAAAAAGGTGTAGAGCTCAGTATTTGCTGATCCCTTCAAGCAGCATTCAGGTGCTTCAGTTTGCAAGTTTATACAGTGGCAACTCAATACAAAATATGTGTGCAGCCCCTGAAACAGCAGCTCATAGCTCCAAGGGAAAGCATGCTGCCAAGGATGAAGGAAATAATTATTTCTGCCTTTTTTCCCTTTTGCCCTACAAATTTTCATGTGCTCTTCACCAATTTCTCCAACAAGGGAATTGAAGAGGAGTGAGTGTGAAGGAATATGAGTGAGGAGGAAGGCTGAGGCTACACATTGCAATATCATCATTATTCTAAGAGATGGATTTGGATTTTCTTGGGAATGGAGGCTCTGTAAATTGCTGAGATGATGGACTTGTGCTTAAGTCAAGAGAGAAGTGGACAGACTGAGGGAGATGATTTTTTCCAGCAGTTCTAGGGCACTTCCATACAGCATTTGACACAGCTCAGTTTTCTCTTTACAAGGTCTTGCATGTGATCCTGCCTTGGCAGATTTATCTGTATCCTCCCCTTCCACAAGTTTTCATAGTTTACAAGTGCAAGGATCAATAAAGCCCAGTAAAATCTTGGTGTAAGACTGAGCAGCAGAACAGCAGGAACATTGTGTTTTGTACTACACAAACAGTGTTATGACAGCATTAGGTTTTTGTACACAGATGTGATTAATACCATTTCACCAAAATAATTGTGAGATTACTTCTCCCAAAAATCTTTCTTGAAACACAGATAGATCCTCAAAGATTTATAGAGAGAAAGGAGTGTTGTTTTAATGCACTTTCCACAGCAATAATATTTCCTGGAGAATTGATAATCAAGTTTCTGTGAGATGCTTTGCTTTCACAGTTCTCCATTGGGTTGGTTCTTCAGGTGTTAAACAGCTCTCACAGGCCTGGGTAAGCTGAAAAGCTTGATAAGGTCAGAATGGTGAATGACTGCTGGAGACATATCTTATTCACAAAACATGCATTTAGTTCTCTGAATTCTTTTCTATTCATCTTCTCATCTCTGTTTTAGTTTCACATCTTCTATAGAAATGTCAGCGCGTTATTATATTTTTTTATTATTATTACTGAGCTTTGCAGAGCCGATCTTTGTTATTTTCTTGATTCTTGCCCTTTCAATAACCTTTAAATATGAGTCCACTTCTTGCTGGCAGACCAGCTACTTTGCCGTGAGGGTTTGCAAGGGGCTCTCGCAGAATGAGGAGCGTGTGCTGGGAAGCGTTAAATTTCCCTGCCCGTTATTATCTGAGCCACATCAGCTCAGTGGCACATTAAGTAATGGGCTGTCATGGGCTGTTGTTATGGAACAGTTGCCATGAACCAGCACTGGGTGGATCTTATGTAACAAGCCTATCTTTAGGCTGATGTACAGCATTTCCCATTCAGCGCCGGGCAGGGATGGAGCTGATGTTTCGTTTCTGCCTCTGTCTGTGTTTCTTAATGCACACGAGTAGCATGTGGGAAGTGGAGGCTGTTGCTTTTTCTGCCTGCTAAAAGGAGATAATGTTTCTTCAAATGGCTGTGTTCTGGAAAGAAGAAAAGATTCTGGATCTCTGACTTAAATGCTGTAGCCCGCTGCCATGCAAGAGAGACGGAATTTGTCCTGTGGCACAGAAAAGTGCATCTGGGGAGAGGTTGTTTCAGTTTTGGTGACATTTTTAAGACTTGCTTCAGGCCCGGAATCAGATGTTTCTTAGATAGCTATTGGCAAATGCCTCATTTTTGATAGAATTGTTTGGGCTGGAAAAGACATTTTTAATATTATCCAGTTCAACTATTAACCCAGCACTGCCAAGGCCACCACAAATCCGTGTCCCCAAGAGCCACAGCTACATTTCTTTTAAATACCTGCAGGGGTGGCACTGCACCACTTCCCTGGGCAGCCTGTTCCAGTGCTTAACAGCCCTTTCCATGCAGAAATTTTTCCCATATCCCATCTGAACCCCCTGGCACAACTTGAGGCCATTTTCTCTTGTCCTGTTGTTTGTGACTTGGGACAAGAGACCGGCCTCCACCTGGCTGTAAGCTCCTTTCAGGTGCCTGCAGAGAGTGAGAAGGTCCCTCCTGAGCTCGCTCTCTCCAGGCTGAGCCCCTTTCCCAGCTCCCTCACCTCCTCCTGGTGCTCCAGCTCCATTCCCAGCTCCCTTCCCTTCTCTGGACATGCTCCAGCCCCTCCGTGCCTTTCTTGGAGTCAATGGCCCAAAACTGAACGCAGGATTTGAGCACTGGAGCTGCTCACCTCAGCAGCAGAGAAATATCACACTCACAGTGTGACCTTTGAGGAAAATCACTAATTTCTTTGTTTAGAGTGCAGAGGGCACGGATGTCATAGAGCAGTTGCTGGTAAATGGAGTGTATTATTTCTGTATCAGTGTCACACTGTCAGAAAGTGGCACTTTGTTAAGATAATGTGACCTTTAGAATAATCTTTTGGTCTTCTGTTCTTTCTCTGGTACCGTGAATCTCTACTTTTAATTCGTAATGTTTTTTGATGAAGTAGAAATAACACAAAATTCAGTTATTCATGTTCTTTCCTTTCAGCTATATTAGATTTTTTTTTTTCATAAATGGCATAGGTGCCATTTTATCCATGAAAAACTTCTGTTTGCTGACTGTAAAATGTACATCTGTTCTAAAATGTAAGTTTGGTGAGCATTTGCATATTTTATAAAGGAAAGAAACTGATACAAGGATGGAGATCAGCTGCTTTCCAATGGTTTCTATGGGGAAAAAAGTGGATTAAAAATGCTCTGTAAGCTTTGTGCTAGGTTGTCTCTTGCAGGAACAGCCACAGTGCTGGAACAATTATTAATTGAAAGAGAAAATAAGAGACTAGGTTAGATAATAACAATTTGATTTGAATATTAGCAATGGTACCTGTTAGTGCTTTTTTTTTCGTTGAGTTCTGAATAATTTTTTGGAGGAGATTCCCCAGCTTCAAAATTTTCCTTCTCAGTCTGATAATCCTTATGAAGCATTTGTTGGATCAGAGGTTCAGCTTGGTCTCTTTCCCATCTCTCTTGGAGCTGCTCCATGAAATATGAGTCATGCAATACACTCTGGGTCAAGGAAACAGACTTCCCTGCTTCCATAAATGTGGAAGTCCCAGTTTTAGAAATGAAGTTTGGTGGGTTTTTTTGTTTGTTTATTTGTTTTGGTTTTTTAACTACAAAAAGATGTGGGTAAAAGCTTTCTATTTTACAAAGCTGGTTTCCAGCAATTTCTCCTATTTGCTTTCATGTCATGAAGCCTGTGGCCATAAAAAAGATCCTGCTACTCAGAATAGGAACTGGAGGTCTGCTTGATTATTTTTAAACCTCACTATTGTGATATGAGTAAAAATACAGTAGCAAAATACAGCTCAGTAGCTTCATGTGCATATCTTTTTTTATTGAAGAAATGTTGATTTCTTTTTTTTCCCCTAGAGACAAAAACATTTTTAGAATAGAGGTTGCTTGTTCAAAAAAACATAGTCGTTTAGCAATGTTACAGCAGTTTGTTTGTTTAATTGTACAGAAGTCATAAGTTTTAAATACTTAAAAGTATGTGAAAGTATACACTTAAATACCATTCTGAATTGTGCTTGAATTTCCATATAAAATCTCAGCATTGTTGCCGTACTTGGATAACTGAATAAAAATCAGTGCTGATATAACAAATGTAACATATATTAATATTTCTGAGAAAGAGGGAACTCCTGCTTTATTTTGTTTGCGCTTAAAATTTGAAAGTTGGATTCTGCGTTTAACAGCAGCTGCTTGAGCCTTGTGTTACTTGGAATAAAAAAAGCCCTGTTAATGGCAATATTTAGCAAGAATTTTGAGAGAAAGGAATTTAGTTTCTAAGCCTAGTTCAGTTTTGAACTGTGGAAAGTTACAAAAAAGTTTTATGAAGATTGCTTTTGATACGGTTTTTGAAAATGATAAATTTCTATTTCTGGAATCAGAAACCTTGATTGTTTTTTTTTTTTTTCCCCAAAAAGAAGGGCCGTCATATAATCCAGTTGGAATAAAACCCAATTTTTCATAACATTTTTATATGACTCTTATTACTATTAGTAAACTTTTAGGTCTTCCAAATTGTAAAAAAAAAAAGCCAAACTGAAAAAAACCCAACTTACTGCTGCTAATGTTTCCTGTTATGGATGTATTACAGGGCCTTGAAAACTGCTGGAAAAGGAGAAAGCAAAAATAAGGAGAGCATCTCCCCATAAACTTTTTAATAGTATTTTAAGCAGATACTAGACAGATTGTAGATATGTCGGGTTTGTTAAAGCTAATACCTCAGCTCAGGGAACCCATTTGGCACTTGAAGTAAATCTCCCAGATGGAACAATATCATTAAAAATTAATTGTATAAGCACTGGACCTGTCTTTAAAGACTTTTGAACTGCTGAGGCTTTCTAATCAGATATTGTTGCTCCAGTTCACCGGTGAAGCGAATCCAATGGCTCTTCCAGCGTACGGCCTACTTCTGTTAATGAAAGTACAATTTATTCTCCTCAGCATACAGCTTGTAAAACCAATCTCCTGCTTGACACATTATTCTCTTCCACGTGTTTAACTTCTCTTCATGAACCAAAAAAAAGTATATAGTAAATAGGGGGGACACATCAATCAACTTGGCACCGTTTAAAAGCCAATTAGAGTTGGGGATGGTGGTGTTTGATGCCGAGCCTGGATCTTCCCTGCCCTGCCCTGTGTGAGTTACATCAGGCATGTCTGGCCTGTCATTCTTTGTAGGGTCTTTAGCATTCAAGGGATCTTTAAAAAAAAACTCCTTTTTATTTTTTTTTTTAGAAGCTTGTTTAGTATTTTCATCTTTTCTTCTTCTGTCTGAGCTTTCTCATGGCTACTTACCACTACTCATTGCCATGATGTAACGTTTGGACGATAAATGTTCATCAGGAAACTTAACAGCACTTTGATTTGCAGTTGATGGTGGACAAAACAGACCAGCTGGCTCTTTAGCATTCAGGGGATCTTTAAAAAAAAACTACTTTTTTTTTTTTTTTTTTAGAAGCTTGTTTAGTATTTTCATCTTTTCTTCTTCTGTCTGAGCTTTCTCATGGCTACTTACCACTACTCATTGCCATGATGTAACGTTTGGACGATAAATGTTCATCAGGAAACTTAACAGCACTTTGATTTGCAGTTGATGGTGGACAAAACAGACCAGCTGGCTCTTGGTTTACTTTCTGCTCCTTTTCTGAGGCAAACTCACTCAATTTGATGCTCAACATTGGGCAAGGGTGCCTTGAGGCAGCCACTGAGCTGCTGCTGTAGGGATGGCCATGTCCCACTGGATACCTGCATCTGCCATGTCTGTCTTTGTATTCCTATAAACATCTCCTTTAGATAAGGCTCTTACCCTTCAGGCTGTTTTTTTTTTTTTTTCTTTTCTGGAGGACAGAGCATGTTGTTTCTCAGCTGGCTGCCCTTCTAGCAAGAATTTCCCCCAGCCTGTTCCTCACATGTCCAGCTACAGCGCCTTTAGGGCTGTTTGGAGTAATTTTAATAGTCAGAAGCCTAATATTTGCAACTAACTATTTAAACCTGGTAGTTCTTACTGCCACTTTTATTTTTAATAAGGTATTTGTTGCCATGAAAGTAGTTCAGTGTTTGTGTAGTTTTTTAAGAAAATACCAGATAATAACTTCCATTTATTCTGTATATAGCTATAGAAAATGCAGGCAGGTATAGAGTTGTGTGCATATATACTTGCATATACTTAATAAAGTGGATAATCTGTGTACAAAACATCAGCCATTCCCGAAAAAACCCCAAAAGGCAACCAAAAACCCCCAAACATAGGACATGCAGAGGATTTTAATTAGACTCTGACTCCAGACTTTTTCCAAAACACTCTGGTGTAGGTAGTCTGAAAAGTAAGGTAAAGCTTCATTAAACAGCATTCAATTAGAAAAAAAATCTAATTGTCTTATGTGGTAAATGCACTATTACACTCTGAAGTCATTTATCATATTTATTAAAATTTGATTTGAACTTCCTTTTCAAGTGACAAGCATAGCACAGGATTATATGGTATTTATTATTGTTTTCATTATGAGGTTTATTTAAATATATTTTTCTGAGTTTATTTAGCATTTCAAGCTATACATCATAAACCCACCTGGAATGATGCTGGGGATTTTGGTGTTTCTATATCCAAGTGACCTTTTGTGATATTTCTGTTCTGTTTTGTTAACATATAGGGGGAAAAATTGTGAGAATCAAAAAATGAAATTATAGAAAACAGTTGTAAATGCTTCACCTCTCGTCCTTTATACCATTTACCTACTCAGTAAAAAATAGGAAAAATTAAGTGTGTAACAAAGACAGGGTGACACTCCTGGTTTTTTGTTTGTTGTGCATTCTAAGACAGAAGTTGATCCCAAGTTGAAGCTGACTAGATGTACAATTTGGAGAATCCTTATCTTACCTGTTTACAAAATTTAATGCTAAATAATATTTCGTATGTTATTTTATAGTATCATAAAATCCAGAACCCAACTTCCATAATCCATTTCTGTGTGGAGTTTGCTGAGAAATGGAACTAATTAAAAAATAATACAATGGAAATTTGCATTATGAGCTGCTTAAATCATAAGCCTAGGTTTTTTACTTCCAATTAGGCAGCCAATTATGGCATTTGAAGTCAGAATGGAAATAACCCAAAAATTCAACTAGTGATTTTTATGATATTTCTTTTATACATGTCTATATACACATATCTATAAATCACTGCTTACACTTTGTGATGCAGATATTGTGACTCTTAAAGCCGTTTGACCTTTCCATAAGGACAAAATACACTGTTCTGTGAGAAAATTAAAGTATTATGTATAAACTTGTATTATGTTGGAGTAATTTCACAACCATTAATTCCACCTTACACCCAACCCTCCTTTTTTTCTGCCCATATCTTAATGTCTCACTAGGAGACATCCCATAATACCAGCAGGGCCTGGAATGTGCTGAGTCTCAGTGACAATTTGCAGATTTTTCCAATTCATTTGCATTAGCTTCTTTACACTTGTAAAGTGTTTTATGCCTCAGTTTATGCCCATAATGCAAATGGTGATGCATCTCTGATGTCATTTCACATTCCTTAGGTCAGGGTGACTCAGCACACTGACTTAAAACACCAATCAAACCTTGTGTACCTCAGTGCTTATCTCATCTTCCTCAGCCTCTGTGTAGGCAGCAATTCCTTGTCTGAAACATGAAATTGCCATAAGAGCATTCAAGAGAGCCTTTTTTCTCTTTCAGACTTCATAGGTGTTAAGTAGACAACACAATATTGGGCTAGTTTTTTTTCTTTGTTTGTTTTTTTTTCTTTAAGGCTCTTCTCTCCTTTTCATTTAATTGCTCAGTTCAGCTCCGATGTCTTGTCTGTATCCTGCTGCTCCATGTCCATGGGATTCTGTGCTTCTGCATGAAATAAAGAATTTATAAGACCAGCATTTCTTCATTGCTTTCACACTTCAGCAGTACCAGAGTTCTGCATAGAAGCAAGACCAGATGTATGTGTATCTTTCTGATCTCTTTATACCTGCAAAACTAAAGATAAGTTTTCTTTTTCGGTGTTGCTGTTATTTTCTTGTCTACAAGGACGGCATACACCTTATCATGCTAATTTTTATTTTTTCCCATCTTAAATGTTGTGTTAGGAGTAAGACATGGTGTAGAACTTCTTGTTTATTACTCTTTCCAGCTGCAGAACAGATGGGGGAAAATCAGTGCCAATTCAACAAAAGCTATTGCACTGCAATTAAAAGATCAGGCTGGACATTGTTAATTCCTTCCTTCTTTCTGTTTTTTGGGGGTATTTTTTGGAAACATGTTCTAGGAGTTGTGTAATTAAATTATTACCTGCTGTATCACCATCTGCTTACATGATTTTGAAACGTTTCTAACCTCTGTGTGTGTGTGTTCACTTCATGACTTCAAGGAAGTGCCAAAAAAGCAGGGAACATACCTAGCAGATGGACTGAGGGACTTACACCTTCTGAGTAGTCAGTCTTGATTGTTCTGGGTATAATTAGACATATTTTATGTAAATCCAATTATTCAGTTTCAAAACATGGCAAAGATGTTTTTATTTTCAATAGTCTAATATTCCTTATGGTATGAAGACCTACTCCAGATCATTGCTGTGGATAAACATTACTACTAGAATATTCCTGGTAAGGTCATGTGTGATTGTTTTTCATTTAGCTCAATACTTGTATCATTGTCTTTTAAAAGATTTAATTCAATCCTTGCACTCTACAGTATGGTGCAGGTAAATCTTAAGAACTAGATCTGAATGCTCATAGTAGGCCTGCAAAAAGTGGGGTTTAGATATCAACACTTAAATACTTCAAGTATGTGTTTGTTTTCAACCCCTAATGGTATTTCCTCCAAAGCAATTAGAATGGTCAGAGGGTTGAGGTTGGAGCATGTTGTCCAGCAAAAAGCAAGGTATCATTTTAATTTACAGAAGAAATTTGCAGATGTGAAACCTGCATGGACAAAGGACAATAAGATCTGGTTGTAATCAGGTAAAAGAAGAGCATTCTGCCCAGCCTCAGTAGGTTATTTGAGTGTGTTTATAGTGGTCATGAGTATCTTTGGAAACATCCATTGGATCCAGGTGTGGTGCTGAGTGAGTTACAGTTTTTTGGGGTGTTGCTCCAGAACCACCCAGCCCTACCAGGAAGCCCTGCTGAATGATGGGTTGTGCTGCTCTTGGCTTACAACATGCAGAGCTGCTGGCCAACAAACTGAGCTCATCTCTGTCCAGAATTGATCTTGATCATTTATTAAAATAGTGGAAGTAAATAGTGAGACATCTTGATGATCACCAGCTTACCAGTTGAAACAAGCAAGGAAGCACACCAGAAAACAGCCAGCATTATTAGCTCGTAATTCAAGGTGTGTTGTGGGATGGAAAGCTGCTGCTGACTCAGTTCTGCTGGAGTCAGAGCACAGTTTGAGGGAACTGACCAAACTAATTAATTTCCTTTAATACTGATGAGAGTTAAACAGCCTCTGCAGCCCACAGGAGGAGTTCATTGTGTCAGGATGAAGGAAGTGATGATCCTCTCAAACACTTGCAGGCTGGGAATTCCATCGACTGTTGCATTCATTAATAATCTTAAGACTTTCACTTTATGACTCGGGTCTGATGGGCTCATTAAATGAGAGTCCATTCAGGTTTTATTCAGCTGTGTGAAGCCTGAATTGTGATAGGGCTCTAAGAAGATTTTTGCTTACTACCATTTTATGTAAGTTTTCCATTTCGTACTCATGTTGCAGTCATTTTGACCTTGGTAAACCAGATTCAAACTATCTTCAAAGGCATTTAAGTAGCTTTTTTCAGTGCTGTATTCAAAAACTCTTAAGTTAATACTCTCTCTACATTTCATTCTCTCTCTATATATATATATTTCTTTTTCTGGTTCTCATTAATTTAATTAGATTGCAGTCTTCCTTTGCTCTTTTCTGCGAGATTGCTCTGCTGGATAAATCCATTTTAACTTTGATGGCTTATGCTAGAGGTGGATTCTCATAGGCTACTCAAATAAAAGTGCCCAGAGTATTCTCTTTTTCCCATAAACAAAATTCCCAATATAGTCAGTAAAATTACTGGGTTTTGATAATCTGCATCTCTAATAACAAAGTCCATCTCTTTACTTCAATGGTGGCTACTTCAATGATACATAAAAGTGCTTTAGAATGGTGCTGATTTTGTTTTTGAAATCACTCAGCAGCTTAACAACCAGCTTGGATATAAAATTCAGCTCTCCAATTGTTTGTAGTAGTTTGCACTAGGTAGAAAAGTTTATGGGCATTTAGCCAACTGCCTTTTTATATGTTGCATCCACCTGTTTTGACATTAATCCATAAAAATAAACTCCATATGTAGCCCAGAAAATGGTCTTTGTGGATCCCAAGTTACAATGGCAATAATTAAAATGATTGCTTTCATGTCCCAGATGGTGACTGTGGTAGATAATTGTATCCTCTGCAATTATTTTGGACTAAGTTTAGCAGAGGAAGGTAAAAATCCAGTATGGCTTTCAGACAGCACACAATATTTTATGGGTTTAACTGAAGGCTTAGTTATTTCCAAAGTAAGAGAAAAATGGAAATGGATTACAGGTCCAAAAGAGATTTATGAAGCATTTATGTGTTACTTACATACAGACATGGCACGGTGGTCACTCTAGGGTTACTGTCCTTACATTCAATGTGGTGGGCTTTGGGATTGACCTTGTAATGGTTACACTTGAGAATTTTGTAAAAAAGTCTGAAAATGGGTAATGGAACTTGGGACTTCTGGCCATACTCTGACCAAGCCCTTTGTAATGTCTGGCAAGGCAGCTCCAGCTTTTGTATCTGGGTGAAGCAGAGTCACAGCTTGATACTTTTAAAAAGAGATGGAAAAACTGAGTAATTAACTAACATCCTGATAGCCAATGACATGTTATGCAATTGTAATGGTTCTGCTCGTGTTATAACAACCCTGGTTGTTTCAGGCTGAATTTTGGAAGTGTAAATAGTTTGTGATAGAGCAGTGCTTTGTGACTCCCCAGGTTTTACATTTTCATGCCATTTGCCTAACATTTGGTCTCAAAACAGCTTTACTTTTAAGTGCTATTGGAGATCATTTATTTTTAATAATGCTCCTGTTCATGAATAAATTACAAAAGCTATGAGACATGCTTAATATAGTTCACTGTGTTTCTAAATACCCTTAATACATAAAGAAATTACAGGTATGTCCAATATATAAAATACAGGGAATTCTGTGTGTTTACTGTTGGGGAAAAAAAGAAGAGTATTCAGATTTTCAGTCTTGAATTTCTGTTTATGTACAAATTGTTTTCTAATGTAGATTATTGATTCATTTGAATTATAAATTTAATTGTTCTAAATTTTTCATGAGCTCGGGTGACTTTTCACTAGAGACTGATTTGCCTCTTTCCTTGCTGTAAGTCATGAAAAACTCTGTACTGTGAAGCTCAATGGAAGACATTTCCCTGTAAAAAAAGTAGTAGAGATAAAGGAAGTGCTGCTGCTTTTTTGATTTGCATGTCCTGATCCTCTTCCTCATGGGCATCTTCTGACTTCTCTTTTTTTTTTTTCCCTCAGCTTGGAATTAGGTCATGTATAAATAAAGCTGATGAAGTTGTTTTCTGAGGGAAATATTCCCACTAAAACCCTAAATATAAAATAAATGCACATTTTTAGTAAGGAAGAGAAATAATTAAGATATAAGATAAAGCAAAACATGTTTTGAATGACATTTCTGGGGAAACTGAAAAAAATTATTTTCATTACTTGAAGTCGAAGAAAATACAGATCCTTGTGTAGTTTAGGATCTGTATCCCTATTTCTATATTTATTTATTTATTAAAATTTGTATTTCAAAAGGGAAGAAAGGCAGGAGAGACCAGGGCCATACTGGGAGTCACTACAGTGATCTAGACAATTTCCCAGGGGCCTGCAGAGAGACAGAACCTGCATATAAATGATGTTTGGTTATACATTTGTTTATTTTATGAAGTCTTCTCTTCTTCCATCAAGGAGACATCTAAGTATTGTAAGTAGGAAAAAAGGCAGGCAATTGGACTGTAATTCATATTTTGATTAGAATTCTCTGTATAATGTTGAAAATATTCATATAGTATTTTTCAGAATTTCATAGTTGGTATTATTGGGAGTCACTAATAGCATGTTTCTTGGGACTCCCTTTTCAGAGTCAGCTGTGGATAATATTTTCATGAATATTGCCAGGTTATGTTCTTTGGAAATTAGCTTATTGATTCCCTTCAATTGGAGGGTGACTTTTTGAGAACACTGATTTGTTACTGACTCCTGGCTCTGCACAGACAGAGCTGGTGACTGAGATTAAAATTAGGCTGGGAAAAAAATCAATAAAAACCTTTGTAACTTTGTAATTTCCACGAAGCTCTCAAATCAAATGTTTTTAAAATGAAGTTGCCTGAAGTAGCGCAGGTTTCCATTTGTTTGTGTCACTGGGATGATGCGGCAGATGAATCCCAAACTAGGTAGCAATTAAATGTGTTAACTGGCTGATGAGGGAGGGAAAGCCTGGATCCAGATGGTTTTCCTGCTTCAGGCTGAAAGGTTCATGGAATAGGAGCTCTTCGAAAGGAGAAGTCTGCCTGGTCAAGACCAGGTCCTGCTGTCCTGCCCAGCCTTGCTGTGAATGCAGTTGTACTCCTCATCCAAACCTGCAGAGCTCCTGCAGTGAGTCCTGGTGGGAATTCCTCTGTTTCCATCCCACTCCAACCCAGCTGCACATACTGAAGGGTTTTTTGGAGATGTAGGATAGCAATAGCAAGGCATTGTGCCAGAAGCATGTGTGACCAAGGCTGGGCTGACACAGACCTTATTTTTGTGTTTATTCTCTGCTTTCTTACATAAAGGTGCCCCTGAGAAGGAAGTTTTGTCCACATTTTGGTGATGTGGAAATTGTATCAGAAGCTGCAACAAATACGAGACATACAAATGAAACATATATCAGTAATTCAGCAAACCTGCATCATTCCTGTGCTTCAAGGGTTACAAGTCAAGCAGTTTTTAGCAAGCTGCTAATCTGCTGTGCTTGCTCTATAGTTTTAGTTGCTTGCTGTCCCAGGAGTTTCCAGCAAATGCTCATACAATCTGATTAACATGGTTCACATACAAAGGGCGCTGGCCTGGGGACTACCACGTCTCATTAATGGAAATGAATTTTTCATGCCATGGCTGCTATGTCTCTGTGTTAAGACTTCTCATTTCTTTTTCCAATTCTGTCTCTTTCCTGTATTGTGGTTTTTTTAAGCAAAAATGTCCGTATGAATTTTAACAACTGGTTATATTACAGGTCTGAGAGTTTTTATTTTTGCATGCTGATGCTATTTTTACTAAGAAACAGATGCATTGGCAGCAGAGGAAAGAAAAGGAGTGCAATGGCATACATTTGTGTTTATATTGAACTCTTTAGCTCTGATTGAATGCTTGATGAGTTCAGTTTAAGGATGAGGTGACTTGATCTGTTCTTGGCAGCAGTCCTGCTTTGTGTGGGAGGCTGGAGCAGGTGACCCTGTTGTGAGGTCCTTGCCAGCCAACATTTTCATGATTCTGTGAATTGTGGGTTTCTCAGTGTAACTTTCCAGAATTAATTCCAGTATTGTAATTGACTTATCATCCCATCTTTTTAAGAGGCTGTAACATGTTCTACTGTGACACGAGTACGGACATGTTCTGGTTTATAGCTAAAAGCAGGGACAGAAGGTTTAGTCTTCTCCTAGCACTGTTCCTTGGGGTATTTTGCATTAATGATGCTTTTTAAAGAAAATTGGAGAGGAAGCAATTGTACATATTAAGCCAGTAAGCAAAGTGTGCTCTGTGACTGATCATCCACAGCTGCTTTCCTGTGGCATTTGTTATTTAACATTTTTTCCTGTCAGCAGATTGTGATTTTCTGATTGCCATTACTTTGTTGAAAGTTCCCAAACATCACTGACGGTCTTGTCCAAGGTATGTACCTGGACATGGGTATCCAGCATCTTCCAGGATCATCAGGCCACATTTAGCTGATGGTATAGAGCTGAATTAGCAGAAACCATCAGCCCTTCTGTTGATGCATTGTTCCCACTTTAGAAGGGAATTGCTGCAATACCTCTAAGCATCAGTTACATGCTTTATAGCCTTCTTTAGCTCAGTGTACTAAGCTATATGTTTCTTGAATATGTCCTCTTTGTTCTTGTCATAATGCACAATTTGCTTCTCTTCAACTGCTAATGTCTCTAAATCAAAAAGTTCTCCAACATAAACAATTGAAGCTGTAATAGCTATGCACAATCCTGGCCAAGTATAAAGAAGTTTTATGAGAAGTTTTCCTCTATAGTCACTGATCTGCTTTTTTTTTAGATTATAAGGTGTGTATTGCGATCTTCTCTAATTGGTCAAGAAGTGTTATGGTTGCTTTTTAAGAAATTATTCCTTGAGAAAAGTGCATAGACTAACAGTATTAATTAGCTCAGTCTACTGGCAGTCTGTGATAAGTGGTGCATAGATAGAAGTTTGACTGTCAACTTGAGTGTGTCAAAAATGACCAGATCAGGCTGAGACTGAGAATTGAGGTAGTCTTTAGAATAATGGACTTACCCAGTTTATTTCTTGCAGTGCCCTCACCTCCATACAACACAGCAAGGCTTGAGAGATTTCCCTAAATAATGATTGGGAGACCATCAAAGAGAGGCTGAAGATCAAACCATAGGCTGAGCAGCTGTGTCTCTTCTCTCAAAGATGTGGTCACAGCTGGGTAGGACTCGGCTGAAAACAGCATCACATCTAGCTGCTTTTGTGGCTTAGTTCCACAAGGGCTTAAGTGAAAGTGTGAAATTCTTGTGGAGAGCTCCTGAAAGCACATTCATTACTGACATTTGAAACTTTGCATGTAGATGTACTTCATCACAGACCTTAAACCTGTGGCAGAACTGCCAGAAGTAAAGTGTGCAGAGGAAACAGCAGAAA
This sequence comes from Irena cyanogastra, assembly GCA_013397155.1. NCBI lineage: Eukaryota > Metazoa > Chordata > Aves > Passeriformes > Irenidae > Irena > Irena cyanogastra. The sequence goes on from VWZV01003266.1 coordinate 1,369,388, forward strand.
GAAGGGGTGCTTCCTTTATTTTTTTTATCCTCAGAAATCCACTGAGGATTCCTTTGTTGACCCAAACTAACACATCTCAGATTTTCTTTGTGAGAGAAATCATAAACTCATTTCAGCGTGTAGACATCGGCGGACTCGGGATGCTGAATGTCACACCATGTTGACTATGTGTGAAAAAACATGTTCTGATAAATTCACAGGAACTGTACACCATGCAAAATTACACCTTCAGGCAGACTCAAATGACCAAACTCTGACATTTCTCAAACTTGACAGCTTATTTCACTGGAGATTTAGGAAAAAAAAAGGTCAAAGGACATCAAACATATTACTGCTCTACTCTGCCTATAGGTATAGCAACACTAAGCCTTCTAATATTACATCTTGGGGCAAATGAAGGGTTTCTCATTTAGGCCCTAGAAACAGGAGTAAACAAGGCTTAGGATGAACAGCTGAGGGAGGTGGGGACAAAAGGAGGTTTAAGAGAGACCTTATCTCCTCTACAACTCCCTGAAAGGAGGTTTAGCCAGGTGGGGTCTGTCCCTTCTCTCAGGTAACAAGTGATTGGACAGAAAGAAATGGCTTTAAGCTGTAGCAGAGAGGGTTTAAATTGGATGTAAGGAAACATTTCTTCGCCGAAAGCTCTGGCACAGCTGCCCAGGGCAGTGGTGGAGTCACCACCCCTGGAGGTATTTAAAAGCTGTGTAGTTGTGGCACTTGGGGACATGGATTCGTGGTGTCCTTGTCAGCGCTGGGTTAATGCCTGGACTCGGTGACCTTAAAGGCCTTCTCCACTCTAGCCAAGGCTATGATTCTGCCATTGTGTAGATCATGTGCAGGGTTGTCACAGCCTGGTGGCTCCAGCAATGTCCCCTTGCCTCGGCAGGAGCAGTCTGGGGGCTGATAATGCATGAACAGCTCGACTGGCTCCTGCCAGGAGTGTCCCTGTGCCTCGCAGGTGTGCAGGGGACACCAGTGTGCTTTACAAACGTGGGCTCATCATCTTGGGCTGCACTAGCAGTTGCCACGGCAACATCACTCTCTACTTGAGCTTGAACATTTGAGAGTTCACCCAGAAAATAAATTTGGCGTGATTATGAAGTACACTTGCTTGTTTTCTGAATTCTTGGGATACAGATCGTTGAAAAGAGCAGAAAATTATGTTACTGCCTTACTGTTTTCTGCCATAAACCATGCACAGAATCATTAAAGCTGTCATCTATCAAAATATAGTAAAATTCCAATAAAGCTAAATTGTAAATGTTGCCATCTTCAGCTCCATAATATATTATTTTTAAAGGCTCTCTGTCATTGTTGAACTTGATAAAACTGAGTAAAACCCCACTGAGCAAGAAATGAGGAAAAAAAAATCTAGAAAATGTAGTCTTGAAGTAAGGATTTAATTTTTTTATACAAGTACTAACCTATTCTACAGCAAGATAGAATAGCACAGGATGGTGACAGCAGGAACATTTTCATGTGTATCTATCAGTATTTTGAATATATCATTTAGAGTCTGGTTTAATCCAAAAAATTACTCTTGACATGAGACATTAGGGCTTCATATTTCCTCTGTATCTCTGATTTCCTTGTGAAATATTGCTAATAGGAAGATTTGTCTTTTGTAACCAGCTAAGTTTGAGAAATTCATCCTAAACTCTGAAAACTGAAGCACTTGGAACAGATTGCCCAGAAAGGGTGTGGAGTCTCCTTCACTGGAGATACCCCAGAACCATCTGGATGCAATCTTGTGCTGTGTCCTCTGGGAGGACCCTGCTGGGGCAGCAAGGTTGGACCAGTTCTAGATAAAATTGTGTCCCAAATGGTCCAGAGTCATCAGCTTGTTTGTGGGTTGTGATTTCTTTTTTTTTTTTTTTTTAGTTTTGTTTGGTTTAGTTTGGTTGTTTTTCTTTCCCTAAACAGAATGTGTCAATATTTTCACTGCGAAGTTTTGTCAATGATTGTTAAAATCAGGAATGGAGTTGATGCCTGTGATGAGGCCAGTTTCCTGTTTTTCTTGTTTGCAGCTCATCCATAAAAGTGACCTTTTAATTTTGGTTTTCTTTTGTTTGTTTTTGTTGTTAGTTGGCTGGTTAGTTATGGTGTTGTTTTTTTGTGGCTTTTTTCTTCGGGTTTATGGTTTTTTTGTTCTTTCCAAGATATGGGTTGAAACCACATAGCATTTTGCAATGTTCATTTGCTTCTTTTGAAGTATGCCTGATCAAGTAGCACATTTTATTACAATGTAGTAGCTTGCAAATGTACAGTTTCCAAATTTTCAAAGTTAAAATGACTTAATTTTTTAAATAATAATTTAAATAGGATTGACTGTAATTAAAGAGAAAAAAGAGTTTGAAAAATATCAAAGTGAAATGTGCCCAATCCAAAGACTGGCAACGTAAAAATTTCCGAAGCAGAAATGAGTCATATAAAATTAACTTTCTTAAGAACTGCTATGGCCTGTTAGTACAGCTATTGCTGTCAGCATTTTCAAGTTAAACACCATTTACAATGATTTTATTTCACATCAAATTCAACTATAAGCTTAAATGCAAATGCCCCAATAATAGTTTTTGTCCTGGTAAAGCTTTATATTTTATTTCTTTCAGAGGCAATTATAATGTCTGGGGGAATGTAATGCAAAATATATTACTGATGAAACCTTGAAGTTGGAAAAACATATCTGTGCAGGCAAACTGGGTATTAGGTAAGTGTACAGACAGTCTGTATGGGGAAGAATGGGAAAAGGGAAGGACTGACATTTTGGAAGAAGAGCTTTGGGTAGGATGGACAGGAGCTTGAGCAGAATTTTGGGAAGGTGAATGGTGGGGAGGTGGTTTGGGCAGGAGGATTTAGGAGGTGGGGCTGGGGCCTGGTGCAGTGGAACAGAGATGTGGGACAGAATTTCTTCTCCTTACTCCCAGTTTAAGAACTGTGTAAACACAACACATCCTGCCTGGCCCTGGAAGTCCTGATTCTCCATCTGCTTCATTGCTTTTAGAAACACTGAAATCCTGTCCAGTGCCCTTCTCAAGGAGAACAGCAGGATGAGTGTTGACTCCAGTGGAAAAATGAGTGATTAATTCATGAACTAAGAAACTAGAGAGAGTGTGTGTGTGTATGTGTGTGTGTATGTAGCTTCTCTCTTTTCTTGTTTGGCGTTGTCATCCTGATGTTTGCAAATGAGCAAAAAGAGGGAACAGTGAGAAAACTGAGCTGTTCCCACCCTAATGGGAGGGAAGAGCTGTCCTGGAAGCAAAGCAAAGGCAGCAGCCCAGCCCAGCCCATCCCACAAGAAAAGCACAGGCTCTAACAGAGCCATTTCTGCTGATGTGATTGCGCCGCAGAACTCATAAACCCCCTCGCAGACTCTGCGTCTATCACAGATGCTGTTAGCTCTATAAAGTCACTAAATATCTGAGTTTTGTTTCAGGCAAATAGGTCTTTGCAAACTAAACGTGTTTGAGAATGGGAAAGATCTGTGTTAGTAATACATGCCCAGCATATTGGAGACCAGCTAGGGCTGCCTTTTTACCACCTGATATTTGTCTACTGGGGAAGAAGGAGCTTCCTGCAAGCTTTCTGTGAGCCCCAGGAATTCAGAGATTCTGAAAAGGCAGCAGTCAAATACATCCATGTACCTATGCTCATCTGGATGGCCCAGGGTGTTACAGCTCAGGTGGCTGATGGATTTGATTGTAGGAGAATTAACTCTTGTTCCAGCTGGGCGTCATTGTGCACAACTCTTACCAATCAGGGTGCACCACAGCCCCTGCTCCTGTCATGTTGTGATATTAATGATATCCTTTGTGTTGATATTAATGATATCCTGGTCCACATGGCTCTTTGTGATATAATGAAATCAATGAGAGATTCGAAGAGGTTAAACACTCTATCATTCATTTGTGCCAAAAAGGACTTACTAATGAAGAGACAACTTTAGATTCAACGCAGCTGTGTTTTACAGACCTTGCTCCAGTCTGATCTCTCTGTTGCTTTTGCTGCAACACTGCTCAGTCTTTCAGGTTGCATTCATCTTCAGTGAAATGTGAACAACTAGTGAGTTTTGTCATTTGTTTTTATCTGGTGGGTCTATGGAGTGACAAGGTACTTAATTGTCCTGCTGTAACTGAACTGCTTGCCGAGCCCCTATCCCAAAGGTGAGGGAAGGGAGAAGTCATTACTGCACAAAATTAAGGCAGCGGTGATGGAAATATCACATTATTATTTTTGAATTACAGGGCAGTGTAACGTTGCTGTTGACAAGGACATCATCATCTCTTTTGCAAACAAGTTTTGTCAGGGATTTGTAACTCTGAAGAAATTTGTCTAGGCCTGAAAGTTGGCATCATCTCGTCGAACAAAGGACTGATTTGTTGTCATACATACTTTTAAGCCTTGCAAGTGCAGTGGGTGTTGAGCTCCATGATAAGCACAGCTCTTGGCCCTTTAAACAGGTGATATTACATCTACTTTGGGGGTTTAGGCACAAAAAGATTACGAGGACTTAGAGGAAAAGCACTCTGTATAGAAGATATTGAGAAGAAAATAAAAAGGGAAGACCCCTTCAAAATGAGATGAACCAAGAACCCTGGAATTTTGGATTTATGACTCTACAAAGAGGCTAGAATGCCTTTAGGAGAATTCCTGGGTGTATTTTGCCTTTTTAGTGCTGAGCACTAAGTGGCCTGAGCAGGGCTCGCTGTGGGCAGCCCATTAACACTCGCCACACATCCTGCTGGGCATGAGCCTGCTAATTGTCTCAGCTATTTATGAGCTGCATTTAATAACTGCAGCACCAGCCACAAACAATTTACAGTAGTATGCTCATATTGCTCATATTTTCCTTGTTGGTTTCATAAAATGTTTGTGTAAATTCACCTTTCTGTTGTGGAGCTACTGGGGGTGGCAGGGCCTTTAATGAAGAACAGATTCTATAGTTTTCAAAAGCTTTGCTGATAAGGGATTGAAGCAGGGAAAGTTGTCAAGAAAAGAAGGTTCTGGTGATTCCATAACAAGATGTTCCTATCAGGCAGGATGTAAATGTGTTATTTTTAAGGTCAAAGCACAGGCAGAGAGTTTTGAAATGGGCTCGTTAAGGCAATAACGATCTGATAAAGCTGACTCTCCTGATTCCTTGTGTACAGTTAATTGAAAGGATATTCAGCTTTGGTGTGATACCTCTCTATAAACATTCTCCCCACAAATCAGTGGAAGTATAGAAATGTACATCAGCTTTATGGGTCATCAGCTTGGCTCTGTCCAGTGTTCCAGAGTTTATGATCCCCTTTGCTGTCCCTATAGAGTGGCTTTAAAGCTCGCTTGGTGCACATTCAGACTTCTGGCATTTTGCAGTTGCTCTTTTATCTTTATAATAAAACGTGTATTTAACAACAATTAAATGTTGAAACAGCTTGCTGGCAGATGGGGTGAATTTTCTATCTCCTGAAGTTTTCAAAAATGTCTTTCAAAAATATGTTCATTTTATGGTCTGTGTTATAGAGAAGGCTGAACTAGAGTATTGCAGTGTTTTTTCTTGACTTCAGTTTTTTCTCTATTTCTATTGTCTTTTTTTTCCCTCTCAATTCACTATTACTGTGACTATGTAGTGTTTTCTTTCTTCTTCCAGTTCCAAGCCAAAACTGCATTTAATATGTCATGTTTAAGTCATGCCTACTTCCCTAACCAGCTAAATCCCACATACTAAATAGAGCAGGTGATACAGATTGCATGGCACAAATGATCCTTGAGAACCAAGATACCCTTTGTAAAATTACTTTTGGAATGGTTAAATGCAGTGCAGGCCCTGATCTCAGATGCTTCAAGGGAAGTTGTGCTGTGTCCTTAGACTGAAACAGTGAGCTTAGAAATATTAGTGGAAAAAGTGAACTTAACAACTGCAGCTACTCTAGCATTCTTTGCATTCTTTAACTAAAGGACGTGTGCTGCTAATAAGATGCCATACTCCAAAGATTGGTCTCAAATATAAAAGTGAATTGAATATTGATTTTTTTATTTTAGGTCATTTAGCTGCTTGCATGTTTGTTGGTGTTTTTTTTTTTTTTTCCTGAAGTGAGGAAACTGGTTTTGGTGCTCTGAATGAAGATTGAATTGCTGAGATGCTAAGCTGTGGAATGGGGTTACTACATAATAACCATTTCAAGAAATTCGTATGACTTTTTATTATGCATTTATATGTAGATTTAAATAACCTTTATTAATACACTCCATTGAACAATAACACACTTTTTTCATATCATAAATACAGGGGAAACTTAACTACCACAGATAGGCAATGGTCAACATTTATAGGCTCAGCAAGATTAATATTTGCCATGAAACTGCATCTGAAAAACTGCCTTAATTCTGGTTTATGGCTAATACTGTAGTAATCTGCCAAGAGTTTACCTATTTGCCTAAAACAATTTGTTAAAAGACTTTGAGAATTCTAGAGCCAAAATTACGTGTTTATGAAATGCAGCGATTATTTGCTTTGCTGTAAAGGAAAAAAACATCAGTCTTTAATTTCTAATAAAAAGCAATATGAAGTGGAGTTGGAAAGATGAGGTTGTTGGGCAGTTTATATTACCTAGCAGTGATCTCTGTCACTGATGGTTTGCAAATTAATCCTTCCACTAACAGAAGAGGAGACGGAGTGAAAGGGATAAAGCAGATAAACAGCTTGAAAATGAGTTATCTCAATTTTCCAAAGAATATTAATACATGGTTTGATGTCCAGGTGGTGCTTGGCAGGAGGCTCAGTGCAGCAGACATCATTTCTGGGACTGGCATTATTAAATATAGTCCTGAATAACCTGGATGGAGAGGCAGAGTGCTCCCTTGGGAGATCTTGGGGCTAACAAACTCCACGGAGGGCAACCACAGCAGCTTTGCAGCTGTTTGACTTTGCAGCCATTTGTGGACTCTGCTGGAACTTAAAGACTAAATTTGCAATTGTTATTTAAATAAATAATGCAGGCTTTCACACTAATTTAAGAGGCTTTAGTTCAGCTCACTCTAAACTCTGTTGCTCCCAGTGTATACGGGAGAGTTTGGGCTGCAGGGGCAGAATTGATTTGCAAAGGGACTGGAATGGTGACTTGGAACGTGTGGGCTTTCTTGGCTGTTCCCAGGCTGTCTGACACTTAGAGGTGAGGGATATTTATATGGCTGTAGGGGGAAAATGGGCGCTGTAAATTGGTATTGTATAGAGGCAGATAGCCTTTCAGGGGACAATAGGCTGTTTCATTATATCGGAGCTTGCAAGCAGTTTGCTCTCTTCAGAGAGCTTCAAAAAGCTGAATTCCACTTTGCCATTACAGTGGGTTCCTCTATTGTGTGGTAATGTTATTTGGAGGGGAGTCTTGGAAAGTGAAAACGCCCTAAAACATTAAAATGGAGTGGTAATGTAGTGTTGTAGGTGTCAGTCTAGTGTTCATCACTATGAGAGGTTTCATATCTTTATCTTCATTTTATTCTAATTGAGAAGTGAGTCTGATATTTGAAAAGCCCTAAATTACAGATGGTTATGTGTTGGGATGGCTATTGTCAGAGTGTGGGGGAAAAGGCACCCTGTTGTTGCCGTCTGTCAAAAATGATTTTTTGAAAATTGACTTTGAGTGTTTGTACTGGAGGTCAGAGTTCCCTGTAGAGGGCTTCTACTTCCACAGAAATATCCAGAAGTGCCACAGTTATGCCTTGCTATTAAAAGAATGATTATGTTACAAATACTTACCTGGCAGTGCTTTTGATTCATTAAAATGGGAAAAATAAGTGGAGCAAAACAGCTGGGACAATTTCTAAGTAAATTCATCAGTCATTCAGGAACTATGCATTTAAAATACCTATAAATAATAGAATGCTCCATCTAAATGGAAGCCTTTTATTGATATGTAAGTACAGTGTCACCCTCAAGTTTCTTTTTTAATTTATCATTTCCGTGTGTTTAGAGTCAGATCAGGCAATTCATATTATTTCCAGCTTTTCTACTTTATTTTAGCAGCATTATTTTGTACGGTGTGTGAAATGAAATTGTTGCATACAGTTGTTAAGCTTTAAAATTACTTTCAGGTAACAAATAATTGTTTTGGAAACTCTGAGCCTTCACTCAATTTTTTAATATTATCTCGAGGACTGACAAAATAATTGGATAATTTCAGTGGTTTGCCATTGGCACTTTTAAATTCCTTTTATTCATATTGTTACAATATATTTCCCACGATGATGTTCATGGGACTGCTGATGCTGCAAAAGACAGGGCAATGGAAATGGGGAGGGTGAAATAGTGGGAACCCAGTTTTTGGTCTTTGTTGTCTGTTTTGTTCTCTCAGGTTTACAAAGAATAAATAAATTGTTTATGTGTGCACATAGAAACAAACACTTAGGTTTTAAATTTTGTTTTAATAGATAAAAAGATGGCCTATCACAAAGTGAATGCAGACCAGAGGGCACAGGGACACTCTCCATACCTTGACAACGATGAGCTGCAAGCCACGGCGTTGGAGCTGGAGTGGGACATGGAGAAGGAGCTGGAGGAGCCTGGCTTTGACCATTTCCAGCTGGACAGCACAGCCCAGCACCACCTGGGGAACTCACAGAACCCTGAGCTCGATCTGGAGCCCATCCAGCCTTCCTCTTCCCCAAAGGGAAGGTTCCAGAGGCTTCAGGAAGACCCCGACTACATCTCCCACTACACGAGACAGGCACCAAAGAGCAACCGCTGCAGCTTTCTGAGGATACTCAAAGTGTTTTGCACTGCTTTGATTTTATTTATTTTTGGAATTGTGATAGGATATTATGCACGCAAGAAATGCCCTTCTCCCCCAACATCTCAAGAACCAAATAATCCTCAAATCTACCATGAAATTCTCAAGGAAATCAAAGCTGAAAATATTCAGCGGATTTACAGGTACGTACCTTGCCAGGTTTTATGTCTAAATGCTCTCAGGTGCCACTGTTAAATCTTCACCTGATTTTTTTTTCCTTTGTTTAAGTGTGGAATCTTATTTACAAGCCCTGACTTTTTTTTATGATCAGTTTTATCCTGACACTTGGGAGATGTTCATAAGCGTATACAAAATTAATTTTTTTAATAATGCAAATTTGTGCTAATTGTAATAGGTTTTGCTTTAATAATGTTCTATTGCTAAATATATTATTATCTTTCATGTAAATGAATTGAAAAACACAGATAATTCAAATTGAATTGAAAACCAGACAATAGAACAGCTGTCCTAGATCCAGCTGACTGCCAAATAGCACTATTGAAAAGCAAGGTTGATATGATGTTTTGTAATATTTTGTGCTTTTAAGAAATCCCCATCTATTTTTTGGGACAAAAGTAAACTTTAGCTGGGTTTTTTTCTCTATATGGTAAATTAAACCTTTATTCTCTGTGGGTTTAGGAAAGAAAAATTGACCTTTGCACTCTGAAAGATGGTGATTTGTTTATTTTTTATTCTTTATCACCTGTTTTAAGAATGTAAGTTGTTGTAAAATACCTGGGTTTGACTGGGTTTGATTTTATTATTTTTTCAATGTGGAATCTTTTCACTTCTTTGACAGTCTCTATAACATGCTTGTAGCAGAGTATAATCACTTTTCTGTAGCAGTGAGTGTGGAAGAAAATAGGTTTTCTTGCCAACTTTAGAAAGTTACCTTTATAGGGGAAGGGGAGATGAGCTTATTTTTGGCTTCTGGAATGCAAAATTCCTTTTTCATGTTAAAGGTAATGAATTGCAGATTTTTTGGTCAGTATCAGTTCAGAAGCAGCGGAACTCCCATACCTGAAGTTAGAAAAGATTGTTGTCCTGGTCATCCAAAGAGGAGTTACTGAGTAGATCAGAAATACATCAGAAGTAACCACATGGGTGTTCTAACAATCTTTGTCTTTTATTATGTTTCCTAAGCCAAGTCTTAAATCCTGTAGTGGGTAGTAACATGTTTTGAGCCAAGGCTGCTACTAAATTCAAGAGACAAAGTAAATATGAAGGACTTCATGTCAGTTTTTATGTACTGAGCTGGTTCTACTTCATACAAATCTCATTATTTTCATAATGGCAAAGGGTACAGGTAATGAAAAATGTTGATTTTTAGTGTAAAAAGATAACCTCTTTGTCTAAATTGAACTGAATTCTGTCATTAGGCTTTGTCACAACCAAAGTACTGGAGTAAGCTAAGCCCTAAGATTGGGTGTTACACAAATTATAGCAAGTTGCTGACGTGTCTGTCAGACTCAGGATAATTCTTCAATACTTTGTGTCTGGGGACTGGGAATCACTTGGCATTCTATTATTTCAAAGGGTGGTTTAAAATTATCCCTTTTCATACTTTTTATCACCTATCAAATGATTTCAGCTTGCTGTTAGGATGCTAGTGAGATTCTGGATTTTAGGTGAAACGAATTATATAAATACTTTGAACCTTAAAAAACTTTGGTAGTTGCCATCCTGTAACACAATTCTTAATACTTGTTTGTTTTTTTTTTCCTATTCAATAGCACGATTTCAATAAAAGCAGTTGAATATTAATTCAGCTACCTATCAGTTCTGTATATAAATATATAATCAATGCTTTTGGTATACTGCATTACCCACAAGGCTTTTCCTAACCCAGCATTTTGGTCTGAGACAGCTTTTATCCCAGGTTGTGTTCAGTTGCTTTCCCTCAACATCTGTTTGGCAGGAGTCAGAATGACTGCAATGAAACCTGGCTGTGTGTAGGCCTATGAGTACAGAACGTGCAACAGATGTTGCTTGGGGTAAAAAAAAAAAAAACCCAAACCTGACAAAATCAATATATGTTATTAGAAAACTTCCTTCAGTAAAATACTTTGAGTTACTAGGAATAAGTGGCAGCTGCTTAGCTTGCAATTTCTAAATGTTACTGAGCATGACATTAATTTAATTTTTGTTGTTTACTCCTTAGATGAGGCTCAGATGCTATGGGAGTTTGCTAACAGTCCTGTAAAAGAATTAGGAGGAAAAAAAACCTGTTTAAGGGACACAGAGGTGCCAATCATAGTGCTGGAGCAGACTTCAAGTCTGGTGTGGGAGCTTTCTGTTAGGGTGAAATCTGCTTGTGGTCGGATGAAGCTTTGAGGATTTAACCCTTTGCACTTCTAAAGAGGTGGCAGAAGTGCTCCAGGGAATTTGTGTTGGTTTTGTTTGGATTTGGACTGGATTCCGTGTGAGTTGGATGAAGCCTGTCTACCAATCCCTGTCGGGAATGGAAGTGGTTGAGTCTCCATCCCTGGAGGGATTTCAAGGACTTGTAGATGTGGATTTAGGCATCTTATCACTCAGCAGTGCAGGCTGAATGGTTGGACTCAGTCTTAGAGGTGTTTTCCAACCTAGAAAGTCTGTGGTGGTGTAGGATATCTGCAGTTTGTGTTGATGGGTTTGTGAATTGGGATAGTCAGGTGTTCCTGTGTGGCTTCTCCACTGCAGGCTCCTGGTGGGCTCCTCTTTTGTGAGTCTCATCTCATCCTGGCTGTCTGCATCATCCCAGCTCCATATTAAGTTGTTTTTTTTTTTTTTTTTTTGGTTTTTTTTTTTTTTTGGTTTTTTTTTTTTTTTTTTTTTTTTTTTTTTTTTTTTTTTTTTTTTTTTTTTTTTTTTTTTTTTTTTTTTTTTTTTTTTTTTTTTTTTTTTTTTTTTTTTTTTNTTTGTTTTTTGTTTGTTTTGTTTTTTGTTTTTTGTTTTTGTTTTTTTTCCCCCAGCAGACATACTAGAAATCATTAGGTAAGAGAACTCAATGTGTTGGCTTTTAGTCCTTTGACTTTGTGCCTTGTTTCCTGTGGAATGGGAATTTCTGTGCAATTTAGCCCAGTTGTTGTAATTACTGGTCTTGGCCAAGTTGCTTAATCAATGGTACAGCCTAAGTCAACATTATCTCTGTGAGCTTTTTTGAAAACCTCTCTCCACACCCTGTAGGGAGGTGCTTGTATTGTTGACAATAAAAGGTAGAAATGAGCTCATTCCTGATGTTTCAGAGGTTTCAAGTTGAGTTGTCAGAGGTGCCTGAAGGGGAAAAGTAATTGCCACAAGAAAAATGAAGTTTTTCCTCACCTAGCACACTGCATTTTAAACTGAGACAAAAAAAGGAGAAACGGACCAATTTTGTTAATAGGATTCAGTCAGTAAATCAAACAATTCAGGAGTGTGAATGCTACATTTGTTCAGATATATATTTTTAAAGAGAAACAATCTGCTCTGTAGTACAGGCAGATTCAGATGTGGTAAATCACTCATGATTCTGCAGACATCAGTGGGCTGATGGGAATCCAGTAATTGTATCTGTTTGTGCCATGAACATAACTTTTCACAGTTTTCTTCTGGAAGATATATGACAAAATTTAAGCTCAAGTTATGTGCAACTTGGCTCCAGAAGGCCTTCAGGGTGAGCATGAAAAGGGCATAAATCCCACATCCAAAAGAAGAGGAAGTTGAAACACGGAATACTTTGGACAGTGCTTATGTTTATATCCATAACAGCAGGACTTACCAGGGCTAGAGGGACGGATAAAGGTGGTAAATGGGCAGGCAGAAAGCAGGTGATCTCCTGGGGCAGGTGGGTTGAGTTCTTGGAACCCTTTTGGAGAGCATGTCAGGAGGGCACAGCTGGGGAGGAGTCAGCTGTGCCTGGAGCTGTGTCCGCAGCTCCAGAATCCATCATTGCACTGGAAGGGCCCTGCTCCCCAAAGACAGGCATGCATTTAGATGTGCAAGTCTCTACAGCTTATAATAAATGCTGAAGGTTGTAAGAGGCAGACCTTCAAAAATGCAGAAACGCCCACTGCCAGTTTTGGTAAGCAGCGTACTGCTGCAAAAGTAAATTTGCAGTGAAAATGTGCATAATTTTCAGTGAGATCTGACTTGTTAAAATTATTTTTTAAAATCACACTCAGATTTCTACTATCACTTAAGTGCTTTTGAAAATTCAGCTTTTTTTTTTCTTTCTCACTCTGTATGATGTATATAAAGTATTTCAATTCTATTGCTCCAAAACCAAATAAAAATGAAACAATCCTATTTTATTTGGAAAATGGAGGGCTATCATAATTTTTTAGGCGGTTGTGATTTTGGGGTTCTCTTCTGTAAATTAAATGGGGAAGGAAAGATTGATGGTGAATAGTTAGAATAAAAGAAACAGGCAGTCTTGTTGATGCCAGTGGCTGTGCATTATTTATCAGATTAGCGGATTGCTCTCGTGCTTTTAAAACTCTTGTAGCCTTACTGAGCTTTGCTCAAAAATTTCTTTCCTAACTTGTACATCTTGGTTATTATCAGATCCACAGGTTTTTTTAGATACCTCTTCCCATGATTAAAACTGGGATGGAGGCACAGAGGGAAGAATCTTTGCTTTGCTCTCCAGCCAGTCTACAGAGAAGCGCCTACATTTCAACTCTGCTTTTCATCCTGTGTATTCTCACTCAAATGCTTCCTTCACTATCATGTTTTCCCCCCTCGAGCAATGGGGAGGTTTAAATCCCTTCATAATACATCCAGTTGTAACTAGCTGTCCTTTAGAGGCGTATCTGCTCCTTATTCCAGCTGGTAATATCACCTGCAGGATCTCCCAAATCCATCTCTGGCGAGAATTGATTTGTCACTGGTGCCTGCTGCCATCCATAACTTCAGCTTAATTCTTCAAAGGGCTTTGGGAGAGCCAGCAGCAGCTGCTCTCCTGTGTGTCATGGCCAAGAAACAAAAGTGCCAGTGCAGTCAGAAAAAGACTTTTGCTTTTTTTTTTCTCAAAGTGAAGTGAGAAGCTTCCATCTCCAAATGTTTCTTGTTCCCCGATCAGCTGTAATGTTACAACCTTGGGGTTTCAAGTCTTTTTCCCAGGTAGAGCCTTTGAAATAGATACCTGAGGAGCAGAGAGAGCTTGGAACTTTTAGGAAAATTGGAGTTTTGGAGATTTGGACTGAACAAAATTTACGGGCTGGTGTTTGGTGGCTGGTGCCTTTGTGCCAGAAGTGAGGAATCCTTGTAGGAGAAGAGGAAGGGTGTGAGGAAGAGTGTGAGCCGAGTGCTCTGTGACTGCTTCCCTGGCCAGAGACACATCTAGTGCCTACTCCTGTTAACAGCTACCATTAATTAATAACCACACCTGACCTCTCCATGGCTGCTGGGAGCAGTGTGCTGGCCTGGGCCCCTGCTCACTTCACTCATGATCAGTCTTGTCCCCTGTACACAAACCTTGTTTTTTGTTGCACCAACAGCTGAAAAGAGCATTGCAAAAAAGCAAATCTCAGTGGGAACTCCTCCTCTTTCCTCCTGGATACCAGTTTTAGGTATTTCTTGTGTTGCTATCAAAAATGCAAGTATTGAATCTAGTTAAGCTTGGTCTGAAGCCAGGCCTGCTTCATCTCTGGAAATGGATGTTGGCTTATTCCTGGGTAACCAGGAGCTGAGTGAGCTCCCTGGTCCCGTTCCAGTCCCACTGCAGAATCACTTGGGATTCTCTTCATTCACATGATAATTTTGAATGTGTATTTATAAGTACAAAGTCCCTTTTGAAAGGAGATAAGAGTAGTATCAGACAAGGGAAAGTTCCTCCTCAATCCCCCTGCCACCTCCCCACTGAAGAATGGCTCTGGGAACATGGGGAGGTGCCTTTTGTGGAAGAAAGATGCCCTGTGTGACCCAAGTGCTATCTGTGGAACAGAGACTTGATAAATTTAGGCTCCAGATACCCACTTATGTCAAATATGATTTCTTTTTAAACCAAAAAATAGGTTATATCTGTACTTCAGAGGTGTTAATAGAAAGGCTTGTCTGCTTTATAGTTTTCCTTGGTTTCATTCCTTTTTTTATTTTGTTTCTTTTTCTTTAGATGAATAAAGGATGCATTCTATCAATATAATGCATGAGAAGGATGTGTAAGTTTGATCCTGTTAGGGTCAGCTGCAGCATATGCTTATAATATTCCTTTTCTTGTTGAAGAAATGTCTTAGGTTATGGTTTACTTACAGTGAAAAGACACGTTTCAAGTCCACCATGTGTTTCACTGAGAACTCTTTTTCTTTTCACTTGATTATTTTTTTAACAGTAACCATAAAAATGTATTGATTTTAGATGTTTGATTTGGGAACTCATTTACAGTAAAATCTGATTTTTTGTATCGTAACTGTATCCTTTGTAAATTAAGTGCATAGTGTTGCCTTTAAAATAATTTTCCTAAGCAATGCATGTTTGATTTCCTAAGCAATAAGTGTGATATGTTAATGAGTTAGAATCAATAAAGTTTATTATGCCACATCAGCATAATAAGTAATAAGTCCCTTGATAAATTTACTGTCTGTCACAGCCTGAATGAATGGCTTTAGTCTTGCTGCCCTACAGTGCCTCGTGTTCCATGAAAAAAATGACACTGGTTTTTGATAGGCTATAAAGTATAAATGAATTTTGCTCTGATCACTTATTTTTGAATTGCATAATCTTACTTATTTTAAAGTTAAACCTTGCTGGAATTGCCTCACAGTCCTCTTAAGCAGAGTGTGGTTAGGGTTTAGAGAGAGAACCAATTTCCATGGCCATTAGCTGTCTGCTTCTTTACCATCACTGCTTAAAGTGTGGGGCGATTTAGTCCCAATTAGAGCAGCAGTGCTGAGTGGTGACAAGTGCTGCTTTCCCTAATAGATGATGAAATGAGCTGTGCCATCGTGGCTGAGGGAGTAATTTGCTTTTTAAAGGTCTGGCTTTCCACATTCCTGCCTGTTTGGGGTAACAGAGGGATTGAGGAGGGCCTGATGGTGCCTTGAATCCTTCTCTCAGCTGGGCTGCCCCAGGACATCTTGCTCTCCCCTTTGGCTGTAGGTGTCTGGTGCTGTTTGAAAAGCTCAGATTTTCAAGGGATCATTTCAGTTTCAGAGACAGTCTGGAATGGATGTTGAAACATCTGTGGATTTTAAAAATCTGTCAATTTTAAGAAACTTTTTGTGAGTGATAGGCCTTGTACTTGACTTTACCTGAAAAATAGAAATACTTGACTGGAGATTTCTGAGCAACTCCGACACTAATGCTGGCTAAAAGGTGGTATTCAGAAACTAAAGAGTTATTTACGATGCCATCTGTCATTTTTATAGATTTAACCAAACCACATTTTTCCTAACAGAAAGAACCTGAAAAAACAAAAAAAAAAAACCCAAGCACACAGCCTGCTGAGATGAAAACCAGTTTTCGTTGTAGGCCACGTGCTTCCATTTGGTCAGTATCACAGGGTGAAGAAATTGGACAAAGTTGCCCTTCACTGTCCAGTCCTTGCAACTCCATACAAAGAGGATCAGCAGTTTTGGCTGGTGGTCCCAGGGATGTGCTTGTGATGATAGTGAGGAACAAACTCTGCAGGACAAACCTGCTTAACAATTTAATTTGTGGCACATGGACTGTCTCCTAATGGCCCAAACAGTGCAGGAGTTTCTCATGTCTCTGCTCTGAGCTTCCCAGTGTTAGTGGGTGCTCAGAGGGTGGATTTTTCCTCAGAGGAGATCGTGGCAGAGGGCATTGCAAAGAGTCCCTAACATTTCTGTGGCACCAAGCCCTGGCAGATTCCTGTTCAGGATGCATCTCTCATCAGCACGGTGTGAAACTCAAGTCCCTGGGTACTCCTGAGATCCTGCCTTTCAGTGGAATCTGCACTTCCATGGTAGGCACTGCAACAATAAGCAATTAGTTTCCTGCCTGTACACATAAATCAAATTAACAAAGCCCTGAGGGGAAGGAGTTTTCTCAGCCCTTCTTGGTGGTGCTCCCATCAGCACCTATGACAGCTATTTGCTGGAAGCCTGATAAGTCAGACTGCTGCTGAATTTAACTAACTGCAATTTGTTGTACTGTATTAAGTTACTGTTCATGCAGAATTTGTAACTGGAGCTTGCTTGTAACTTGGAACATTGCTCAAGATCGATCGGGGATAATGAAATTGATATTGTGTGAATAATAATCAATTTTAATGGTGGTATTCTGCAGTAGTCTTCTCTTTAGGGGCTTCTATTCTCAGTTCAATTCTCTTTGAAAGCTGATGAGTTTCTGGAATGAAACAGATATGGATTGCATTGGGGCTTTCCCTGGCAATATTGGAACTTGTGGAGTGTAAGATTTTTCAAAATTACACACATTGGCTTTTTTGAATGTCTACAGTACTGTTTGTGGACAAGAAGTTAAATAATGCCTCCTGCTCTGCGTGTATGTCTGAGTTCTCTCAGTTTCAGTAATGGGTGATCTTTAAATATGCATTTTCAAGTCTCATCCTTCATATAAGCTGGTCTTTCCTTTCTCATCCTTCATGTAAGCTGGTGTTTCCTTTGGACACATCCAGTTGCCACAGATTTACATATGTTCCTGTACAAGTTAAAATACCAACTCATACTCTAATTGGTTTATGAGTATTTCTTCAAGGCTGAAAAGGCTGTAATTTTCCAGTAAGATGGACTTTTCTCTTTCCATTCTTTTTTTCATTCTTGGGAAACATGAAACTTGAAAAGTGAATTGAAATGTCACTATCAAAACAGAGTCTTCGAATAGCTCAGAAGCAAAATTGTTTGGAAATCTTTTTTCTTGGAGATGTCGTGATTTTTGTTCCTGTTTGGGGAATTTGGGGGGTGTGTGCTGAGGGTTCCCTACAAAGCAATGTCTGATCCTTGACCAACTTAATGTCTTTATTTCTCTTTTGTGAAAATTTGTTACTTAACAGAGGAGAGACAATAACAGAAACAAAAATGAGCGTTAAAAAGAACACTTTAAGATCTTATTTGTTTTACCTTTTTTAATGGACACTCAATCTTCATTAGCCATCTGGCTAATTAAGTGGGTTGTGTGAGGCTTCAGGAGAAAGACATTATTGTTGAAAGGGTCAGGACCCCAGCACAGGTTGACTTCTCTCCAGGAAATTTGGGAAAGCTCTACAGAGAGGACTTTGCAATAATTGTAGTATTTTGCTGAGATCTGGGTCTAGAGGAAGAAAGTGATTTGGAATGTCTTTCCTGTGGAAGTTGGGACATGGCTGCAGACCCCTGCAGTAATCCTCTCTTGTGATGCAGAATTGATGAAATGGCCAGAATTTTTGAAGCACATTACCTTGGCTCAGCAGTCAGTACTGGTGTGATGCTCCAGACAAAATCACATTTTTCTGCTGCTTCAGGTGACTAACTGAAGCAGCAGCAAAACAGACTGGAGAAGCCCAGGGCTTGATCAAAATTTGAGTAGGTGAGAGAGTGAGAAGAAGGATCAATAGTTCAGAGTGTGTAAGGAGCCCATGAAAATGTCAGTGTGCCTTTGATGGACGTGGGTTTTTGTTCCAGCAGGGCAGCTGTGCTTCAGCAGAGAGCTCAGGTATTTGCAGTTACACTTGTGGCCAGGCTGGAAGGTGCTCCCAGTGCTTCTGGAATCTGTTTCCTGTCCAGGGCCACGTGAGCCAGGGCTGATGCAGTGCAGATTGAGAGCATTTAATTATTGAAATAGTTGGCTGAGTGCTATCTGAGAGTAAAAGGTGGTAGCTCTGGGAAGTTACTTGTTTCATGGTCGTTTGTTAGTGATTGTTATTGAATGCTTTTATTTTCAATAAATGCCAGCCTGGGTGATGGGCCTTGTGATGTGCATTATTAAATAAATAGGCAGGCTTCAAAAAAGGCCATATAGGTCATGAACAAAGTTTCTGTTCCCTGTCAACTATTTAGGGAACGAAGCAAGGAGCTGAATTATTCATAACATGCTTAGTGCAAGGCAAATGGAACCTGCTGCTGTGTTGCTAGCAGTGCAGATAGTGACCTAAAATATACAAATGGCTTTCTTCTGTATTATAATGCCTGTTTTTCTTTACTAATATTTCTGGAAACTATTTGAGAAAATTAAACCCTGTGACAAAAAAAAAAAAGTTATGTCTGCATGGTTCCTCAGGATCCTAGCACAAATCCTAGCAGGGGATATTGTTTCTAAATTATTCAGTTGATGTGCAAAGAAGATAGATAGGGCACTGTGTTAATACAGGTATTCATTTTGTTCTTGTGGAAAATGTGTGGGTTCTTAAAAAAAATCCTAACTTTTGTAAAGGCTGTTTCCTACAGACAGAAACATATCTATTTGTATAGCTGTCCATTTCCATATGGGGTTTTGTGCCTATGTGAATACATAGGTGTAGTTTTGCATAACAGCTGAAGTTCTGTCCTTCACACAGCTCTTCTCAGAGCTGTCCTATGTCCCAGTGCTTGGCACAACTTCCCCCTGTGGTCGTGGCTGAAGCCTGATTGCCTCCTAATCCCAGGGCCAGAAGAACTTCGTGTGCTCATAGCTCCTTTGAAGTGCTAAAAACTCAAAGTGCCATGATGGCTGTGCTATAAATGCCCAGAGAGTTATTAAGGACACAGTCCTTACATATAAATATAGCTTGGGGGGCTAATTTGGTTCATATCAACATAAGTATTGTATAGAATGTAAAATGAAGTTAGTTGATTACAGTGCAGCAGTATTTCCACATAAAAATAGATACCTGGGGAAGAACCCAGTATTAAATTACAAGTAGAAGTACACAGCACAGAAAAGTTGATGAATGGAACCGGTTCCTTTATGGCTTTGTTCTGGTGTTGGATGCTCTGCAGCCTGACTGTCATAGGGTTCATCACGAGGCACGATATGTCTGTGGAGAAGAAAAGTGACTTAGTGATGTCTTTCTACTTTTTCCCCTGATCTATGTGTTAGTCTATGTGATCTAGGTGTATCCAACACCTTTTTTCTGGTGTTGGATGTTCTGTAGCCAGGCTGTCATAGGGTTCAACACGAGGCACAATATGTCTGTGGAGTAGAAAAGGGACTTAATGATTTCTTTCCACTTTTTTCCCTGATCTCTGTGTTTTGTCAGTCTTTTCAGACCTGGTATGGAAGTGTACCTAGATGAATAAAATTTGTGACTAGAATTTTTGAATTAAATCTTTTTCCCTTTCTTCTTGAGCTGTTTTTGCTGGGATGCCTGAGAGGGCTTGATATTAATAGTCTGTCCTGATTAACAGACTGAACTAAACCAGAGAATTTGGGCTCTGATGGCTGCAGGAGCTGGGTGCTGTCACAGAGCTCCTGAAAGGCACAGGGAGCTGTTCATGGCACTGAACAGGCTGGGCATTATCTGGGATTTGCAGCTCTTTGCTAGCAAAACTTTTTTTTTTTTAAATTTTATACATTTTTTTAAGAAGCAGACTCTGTTAAAACAAGAATCATTTGGTATTACTCTAGAAATACAAAGCTAAATAAATTAAATCCTCCTTTAGTCTTGTGGATTTGGAAATTGGTTTTACATGCTTCTGTCACATCCTGCCTGGATTAGTCTAAGTCCCTTTTTCCAGTTTTTGCCAGCACTGGCACCTCAGCAGCCGTGTAGAGATCACAGATTCCTGAGGAGGAATGAGGCTTATGGAGGGCTGGGTCTCTCTTCTGTCTCTCTCATTTCCTCCTGACTCAGTGTGTCTTGACATTAAAAAAGGTTTCTCTGTGTGGGAAACAGTTAATCAGATCAGGATGAGTCACCCCAAGATTAAATGCTGGCGGTAGGATTGGATCCCTTCCCCTCGGTTAACGTAATTAAGACTGACATTAAAGATCAAATTATCCTATATCAAATTAGGTAAGTGAGAAACTCCTCAGTGACATTCCTGCACAGTGCTGGCCCTGCCTTGCTGAGGAGGCTGTGGGGATCCCCAGGGTGCCCTGGTGCTCCAGAGCTCTGGGGCTCTTTGCCCAGCTGGGCTCTCTGCCTCCCCAGCGTTGGCAAAACCAGCTTTGGGGGAATGTTGGAAATTTTCCAGCTGGACTGTGGAATTGCATGTTCCAAATCTAAATGCTTTGCTGCTTGGCTGCTTTTCCTCAGGGACCTTTCCTGCACTGCCTCAGGGAAACCACAGGGTTCTCCCAGGGCATCTCAGCTGAGCTGGGCACGCCTGTCCCAGCCAAGGGTGTGATGGCATCTTGTGACTTCTGAGGGACTTCATGTCATCCTCCTTTGCTCATGGGCTTGGTTTCTCCAGAACAGGTGAATCTTTGAGATCTGGTCCTATTTGCACCCTCTTAGACCAAGAGCACCTTCAGGATCGAGTCCAACCCAGCCCAGCACCTCAGCCAGGCCATGGCACCCAGTGCCACATCCAGAGATGGCTGGCACAGAAGGATATTGTTTAATGGTGTCCTTACACAATTGCTTCAAGTTTATATTATCCTCCAAAGAATTCAGAATGTTTGCACTGAATTTTGGTTATTGAATAACCAAAGAATTGAATATTGAATATATTGAATAATGAAATAACCCAGAATAATTAACTTCAGCATTAGTTATATACTGGATCTCGTGGTGCATAAAGACATTTTAGCACTTTTTATTTATTGTGTGTTAGACACTGGTTGCTGGCTGCATTATATTATGTGACTCAGTTCAGCAGAGGTAGAAAACAGATTTATCTGAAGATGAGTGTTAAGTACTTGTTATGTGCTGTTGTGCTACTCATGAAGAGTGACTTTGGGACAAGAATGGTGATATTCCATCAGTAACTGAAGATCTATTACCCCAAAGGAGAAATAGTTTCTTTTTCCAGGATGAGAGGAAAGCAATTTCATACATAGAAGGATGGCAATAATTGCAATAAGATTTCCTGTAGCCATACACAAATAGTTTCAGGTTTTTATGCCAGATTGTGATACAAGATGTAAATAGTGCTTCATAAAACTACTAAAAAGATAACTTAAAAGAAAAAGTGTGGCCTTAGCAAGAATTGCAGGGGCAGCTATTCCAGAAGCATCAAAAGTATATTGTGGTACTGTTTGTAATCCTTTAAAGAGATGACTTGATAGTAATAGAGAATTAGTGTTCCTTGCCATATAGCTAGAAGATGTGTTTATGATTTTTTTTTTCTGTGTTACAAACAATGTATTTACTTCTCCTCAGCTGTGAACGTTATTGAAGTTTGTCAGAAAAGCTCTTATTTTATTTTATTTTGCCCACACCAGCGTTTGAAGCCTTGGAAAGATTTGTGTGTGCTCAAGATTGGTTTGTTGTTATTACAGCTGAGAGGGAGCTGATGGATCTCTGTTAGCACGGGTGTGAGACAGTATTTGAGCCACCCTGGGAATATGTGAGAATACAGCAAAATCAAATGTTTTTTACTTACAGCATTACTTGAGCACTAGCTTTGAATGTGAGAGGGCACATTCTACTAGATATGGAAAATTACAGTGAGTACTTGCTCACAAGTAATGGTCTGGCTCTGATTTTATGAAATGGAGGAGTCCTGGTTTGATCTGGAAGGCAATGTAACAAAGTTTTCAGGGGCTTTTCCCTATTGACATGAAGAATTTCATACCCACTGGAAATATTGTCTCTCACCAGCCTTGGATACATGCAAATGTTAAAGTACAGCATCACAAAATAGTTATCTCTTTAGCTGAAAGTTTGAATTTTCAGAGAAGGTTTAATTATTTAGGGAAAATGAAGATGGAGACAAGAAAAGCTTTTTGATGGTATTCAGTTTGCCTTTCAGAGTGTGTGTTCTATAATAATGTTTTGATTTAATCAAATTCATTGTCTGTATTTTATTTTTCCTTAAATAACACAAAATCTAAACAAAAGACAGGCATGAATTATTACATTAATATTATCATGCACTGGGAATCAAAAAATCAGAGCTAATGCAGTTTAGACCCTTTTTAAAAGAAATAATCAAATATGTTAAATTAATTTTTCCATGAATATCATGTGAATTTTTTCTCATCTTCTTATATTAGCAGATCTGAGCAGAAGGGACTAGTAGACTAAATATAGATTCAGCACTTCAGTAATTTAGTAATTCAGTAAATTGCTGTGGTTCCAGTCAGAAAGAACTCAAAAAAACCCCATAATAAAATAAATTGGAATTAAAACATGTTGTAAGTATCATTTTAAGCAGTGTGTTGACAGTCATGAAAGTGGAGCTGTGTTTCTTAGAGGAGGATAAAGCCACACTATGAACTAAGGCAAATTGTATCCATTTAAATGCTCCTGAACTGTTCCTCCTGGTTTTGCTGCTGAAGGGGAGCCCCCTCCAGTTTGCAACTCCCTTTATGATGGTCAAGATGTATAACTAATTATTTAACTAATTAAGTCTTCTTTCAGAGCAGATGTGAAAATTCTTCATTATTCTTTTTTCAAGTTTCCTAGTATGCACTTATTTTCCTGAATTTTCCAGAATTGTTCTGATTTTGCAATTGTATAACTTAGCTCCTTTGTTTAAGTTTTCATTATTTATAGTTAACAGTGGGAATATTTAAATATTTTAATTTTGTTAGATGAGATGTCTAGCGTGTGTCTTTGCACACTTGAGGAATATGGAATAACACGCTTGGATTTATTTTTTAACTCATAAATAAATAAAATAATCCTGATTGTGCATAGTTTCTCAGAGAAAAGACCCAGCAAGATTGAGTTAGGTTATTTATAGCATTGATAGGCACTTTTTTTTTTTAAATCATTTTTGAAAGAAGTGCTTCAGTGCATAGAGGGACCAGAATACCTAGAGACCATGAATGTATGGAGTTAAAAAATCTGGTTTATCAAGTGTCTGGGCTGGGAGCTTGCTGGGGTGGTGAGTGATTTTATTTGCTCTCTGTGCTGTGGCTGGTGTTCTGGAGCCTGGAACTCAGATTGCTCTGTTTTGAGCCACTAAAATGCCAATAACCAGTAGTAACACTGCCTTTGTTTTCCTAAAAATTAATGCCTGCATGTGTAGGTTATGCTCCTTAATTTTGAATGCAGCCTTTGCCATAATTGTAGAAAATGAGAAAATTGTGAGTACAGAGTTGGAGAGAGGGTGAAGCTACCGCTGCTAAGGAAACCTTACTTGTTGAAGTTCAAGTTACAAGGCTGAATATTCAGAATTGTATCAGACTGCAACCCCCTAGAACTTACTGCGTGTGCCATTTAAAAATGATTGGGCACTTCAGTTTAATTTGCTTGAAGGTGAAGAGCTTATGAGACATATTTGAACCTAGAAATAATTCTGACAGCTAATTTTTACATGCATGAAGAAGAAGTTTTATAGTGGAAACCTTGACTTTTAGTGCTGTAGAGCTGTCATAAAGGCCCTAATGATTTCTGACTTAATTACTTATCTGAACACTTAGGTTGATACACATTCCCTACCCTTCAGAGATTCATGTCCAAGTACAAAATACTGGATGCAGTCTTTGGCTGTGAAACCTGCTTTGCTTCACCTCTCAGCCTGCACAGCTCTGCTGAGATCTAGCAGACAGATTCTGTTCTTGTTAGTAGTTTCCATCTCGTTTAAGCCTCCACTCACGCCTCCCTAATTTATAAATAAACTGCATAAGCACGTCAGACCTCCCTTGCTGCTTGTGTAAAATGCTTTGGGGCAACTGTTAGGAAAAGCCCATCTGTATTTGTAGCAACACCCTCTGTGTGCCCATCAGTGTGTTGGGTGAGTGGTTCCCAAAATGTTTTTGGAGCCCTAGGGATCCGCAGTGGGTTATTGAGGAGGAAAAGAGGAGCTGGACTTTCAGCAGTGCTGGGCTGGAGAGATGCTGCAGCAGCAGAGCTGCCCTCCACGTGCCTCTTCTGGGAAAGGGATGTCCTAGGCTGACTTAAGAAGCAAAAGGAAGTCTGGACACATAGGATAGGGCAGGCTCATCTCTCCCTGGTTGTGGAAACAAAATGGAGAAGGAGTCATTAGTAGAAAGGGACTTGTTCTTCTTACTTGGTATAAACCTGTTGGTTTAATAGTTAAGGAGCATGAAATAAAAAAGGTTTGGCATCCGAGGGCTTCAGGCACGTTTATGAAAGATTGTTACCCTTTGGCTACTGTTAATTCCATTTTAAATATGTTTATTTTCACTTAGACAGTTCAGCTGCAGTTTGGATTGCTTCCCTGCTGAAGATAATTTGATTTCAGATTGCAGCAGTTTAGACGTATATAGACAGAAGAGAAATTCTTCCATAAAAGCTGCACTGTATGTAAATCATCCTGTACAGGCAAAGAGTTTGGTGCTAAGATGCCACTTATGTCTTAAGAGTGAGTGATTTATGGGTTTGAGATGATATTTTAGGATTCTGCTGCCCATGCCTGTTTTTTAATAGCTCATGTGTCATCCAGCTGGCACATACTGTGTCTGTGTGTGAAAATCAATGTTAAAGTTAAAAGAACTTAATGAAACTGGATTTTCAGATGGAAGCATGTCGTAACATTACTATTTTTTGTGTCAGACATGCTAAATCTCATCTCAGTTCTCCTTGGGTTGGCAGAAATGTCAGTCCCACACTGCACCGAGCCTGTTTGGGTATGATGCATTATTTGCTGATGCTGTTTTCTTGTTTACACAAGTGGATTTGCATGGCTTGGTGCTCCAAATATTGGACTGCTGAAAACCACCTGCATCTGCTGAGGTATCGAGACTAAAGCTCTGGAGGCTGGCCAGGTTTCTGCAGTGCTTTTGCTTACGTGGTTGACAGTAACATCTGGCAACACAGATGTTGAGTTCTGGAGAGCCATAATTATTCTGAGAGCAGGGAGAAGTTGTCACACACAGTTATTATCATGCTACTATCACAGGTATTAGTATCAAAGAGATCATTTTGTTCTTTGCTGACAGCATATGTTTTCTCAGCTTTGGAGATGTGCTAGTTTGATGCCATGGAATATGCAGAGTAAAAATTATCTTCTGGTTTTTAAGCAGTTTGAAGGTTAAAGACCACCAAAGAGACTCTAAATGCAAAATATTTTGTTTCTTCAGAACACCAGTTTCCCTGAAACTGTAATTGCTGCCAGAATATGTTTCACACTGTGCCCTGGAGCTCCTCATAAATAAGGTGGGATGAGGGAATAAGGGAAGTGCCTTAGCTCTGAGCATCTCAAGTGTGTTAGGGTTTTGGTTTTACTTTGGTTTGGTTTTGGGTTCTTTTGGGTTATTTGTAAGTTTGTGTTTTAAAACCTCAGGCACATTTTCAAACACAGGATTATTGGAAGGAATAAGACAGCTGAGATGTTGGGAATTTTTGTATTTACAGAGGCATTACGGAACTAATATTTGAATCTCTACTAGGAGAGAGATTTAAACTCTACTAACAGAATAATCCTTGAAAATTTAATTCAGTTGGTCAGCTTGATATCAGGAGTTAATCTCTTTTTTTAAGACACACTTTTCATTGAAACAGGAAACTGTACTTCTTGATTTATTATTTTTAGTTTTTATCTAAAAGTTTTTATCTAAAAAATAGTTTTTATCTAAAAATGAGTTTTTATCTAAAAGTTTTGTATTTGAGCATCTAGACACGTGGAATTGTGCATCTTGTTAAATCCTTCCAGTCAGTTTGATGCACAGTACAAAGTTTATGTTTGCAGTAGTGACATTTAAAAATTACTTAGCCAACACAAGTTTCTAATGTGGTTAGAAACAAAAGTTTACATGAGCCCAATGAAATGTGCTCAAAAATCTCTGCCTTATCTAGAACAAGTTTTTCTTTTTTTTTAATCTTGCACTTGTGTATGAGAGGTGTGAAAAGAATTTGAGTCAGAGGGACCAAATGAGTAGGAGTCCCAGGCTAAGAATGTGAAGAACCATGAAATTCTCTTAACGTGTTATTCTGCACAGTCTAAATCTGAAATGAGTAGAAAGAATTTGATAATAATCTCTATTTATTCAGCATTAGAAATGTGTGTGTTTTTCTCTTTAAAACACAACTCTATTAATATTTGGCTAAAAATGAGGACGCTCTGTTTGAACATCTGTAGTTACTTAAAATTGTTCCAGTGTTTTCCACAGTCATTAGCTCTCCTGTTGGTGTAGCTCTGCAGGTGCTCAGGCAGCCCAGAGGAAGGTGAGATCACAAACAGATCATCATGGAATTGTTTCTCACACTGCCTTATTGTGCTGTCCAGGCATTTGCTCTTTTCACTTTTTTCCTCAGCTCACATGTACATTTGAGGCTGTGCTTAGCCCTGGAAGAGCACTGGGAGCTGCTGACTGTGCTTGACAATCACCAAAATAATGGAATGCTCTTTGTCACCTGGGCTCATACTTATATTTAGGTGGTTTGACCAAGCTCTCTCTGGTTCCTTGAGTGCCTGTGCGCTGCTTTGCTCTCTGCTGGCTTTGTGGTCCTCACACAGCCATTTCCTCCTTCACGTGCCACCATTTCCCAGGATAAGTCGTTTTTGTGGGTTCAAATTGGACTTTGGTGGCAGCATTGAGTTATTTTGCCACATGTTGCATAGGAATGGTTACCCTGAGACACGGATTTTGTAACTCTCAGCTACGGTTTGTTGGTGCAACAAGCGTAAGCGATTTAGCGTCGTTTTCTGCCCTCTGGTTTTACTGCTGCTGGATGAAAAGGGCTGTTTGCTTTTATTCTGCTGTTTTATTTGTTGAGCACCGTGTCTTTGAACTGTACTCACACAGTGCACTAGGTCAGTGTTTAGTTTCAGATGCTTCTCAGTTTCCCTCACGTAACTGCATCACTCAACCCTGGACAAAAACTCTCGGGTCATTTTTGCGTCTTCCATAGAATGTTTTTCCCAGGATTGTATAAATCTGTGTAACCAAGGGAATTCCTGTGGCACCTTGCTAGCTCATGTGTCAACACCCTTCTGCCTTGCTCCTTCCAGGCGTTTTCTACCAGCTTTTTCTCCTGGAAAGTGTGGTGGCCAATTCTCACTCCCTTCCATAAAAGAACAATTACTTATAATCCTGACCTGGATCCGGCTGGACATCTCCATGAGGAGGTGTGCTCCTGGGAAAATCTGATTTAGAAAAGAACCAGAGCTCATCAGAGCTTTGTTCTGGCACGGCACTTGCTGCCTTACTAACGACTTTCAAAGTAAAGTAGGAGCTCCTTCTTTGTAAACTTTTCTGTGTGTGCCAGAGACCATTTGAGGGCTGTTTTTAAGAGTGGATTTTACCGGCCTTGCTGCATCAGGTCTGCAAATTTATCAGTTAGCTTTCCTCGGGGGTGTAATTGCCAGATGCTCTCTGATGCTCATTAAACTGGAATCAACATCCCTGTAAAATCTATAAAGATGGACTGCAGTGCTGCTGCTTCAAAGAGGTGAACAAACCCTACTGTCAGCACTAAGAACTGCAGTGGCTGTAGCAGCACAGGAGGCATCTCCATTGCACTGGGCTTCTGTGGGGGGAAAGAACCCCAAACTAGTGAGGAAAAACTAAGATTTCCGAGCTAACTATATTTTTTTCCTACTTATATACTCATAACACTTCATATTTACATCACACTGATAAAACAGAATTTTAAATTCCAGAAAATGTGAATTTATATCTTCAACAGCAGCAATATATTGAATATAATGGTAAACTCTGCCCAGTGAGCTTTAGTCTTGGTATTATATGTAATATAAACAAAAGAGTACTATATATTATACCTGTAATTTCTATTTCAGTTAAGGAAGGTGGGTTCTGAGAGTGTGATAGCAGAGCAAGCTTCTTCAAGCCAATTTTTCACTTTCCTCATTGAAAAAATGTTCTGATTTCAGACAAAAATGGGCTAAGAATCTTAAAGCTTAAAATATAATGCAAGATTAAATTATGTCAACAGGAAATACCTTTGAAATATTGTACTTTTCACGTGAGAAATTAAAAAAATATTGAAATGTGTATTTCATAATTTAACTATGCCAAATTTTATAAAAGGCATGGACTGCAACCCATAACCCTGTTAATTAATTAAAACCAGCAGCAACAAAAAGGCAAGAAGGTAAACAGGAGACCTTTTCAGCATCACCTGAGCTTTCCCAGTTAAGACTTAGCCCCGCTTCTGAAGATCAATAAACTTCACAGATCAGGCATGTAATTGAAACTGCCTCCTGTTCTGTGCCAGTGCCAAATGCAGCAGAGCATTCTCTGGGAACTCGCAGTCAATAATTACAGCTCACCTAATGGTTGTATTATGCCTATTATGCCTTGAGGTGTTTCTGACTCTTCCGCAAAAAACAAAAAATCTGGGTTTTTTTTTTTTTGGTCGGGCAAGTGAATATTTTCATTAAGCACCTAAACACATCATTCCTTCTTTAATGTTGCCTAGCTGCTCTTCACAATATTTTTATTAAAGGAGGGGGGGGAAAAAGCTTTCATCCGTAATTTCTGTGATACTTTTGCATAAGTGAGAGATTGAACTGGGGGGAGAGGGCAAAGAGCACAAGTTCCTTGTGGTGGCAGATGTGACATCTCCTGGGCACGGGCCACCTGCAGTGGCCTTTGCACCATCTGCAGCAGCACTGACCAGGTCTCTGGAAGCCTTGGAGATGCTTCCTTCACAGAAAACTTTTGGCCTTGTGTCGTAAGAAAGTTTTGCCCCTTGTAGACTCCACAATTGGTTTTCAGTCACACAAAACCTTCTCATGTTTGTTGAATCTTTCCAAGCCTAAGCTGGACTTAGCCTGGGTGCTGTTGGAAGTTGTTGATCCATGTAGCTCTTGCAATTATTTCTTCCCAGAACTTAGTTATTTCAGGCTTTATTAATGATACTGGTGCAGTTATTTCCCTCTGCTTTCGCTTGAATTGCAAATCATGTAGAACCATAATTTAATACAGAGCATTATTTAATGAAACAAACTTTTTTTTATTGCTGACCTGTGCTGTGCTATTCCTTTAATAAGCAGCTGTTCCCTTTTGAATTTGTAGTGATTGGTATATTACTGCTTGTTTTAAAAAGACAGCAAATATGTCTTCATACTCCATTTAAACTCAGCTTAAATTCAAACAGATTACTTAAAAAGCAGATGAGAAGTTACTGCATATTCAGCTCATGCAATGAGTGCACAGAGTCCAAGAGGCTGCTTGTTTTGACAGAAATAACAGACACTCATTTGAAATTTTCTTTAAACTCTTTCTTTTTATCAAAAGACATCAGCTTTTTGTGGATTTCGGAGGGATGTGATTTTACTTTTTAGTTGATAGCGTAATTGCTAAACTATCTTTGGTGATCAATAAATCTGAAAATGAGAAATCTTTTCTCTCCTTTTCCTGCCTTTAGCCACATTGACGTTATTAATTTAAAAAAAACAAAACCAAACAACAAACCTAACCAAAACAAAAGCACTTAGTTTAATGAATCAGCTGTATTCAGCTGAATAACTTGGAAAATTATAAGCAGAACCTATGTATTATAATCAGTTGATGTGCTGTCATTGCAATATGGAAATTTGGAGTTAACATGGTGTGGATAAAACCTGGCTAGGTTGTTGCATATCCTCTTCCAGTTTTAATCTTTACCTCTTTGTTTGGTTGTATAAAAGAGTATTATTTTCTTCTGGTTTTAGTGTTAATGCCACTTTAAATGAGTACACTTATTTAAAACTTTTTTAAAATTTTCTTTTTCCAATATCTAATCAGTGGTATTGAGTGTGTCATACTGGCAGCTTTAGAAAGTTACATCCTCTGTGGAAGTTCTCTGAAAATGTTTATTCCAGAGAACATTCTTGCTTTTCTCTGGAAGACCTCTTAGTCAGCAGGAGGGTTTTGGTAATTTTCCCCCCCTGCTTCTTGACTGACTTCTGATGATGCTTTTGTGAACTTCATGGGCAACAAAAGGAATTTTGTGCTGAATTGAGAGATCCATGATTTTCGCAACTTTTTGATGACAAACTGATTGATATTACTAAACTCTTACTTCACTTTCTGTTTACTCTGGAGTAACTATTAACATTTTTGGTAGGCTTTGTGAATTCAGTGTGGGGTTTTGGGTGCCTTTTTTTTTTTTAGGTGTGTTTTTCAGTTTGTGTTCAGGTGATACTGAATTGAAATGAGGAGCACTGGAACTCACAGCTGTTAAAATGGTAGCAGACATTGATTGTTCAGTTCCTCTTCGATCTCCTGGGTTTGGAAGTTGGAATCTGGATTCAGCTGGAGTGTCAGACAGGAAGACACTAATTGCACCAAGTCCAAGAATAAGGACTGTGTGTGTCAGAGCTTTGGTGTGATTGACCTTGATTTCCAAGTAATTCTGGGAGTGAGAGGAAACAATGGTTTTCCCTTATTTTTCTGCTCAGGGAAAAGCTGATAGAAATTTTGAAAAAATACATTTTGGAGAGTAAAAGTGTGGGTAACACCTTTTTAAATAATACTCAGTTGTTATTTCCATTTCAGTTTTTCACTGAAATTGAGACTTCTGGATCTGTACTAACTGACTGACTCACTAACACATTCTGACTATAAAATTCGCTGGGCTCATAATTTGTGTTTAGTGGAAAGGTCACAATGGAAATCTTCATACAAAAGGAAGAAAAGTTTTGTTTCTTCTGGCTGCAGAGTCCTTGGGCTTGCTCAGCTGCAGTTGTGTGTATCTGTGGTGGTGATGTGCTGTCAGCACAGGTGTCATAAAAAGTGAGGCCAAACCTGTCAGATACACGCGTCGAGGATATATCTGCCTTTGAAACTATCAGTCTGGAGGAGGCTGATAAGACAACCAAAAGTAATCTTGAGTTGAGAAAAGAGAGAGAGAATAGCAGGATTTAAGCTGATAGGGGAGAGGTGAGGTAAACGAGAAAGGAAAGCTTGGGGATGACAGGTTTGTACTTTTGGTGTTAATAAATAACATCCCACCTCAGACAGTAACATCTCTCCCTGGTAATCCCATAGTGGCATCCCAGCAGCCCGGGCTGCTCCTGTGTGGCCTTGTCCCTGTTGGTGGCTTTTTGTTCTGCTTGCAGCCTGCTCTTTGGGAAAGGGAAGCAAGGAGTGGGAATTTGGGTCACCCCTCTTGCTGCCTCACCCTGAGTGTAGGGTCCCTGCCTTTCCAAAGGGAGGAGATGCCAGAAGACAGGCTGACCAAATCCTTGGCAGGCACCAGCGTATGATGGTGGTCAGGAAAACCAAACTATTGTTGGTGTCATGCCCTGACCTGTCCCTGACTTGCTTGAGACTGTCCAGCCCTGGAGCTGGGTGGGTGGTTTGAGTCACAGCTGTTGGGACAGTGATGTGTGTGACCCCAGCACCAGGATCTCCAAACAGCAGGATTTCCTTGGCTGTTTCCTTGCAGATCCTCAACCTCCATAATGGCTTGGATGTGTGATGCTCACCTAAGGCGTGTTTGGGGTTTTGGGCAGGGTGTCAGATTGTTTTGTTTTACTAATTGATTTCTGTATTTTCCTCCCTACTCCTTACTTAGTGCTCAGAGTATTTCTCTTACATTTCCATTTACTGGGTAGTGATGAGTCACTGTCTAGTGCTGTCCTATCACACATGTTAAAAAATTACACCTGTTTCTTGTAGATAAGGCAAGAAACAAATTACTCTGGGGTGCCTTTCTCTGACACTTCATTTGTCTTCCAGACTGTGCAAGGGTAGTTACCTTCATGCCAAAATTAATTATGGGCAGCTCTGGAATTCTTAATCTGTCAAAAGCAATAGGAGAAGAAAACACTTTATTCAGTTACAAAGACTGGGTGAATAAGAAAGAGACAGGAGTTTTCCAGACATAAGTAGAAGTTTTCTCACTCCTATTTTCAGCTGATTCTGAGTTCCCACTGAAGTTATAATAATTTTTTGCTTTCATCAAAATTGCTTTACTGTGTCTTAAATTAGCAGGATCACGCTATAGCAGATGGATGAAGAGTTAAACTGTTTTCCCTTTTTCTGCAGTAACAATGCTTACAGCAGAGCTGTACACTCCTTCGCTTGCCCTCTGTTTCAGGAAAGAAATGCCTTCGGAAAGAATAAGTCTTGCATTGGCTGGCTATCATCTCCTAATCTAAAGACTGTAACTGGTAACTACATAAATTACTGTTATATTCTCAGCACAGTTTCAATTGAATGGCTTTATTCCTCATAAAACCACTGCTGTATGGCTTTTCCACCAGGAACGGCGTGCGAGGGACCGCTCGCTGTGTCCTCGTGCTGCTGGCCCAAATACTCCCTCCAGTCTCAGTGCAGACAGTAACTTTAAACTGTATTTATTTGTTTGGAATGAGTCAAGAGCCACAGGAAGGCTTGTGGCTTTCCCTGCTCATTCCCCTGCGAGTGGCACATGATGTGCCCTCCATCTGGTGGCAGGAGTACAGTGGAAAGGGAAGGACTGAGAATGCATTTACAGGGAGAAGTAAAAGCCTTTCACTGACTGTTGATTTAACAAGGTAATATCCCTGCAGTCAGAAATTAAATTGTTAGCCTAGGGGTTTTCCAGAATAGGCTTGTTTAGAATACTTTTCTTTATATTATAGCAAGTGAGAGAGGTTTATCCATCTCTTATTACATCCTTTTCCTCCCCTCAGCATAAATCAAAGGAGGGTTTGGCTCAGGGTTTGCAGTGCTCCAGACCCCTTTGGTTTTCTCCTCTCTTTACAGAAATACAGCTCCCGTGGCGTGGCTTGCAGTAGCTGTCCAGCAGGCATGAGGTGTAGGGGAATAAAACATTACTCCAAATACTGCTTTTATTTTCACTGAGCTCACGTGCCTAGACCAGAGGAGTGCAGCCATTCCTAGCAGCATCCAAAGCCCTGTGTGTATTGCATGTGTTCTTTTGGCTCTATGCTCTGAGCTGCCTCCAGCAAAGGGACTCCAAAGGCAGCAGAGCTGGCAGGCAGTGAGGGACATTGCTGTTGGGACCCTGCAGTGGTGGCCCCAGAGCTGCTCATCACTGGCAGTGCAGGCAAACACACACAAGACCATGTCTCTGTGTGACTGTCTCACCACCTTAGTTTTTGTTTTTAATGTTGCACAAAGGAGTATTGTCAACACCACAAGGCAAAATGATTCATCTGCTTTCTATTGCTACTTTCTCAAGCAATGAAAGTAATTATATCTAAATAGGAATACTTTTTAATTTGTTATCTGACTGCTGAGTGGTCTCGGTTCATTTCTGTTATGTTCTCCTTTGTAATCCTAACTGCTAAAATATTTTTTTAATAAAAGCTGAAAATCTGACACCGTCACAGTATTCCAGGAGCTAAGACTTGAGACTAAATGCAAAACAGATTTGCATGGCTGGAAACTTCTTATTTGTTGCTGTAGGCACTTCTATGGGAATTTGGGAATAAAGCTGGGGGAAAAGGTTCCACTGTGAACCACGCATGACATTTCAAGTACTATTTGCTTGTCTGAGTAATATCCTATAAAAATCTTGCTGATAGTTGGTCACATTACAAGGATATGTCTAAAATGAGAATTGGTAATACACAATGAGATTTTGGCAGCATGTTGTGCCTTTTGCTTTCGCTCCTATTCTCCAGCTTCTCTTTCTGAAATGGCTTTAAGCTGTATTTTATATGTTTAAAGCACTGACTGGACCTTTTTTGAGAGATATCCTAAACTAGTGCTTGGTATTGTAAGGAATAAAAGCGTTGATACAATCAAGGATCCCAAAACCCTTCTGAATGTTTCAGTTCCCACTTCTTCCTGACTGTGCCTGGATTAGGAAATGGAAAAAAAATAGAGTGTTAAAATTGTTGTGTTATTGCTAGTCTCCCACTCTTAAAAATAAGAAATTACATAGTGACTCCATGTGATTATATGTGTGATGCCACATTAACAATGTACTCCATAGCTGACAACTGCAACCTTTCATTTTATTAATTTTTCTAATGATACAGTTGGCAGGAATTATCTGATAATGCAGCCTGTTATAATATGAAATCCTTGATTTGATGTGGGTAATCAGATTAAGTTCACCTATTGCTGTGTTTCAAGCTCTTTAAAGCTTTTTATGTAAGGGGCTTCTCTAGTTTTGGGTGTATTGTTTTTCTTATTTTACTTATGTAAGGCAAATGTCTAAGAATTCAGTTGTCTACTGAGGGAGGCTACTTGGAAGAAAATATTTTGTACTTCAGTGGT
Source organism: Irena cyanogastra (assembly GCA_013397155.1). NCBI lineage: Eukaryota > Metazoa > Chordata > Aves > Passeriformes > Irenidae > Irena > Irena cyanogastra. Next base: position 1,404,190 of record VWZV01003266.1, read on the forward strand.
CCATCTGGTTTTGGAGTGTGAGCAAAATACTGGTTAGGTTGCTTAATATAATTTTGTACATTAATGGTTCCTAAATATATTTTTGGTAGAAACTAGTGTCTCTGAATTGATCACTTCCTGTGAATACTGCAGAAGAGTTGGTTTTGCATTAGAAAATTTTTGAAGCATATGGCAATAATGCTGCAATTTCTGGAAGCGTTTGATGGGGTTTTGTACTGTGAATGTCTCTGTCACATTATGGAACTGATGAGTGTGAAGACAGCACATAAAATGGCTTTGATTAGTTTAAACTTTACCCTTTGTGTGGTACCACAACTTTGGGGGCTTCAGTAGCAGGGCACAGCTTTGCTCTGTAATTAACCCAGAGAGGCAGAGTTCAATGTATGGGAGGTGATCCTGTAATTTTGTCATGTTAGGAGCTTACATTAAGTTTTTGACCTTGTTAGATACTGGATTTTTTTTTTTTTTTTTAAATTTTAATTTTTACTGAAAATTCCTCTGTAATCATCTAACAGCAGCTGAAAAGCTGTTGTGGGTCTCTCTGCCAGGCTGTGGTGAATGAGGTTGGAGCAGCCTGGGGTAGCTGAGTCTCCTGGGGTTTGTGCTGCAGCTGGCAGGAGACAAGTGGAGCTGCAGCTACAAGTGTTCAGGGGCAGAGAAAGCAGGTTGTGTTCCAAACATCTTGCTGTCATCAAGGGTTGCATTGAAATCTTCTGGTGTTCTGCAATCTGCCTTAAACAGGAAAATAGCAGCAGCATATGAAGCAGGTGTCAGGCTCCTTCCAGTCCCAGCAGCTGATGCTGTGTGCACACATGGGTGTGCATGGATTGCCAGGTATTCCTGGGGGTTCATATATGTTCTACATATCTCCCTGACTTCTGAACTAAGAAAACGCAGTTGTGAAAATGAGTTTTTACAATTATATGTTCATGTGAGAGACCTGCACACCTGTAGGAAGAAAAGTAGGTATTTTCCTCTTGCACTCAGTCTGGTTTGGGGTTTATCCTTAATCTGGCAGCATGTGCAAACCTGTATGTTAACAGCCATTATTTCATGCATCATTGTTCTGGAATAGAAATGGAGAGAAACAGGGTGCCTTTGATTCCCTTTAAATACAGTTTTTGCCTTTTCATTTGGCAATGCAGATGAATCTCTGTATTTTAAAAGCAGATCTTGGCTATTGGAAGCTGATTCAATTTTAAGATATCATCTACTTCATTACACACAGACCACTTGGTCTCGTTTCATGTCGTCTCCTGGCTATTTACTGAGTTTTTAACCTGGTTGTTGGAGTCCTGCAGTTTATTTTATCTTATTAATAGCACTGCTTCGTAAAGGTCAGGCCCATTCAGCTAGAAGGTTTTGATGTGCTGGTTTCATTTCAGGAAACAGAATAGCCACTGCCTACTGTGAGTGCCGAAAAAATGCTGGAAGAGGGCTCGTGTTGGATGGTGGCTTGTTAAAAAATTACAATTAGTCTTAGGGAGCAGTCTTGCTGCACACAAATATTTTTCTATCTAGTGGATTAGCTCAATTAACAAATATCTAGTGTTTAAATTGTGTAAATACTCCCCCCAGACTGCCCTGAGTGGGCTGGGTTTACTGTTCCATCCACAGAGCTGAACAAACAGGAATTTTCAGGTGGAGGCAGAGGGGCAGGGAAGGGCTTGGGACAAGGATCCCTTTAGGGGAAGCTGGAGTGGGTGAGATGATTGGGTGGGTTTGCAGTACTGATAAGGCAGCAGGTATTGGAAGGCAGAGCTTTTGGGCTTTTGAGACTTAGGGCTGAGACCTGAGTGGGTAGAAGAGGATGAACCATTTGGGGACTGTCTTGTCCTTAGAAATGCCTGGTGCTATGGACTTGCCAGTGTCCCATGGGAAAGTGTTCTAACTGAGGAGGAAATAATCTCAACTGTACTTAAGTCTTTAATAAAGCTCCTACGTAGGTGACCTAATTTTCAGTGCTTATCATTTTTAATTCAAGATTTTATTTATTTATATGTCTAAATATGGATCTGAGATTCTAATGTTAATCATCCATTAAAAAAAGTAAAAAGAAATCTTGGCTGTGGCTAATGTGATTAATTCAGTCTTTCCAGTTGCTGAGAGGTAGACTAAATGCATAGCTAGAGAGGGTAATTTTGTTGATGATTTAGGAAATGCATCCTAGCAATGTAATGTATAGTAAGCTATAAAGCTGTTGTTGTCTTCAGATAAATATGCATTAAATCACATTTCCTAATATTAGTGGCCAAGGTGAACAGAAGATGATGCAGAGCAAGATTATTCTCATTTCCCATCTCTCAGCTTTCTAAATGTTCACATCTGCCTTGCATAATGGAATAATACAGAATTTTATAATGAGTTCCGCCTACTAAAAAACCCTAACAATCCAAACCTTAAATAAGCTGGTATTTGATCCTCCAAAAGAAAGGTGCTGTATTACACATGAAGACTATGAATAATATTGTTAAATAAAATTTAGGACCTCATTATTGATGTGGAAAAAGATTTTACCCAAATTATACAAATTTGTACCTCATGCTAGCCCAGAGAGCAAACCTGTGGGCACAGACTGCCAAGTCACCTCAAGTGACATCACTTTTATCTAAAACTTTAAAATCTGAATACAGGGTGGGAAAACACTTCCAGCAGCTAGGCTATTCCTCTCCCCACTCACCATCTGGATATTGTGAGTAAATTTTTTTTATAAGCCAATGCTTCTGGAGTGTTTCTCTTGTGATATGCAGGATGAAAGGCTGGGGGAGGCATACGTGGTCCAGCTCCCCTGTCAAGTTGAATTCTTTCTTTCTTTCTTTCTCCACTCAAGGTGTGTTTGGCTCATCAGTCATTTTTTTCAGTCCCAAGGCTGAAATGCATTCTGTTATTTGTTTGCTGATCCTGTCAGCTTAGCACACAGAGGAATGTGTTATAGGGGAGTAGTGGGCTGGAGCTGACAAGGGGCATTTCAGGAGTGAAGTGTGGTAATGCAGGAGAGCAGATGTGAAGCCATCAAAGACAGGGGTAACCAAAGGACAGTTTGCAGTGGAAAGGGGAGGATAGTGAGGAGAAGTGGTAGGAAAGCTCCTAAGAATGGAAAAAAATGTGTGTGATATGAGGTGACCCTCCTTAATGCCCACATCCCAAAGCAGATCACAAAACCTCAGAAAGAAGAGAAGGTACAGGTGGGCTTTGACAGTCTTGACAGAGTAGAGTTCACTGAGGAAAATGCAGAAGCAAACTTTATCCTAATTCACAGTGACTGGCACATATTTGGGTGACTGGAGCCTTTTTGTGCTCCCTCTGTGTGTACCCAGACTCTGCATTGATGCAGCATTTCCACTGACTGCTAAGGAAATTTGCTGTTTCAGTCTGTAGAAAAGATGATCCCACGTGCAATTCCAAAGAGAAGCTTAAGTCTTTTCACTTTCCTAAATCCTGTTGGTGCTCTGGAAGATATTGCTTACATAAATATCACAGCTAATATTGTATTTTGTTGACAAAACTATTAACTTCACTGAAAATATGCTTAGCATCTTCCCTTGTGCTCTCTGTTACAATAATTAAAAAAAAGAAGTTTTTAAGGCTTAACCACATGTGAGACTTGTTTTAATTGGAGATCAGATTTAATAAAATCCACTATTTGTTTCATTCAGTATTGCATGCACTTGCAGATAGTATTTTCTTCAGCAGCAAGACTCACAATAATGTAATTCTCCTTTTTGCCTTTTAACATTCCCAAATTGCTCAGGCCTCATAGTGATTGTTGCTTGTAGGGTGAAGTTTTAATGCAAAGTAATTTGCTGAAGCCTCTAACCAAAATTCAGAAGTGAATGCTGTCCTAGGTGTCCTTGTGTCTGCTCTGGAAGAAACTGAAGGAGCTGATCAAAATTTAGGCATATATATATTTTGGTTTAAAATGGTAAAAAAGTTTAAATTCCTTGCCTATGGTTTTAATTGTGGATGGGGCAGAGCTTGCAGTTGCTGCAGGGGTGAGGTGTGTCTGCTCTGTGGCAGTTGAGTTTTGGACATTGCTTTGCCTACTTAAAATGTTTATTCTTCTAGTGTTCACGCTGGTGTGCAGTGAAACCTTCTGTGAGGCAGATAGAACATTCTGGAAGTCTTGCATTTAAGCTTAATTGTCTTTTGGGGAATTTTTAGTGTGGGGGCAGGCAGGTGAATGTTTGCAGCCAGCAGAAAATGTGCAGAAAGAAAAGCCTGTGATGATTCTTCATTAAACAGAAGAACTACTTCAAAACAACACCCACATGTGGATTTGCACTTGTACAATTTAATCAGTTCATGAAAGGAAATGTGTGCAAAACCCATGACTGGCTGTTTCAGTGTGCTGCTCTCAGGAATAAATGCACGGGAATTGTTGAGTCTTTCACTGTTGTGTTTTTCTCTTTCTGGCAGAATTCTGCCTGCAGCACGAGTGCTAGTGAGCAGGCACAGTATGGGCTGTAAATCTGAACCACTTTGGGGGTGAGTGGAAGGAGGAGTTGGAGAAGGGACACAACACCCATTAGGCTGCAGTGAAACACTCGCTGGGTTCCTGCATTTCCTAAGTGAGGCAGATTTGTTTTCTGAAGGTTTCCAATATAACACAAAAATTTAATTTATCTTCAGTTTTCCCAAAACACAGACTTTACAGATACCTCTGTTGTAGTGCCTATTGCTTCAGGTATAGCTACAATTTTTCAATTTTTTTTTTTTTTTTTCTCTGTTCATACAGTTTTGATTGTGGCTACACTGCAAAAGTAGTGGTTTGAATTTTTCTTTGTCCTCTGCTTAAAAAATCTGATGCTGCTATGATTCAGCTTGATTGAATATATTTAGACTTTGAACCCCTTACTGTTTTTTTTTTCATTGTGATATTTATCCTTTCTATATGTCAGTGAGTGTGTCATATGTGTTAATGTCACAGATTTTTAAGAAACTTGGGGGTAAAATGTTGTGTCTGTATAGTCCACATGGGTAGTTTGTTACCAAGAATATGAGTAATGTCATGTCATGCTAATAACAAATAGACCATCTGCCTCCCAGAGTTCCTCCAGCTACTTGATAGTTTAATAGATGATTTTGTCTTCATAGCAGATATAAGAAACAGTGCAGCATGGCCACGAGAATATTTTTTTCTGCAGTGGAGATGGCTGTGTGCTGTATATGAGCACCCAGTAAAAACCTGCTCAACTGATGAATCTCTGAATCCTGTTTTGTGTCCTCATGTCTATCTGTGGCTTCCTTTACACAACAATTCAAGAGCAAACTCAGACTTATATATATTTGCAGAAAGCGAGACCAAAAAATGTACAGAAGTTTTCCATTGTTATACAACAATTCTGCTTTTAATTTTTTTTCCCCAAAGATTTAATTGACATTGCAGCTTTGGACTAGAGCCCTTTAATGTCCAGCAACAGCCACCCCACTCTGGCCTTTGGGTTGAACCATTATGGCAATGCAACATCCATTTGTCCTGGCAGTACAACATCCATTTGTCCTGGCAGTGAGCAGTTCAGGTGATTGTACATCAAATTGTGCTGAATTAGGGGGCATTTTTCAGCCTGGATTCCAATTCCTGAACATCTGCTATTGCTTTTGTCTCGATCTTTTATTTGTTCTCTGTTGGATTAAAACAGGGCTTTGACATTTTTGTTAGATCCTAAGAGAGGCTGAAAGTGAGTTAGTGTAAGGGTAACTCCCTGAAACCAACACCCACTGTTCTGGGGACACCTTGTGGGGTTTATTTTATTTCCAGCTAGAGAAGGGCTGAAGCCTGAGGGAAGTCTGCAATGGACAGGGAAATGTGGATGGATAGATGGCTCTGGGGGAATGGCACATGCCAGTGCCAACAGGGAATGCCCCATACAAAATGTGCCAAAGGAAGAGGTGGAGGAGGAGCAGGTCAGGTCCCTTTCCTGTCACTTTTCTAGAAATCTCTGCACTGTGGCACTTGCATTTTGCCATGTACACCCATGTGTTATAAAATGTGCCCCTCAGGGATGTGTGGACTTCACTGCTGGGAAGAGATGGCGTAGGTAGATCAGCCTTAGAAGGGACAGAAAGGACCTTTTTGTGTGGACCTGAAGTGGACTGTGCAGATGGTTCCAGGAGATTTGCTGTACTGAGAGCAAACTTAGTGGATTCTCATTGCAAATGGAATGATGATTTTGGAAGGCAAATCTCTGATCAGCTCCAGACTTGACATCAGTAGAGGCTTAGAACTGAGCAAGCAAATACCTTGAATTTTGCCCACTTTAAAAAGTTTCTCCTTGTAGTGTCCACACTGGTGTACAGTGAAAGCTGGTGTGGGGCAGATAAAACAATTCTGGAAGTCTAACATTTAAGCTTAGTTGTCTTTTTGGGAACTTTTTAGTTTGGGGGCAGCTGGGTGAATGCATTTTTAACAGTGGATTCTCAGCACTTTGAAAATCTGACCTGTTTTATGCAGTTCTTGGAGATGTATTCAGGATCCTTCCCTCTTGAAGCCAGTGAGTGATGGAATGATGAGGCCCCTTTGAGGTCACAGAGCTGAAGGAGTCCATGAACTTACTGGAGAGGTACAGAGTTGAAATCAAAATACAGGACAGCAGAGGGATAATAATTGAATTTTATGGAGGAAGACGATAATTGGATACTAATCCTCCATTTTCAGTGCAAATGGCATATTCAGAATGGCCTTTTGCTGGATTTCTGCTTCAAGAGGAGTGAGGACAGGCTGGAAAGGGGCCAGAAGAGGTGAGGGAGGGCAGCTGGAGATTTCAGGAGCAGTAGCTCTTAGGAAATGGGTGAAAAGACTGAAGAAATTTGATTTTAAGACAAGATGAGTTGAGGGAAGGCCATGAGAGCAATCCTTATTTATGTAAAAAAAACTTGCAGAGAGAAAAAGATTAATCTGTTCTCAACATGAGCGGGGGAAAGGAGAAAATGCAGTGTGTCTAAATACAGCAGGGTGATTGTTCAGGATGGACAAGAGGTTTATATCTTTGGAAAAGGGCAGGAAAACAAATGCCTGGGGTGGCAGAGGGGTGAGCTGAGCCTGCCTCAAACCAGATGATCTCCTGTGGCCTCTTCCCAAGCCTGTCTTTATAAGATTTTATGCTGGCTCCTTTGGAGAGAGCTTTTAGTTTATCCACAAGCAGTTGGATTTGTGGTGCAGTGTAAATAACTTCAGGACAGTGTTTTGGTTATCAGTGCTGATTTCCTCAGCTGTATATCAGAACTGAAGGGTCACTTGGAACCTGTCAGTGTTTTCAGATAAAAACAAATGCATCTGAAACACAGTTCAGCTGGTGAGATGGAGATTATCAGAGCTGAGCCATGTGATGTGGCATTTGTGATAACACTTTGCTTGCATAAGCATCTGGAGATGGTATTTTAGCCTTTCTTTTAATCTGCAGTTTTCATTTTAACCAATACATTCTACTGAACTTTTAAATATTTTTGTAAAATATCCAAGCTGACATATCAGCTAGGAATCTTTGCAGTTCTATTAGAATTGCACTGGTAAATTAACATATGCTGATAGGAAAATGAGGCTGCTAACAGGAAGGTTACATGGCATCATCTTGTGGCTGTCCTAGGTTTTCCTGTATATAAGGTTAACTTCTTGAAATTCATGAAAGAAAGTCAAGTTTTTTGCATTCTTTTCAAATTACAAAAATTAAACATTTATTTGGTGATTTCTCTAATTCAAAGTAATCCTCAATCTTTAAATAATAGGTAGCTTTTCTAAGCCTTGCTAAGTTGTGGTTTTGGTTGGGTTTTTTTTTGTTTGTTTGAGGGGTTTTTTTTTGTTTGTTTGAGGGTTTTTTTTTTTTGTTTTTTTTTGGTTGTTGTTGTTTTGTTTTTTGGTTTTTGGTGTTGGTTTTTTTTTTATTATGGATTTGCATGCCCTCTTTAGTTCCTCATTGTCCTTTAAGAACTGGGGTGTTATTTAAAAGTTAAATCATACAGGTGCAATAAAGGATGTCCAGTGCCATCAGAATGACATATTCAGTGTAATTACTTTAGAGTTCACCGTGTAATCTAATGATTGGCAATTGAAAAGAATAAAATACTGCCAGTTGAGCAGTATTGAGTTTTGTTTTTTTTTTATATCTGCAGATTTCCTGTATAAAAAGCAAGGTTTCAAGGGTTGGGGGTTTTTTTGATCAATAGGTTTTCTATATAGGAAAAGAACCATCCAGTGCTATTCACATCCACACAGAAATGGTCTCTTGCTGGAAGTAAACCTAATTGTCTCTGACAGTAAAAGGAGCCACTTGGACTTGATTATGCAGCTGGTCACATTTTTATTGAGACACTGACATATTCCCCGTGGTCTGGGAAGAAAAGAAGATGATATGGTTGTGAAGTTTTGCTGGGTCAGTGCTCTGCCAGTGCAGGCAGGGTTATATGCAAACATTTCAAGGTGAGGGATTGTCTTTTCCCCCTCCTCAGCATCGCCCTCGGCGCTGTAACCTGCTGGGAAATGCAGGGCACAGCTGTTTGGAGCTGCTGCTTCTCTTCATTAGGAGAAAACAGACTAAAACCCTTCATTAAATAATGAGATCTATAAGCTTTGAGTAAAATTACATTTTCCCTTTGCTGTATGTAAAACAGAGGGTAATATATCCTTGTAGGTCCAAAATAAAGGTTTGGGTTAAAGCATGCAGTATGTTTAAAGTGTTTTAGATGGAATTGTACAAACATACAGTTTGTGATGTCATGCAGGCACACAATCATCTGTTCCATAGAGGAAAACCTGTCTCCTGTGACTGAAACTTAGCAACTGTGAAAGTTAATAAGAAAACTGTAGTTGTGGGCATGTTATTGATTGTGAAAGAAAATGGCATCATTTTGAGAGATCATTTTTCAAACAAGAGCTCCTTCAATAATAATAATAGAAGAGGTTTCCTGTGTAGGTATCTTCATTGTGTACATATTTTGACAGAACTTTTTTTTTACCAACAGCTCATCTGTTGAAAGCCATTTATTATAGTAAATAGAATAAATGTATGAGAGTAGATCAGTCCAGTTTGTGGTAAGTATTTGAAGTTTTGTGTTAGGAAGAAGCAAGGTCTCTTTGCTTTGCTGCAAGGAGAGTGTGTCATTCCTGTAACCAAAGAGAACAGTGGATCATGGCAGTGACTTTGTAAAAGTTATTTTTACACAATGTAAAAGTTATTTTCTCTCTCATCTTTCTGTGGGATTAAGTCTTAGGATCTTTGAAATAGTGCATTTGAGGGACTGGAGCTGTCATTCTCCATGTTAAGGGTTCTGTGGTTAATTTACTATTCTTAAAGTGGAAAGTGATAACCATATGTGGGTTGTTTGGGGGTTTTGAGTGTGGTTTTTTTTTTGTTTCTTTGATAACTGAAGCCACAAGTGCAAATAGCCAATCTGGTTTCTGTTCCTAGCTCTGTCTCTGCCTACCTGTCCCCCCTTGAGTGATTTCCTTGTCTCATATTGGCCCTCTAAAGTTCTGAAGTATTTGGAAGATTTGGATGCTGGCTAAATGTCACAGAACTGACATCCAGATCTCTTAAAAAGCTTTGGAAAGCTTACCTATGGCCAATTCATGACTTTGCAATATTTAGTGTAGGGGAACAAAGAACTGCTTGTTTTCCAATAAACTGTGGAATCAGAGAGGAGAGAATCAGTCATTTTACTGTGCCTTCCACCATCTGCCTTGAATGCAAGTTTGGCTTGCATCATGATGTTGGAAAGTGAGATTTGAACTGTCCCCATGAGTTTTATTTAAAAGGTATAAAAGGCATTTGACTTATTTGATGGGTAGGAGCAATAAACTTGGTAGTCCTGTAGTGAAAAAACATAAATGTACAAAGTAGCTAAGCTTGGGAACCAGCAGGGGCTGGGGTCTGAGAGTATTCTTCAATTCCATGGCAAAGAACTTCTCAGGAAAATGAGAGGTTTGCCCTGGAGCAGTTCTGCATGAATTTATACTACAATAGGAGAAGATACATATGGTCAGGTACCCCTGTGAAAGTCTAATACCCAGATGGACTTAAACAGTGCAAAAATGCTCTGAAGTTTTGTTTAAAAGTATTTCTCTGTTTTCTCATAGTATGACTTTCTAAAGAGAGAGCTGATGACATTTTTATTGGAAATTCCTGAAAGCCACAGTACACAATGTTTTTTAAAAAAAAAAATAAAATTGCAAGGTGTTTTTTTGCTAGAGGACTGCACAACCAAATCTAGAGCTGGCATTCTGTTTCCTGACATTCTGTATTTTTTATGATTTCATGAATTGAATTTATTCTGTGTCTCTGAGAAGTAAAAGCTGCCATAAATCACAGTCCTTTTGTTAAAAGCATGAACTGTACTTCTTTATGTTAAAGCGTAGTAAAATGTATATTGTAGGCCTTTTGTAAAATTCATGGTGAAGATGCAGCTCTGCAAATATTCCCTTAGACAGCAAAAGCAGTAAGTTGTTAGCCAAGAATGGGCAGGAGTTAATTGTTATTATTATTACTGCTAGAAATATGCCCAGAATATCCAGAATGTGTGAAGGCTGGTGGAGGATGTGACAGAGGACATTTCACAGATCAGCTTTCTGCAGCAGAAGCTGGTGACCTTGCAGTGTAACCTGAAGAGCCTGAGCTGCTTCAGGATCCTGTGTGCAACTCTTTACACTGTGAGCATGTTTCTCTCACCTCCTGATAAATATTTATCCTCTCTTGGACCTGAATTTATTTATTTCTTTACTTTGGGAGCAGCAAATCTGTGGCCATCAGCTCAGACCATGGGAAATCCAACCGGGCAGGTTGGAGACCAGCCCAGCGGAGTGCCCTAATTAACAGGAACGTGTAATTAAAATTGAAGCAGATGTGGCTTGGGCAGGTGGTATTTCCTGAGTGTTTCCTGTGTGTGCACACTGTGTGTGATGGACACAAATAACTCCTCTTTCTGCAAGTGTGGGAAATGATGGTGCATCTGCTGAGCAGTTGGTGTGTGCGGGTGCCACAGCTCGGCTCTTAATGGACTGAAACGAGCTCTGAAATCCTCAACACATGAAAACATCTTTAAAACTCAACCTGGACCAAAAAAAAGGTTTAAAAAAAATATATTTGCCTGAGAGGCTATAAATGTAATAATCCCACGTGATGCATTTCCTGCATTCTTTTGTGATTATGTGCTGCTAGCTACTGTTGGGAGCATCGTGTTAGACAAGAGAACACTTTGATCTGATGCAGCTTTACAAAATATGAGCAGTCACTGCAGCTCACAGGATGTGAGAGCAGCTACTCAGCTGAAAAATCGATCTGTAAAAATTCCAAAGTCGCATTTGTTGTTAGCTCTTATCTAGAATTACAGTAGTTGCTCCGTGAACAATTTTGGTGCACTGGAAGAAAACAGTGGAAATTTGCAGTCAAAATATGGGAATAAGGCACTTAAATATCCAACTCTGCAAAAATGGAATTCAGGTTATTTTTTCTCAGTAGGCCAGGAAGGGTAGGCCAGTTCCCCATGCTCAGTACAGGTGGTAAATCTGAAAAGAAAAAAACTAACCAAACCAGCCATACTTGAGGTTTTACAAATTGGCGAGGACTTTTTGTCCCTGTAGATTTTTCAGATTGAATCTGTAGAATCCTTCTGCAATTCCAAATTTTTTTCATGGGGTTTTATAGCAATTTAATAGGATTATCTGAGAAGTAATTGTGTTACACAGTTAAATTATTCCATCTCTTGGTTGTTAGAGTGACCTGTTGTAATTTTTCAGTATCTGATGAGTGGTGTTTCAGTGTCCCAGCTGGCTTATTTGCAATACCTTGTTCTCTCCTTTGGCAAGCTGTGTCAGAAAGTGCTGTTGTAGCAAATGACTTTCCATTAAGGCACGGCAGGTCTGCGTTCCCCATGGTTACCAAATTGAAAATGAAATTTGTATATTTTGTGTGTGTGTTCATTTATCTTTTATAATCGACTGTGAAGAATAGCCTTTTGATGCTGCAGAGGCTGCAGAACCCCTGGCTTTATTACTGCTATATTTTCAACATATTTAAAATTATTCTTCTAGGTTTGGGCCATGTAATCTTCAACAGTGGTGATCTTTGTATCACATCAAAGTGGGAAATCTCTGCCTTATTCAAGTGAAGTAGGGTGAACTTTCTGGGTTTTAAGTGCAATTTTACCTGGTTTTTTTTGAGTTCAGGAACTGAGCCTTTTGAGATGGAGGAGAATGCTCAAGAAATGAGTTTGTGTGCTGTTCTGTTGTACTTTAGTTTCATACTGATCTGTATTGGAAAGTAAAGGTCAGGAATTTGTGGAAATTTCTGACAGCATCCTATAAAAGTACAGGAGTTTTCAGACTGGCATTGTTACATTTATTAGTATAGATTCTGACTTGAGACCAAATCTTCAGTCTGGGGTGGCTCCACTTCACTGGATTATGTAAATTTACAGCATGTGATGAGATGTGCCCATAAACTTTGTGTTTATTCCCATTGAATAAACCTGAAAAAATGCCTGAATAAAATATCTTTTTAATGTGACCAAAGAGAGTCAAAAATTTGGCTGAAGTTATCATAGGCAGTGCTGTAAATGGAAATTGGCAATTGCATTGGTATTGGTTCCTTCTGAGCATGCAGCTGCTTGGGGAACTGAGAATATCCTCATCCCTGGAAAGGAGGGGCTGCTCCTCTCCACTGCTGAAATCCTGCTGCTGGCAGTCTCTGAGCCCTGCAAGTTCTAGGAAGGAAATAATTTGAGAATTTGTAAAGAAGGACTGTGAAGTGTTGATATTCTTCCAGGCTGAACTGCCAAACTTGACAATTTTCTGAATTTGACTGGGTTTAGGAAATACTGGTTTTGCATATTTTACTTGTTATACAGTTAGTATATGGAAAAAAATAATGAGTTCAATTACCTCTGACTTTTAAGTTCATGCAGTCAGCATCAAAGGCAAATGCAAGTCAGCTATTGTAATAAGTCTGGAAAAAAAAATCTTTCTGGTGGTGTTCATAAGAGTTATCAAAGTAGTCTAATATGTGCTGATTTATTGTAAAATAATGTGTGCTCATAATTTTGCAATTTTATTTTAATGTGCTTTAAAGACATTATGGAGTAAATAGTGAGTGGGATCATTTCTGTAACTTAATCAGATATGTTGTCACAAAAGTTTCAAAGACATGTTGATTTAATTAAGAAGTGGAAAGTAACTTCTATTAGTAAGGGAGCAATTTGCTTATTGTATCTTCCTCTTTCAATGCTTAATTCCTTTTATTGTGACTGAATACTTCTGGTTACAATGTGCCATAACCCTATTGGCCTGGGATAAGTTTCTTTAATTATTTATTCTATTCATGTTTCAATCACCTGAGGGAAATGCAGATTTTCCATTAATGATTGTGTTAATCAAACAACTTTCTGTATTTCTGCACTGCCCAAGTTTATGTCATTACATTAGCAGGCACAGGAGATGAAATTGGAAACTTGTAATATACTGCAGATTGGATTAAGTCATCTGTGTGGTGTAGACTGCTTGAAGACTTATTTTAGATAATTTAAAAACATTAAATCTGCAAGACAGTTATTGTTCCTGACAGGATCCCTCAAGTCCCAATAAAAGGCCAGTGTTGTTGTAAATATTTTGAACTTTGTATATGAACAGCCTCACTGAAGCAATGCAGCCTGGGATACAACATATTGCTTTGAACAAATATATTTTGTAAAAAACACATTTTTACAAAGATATGTAAAATATGTTGGATTGATCACTCCACCCATGTAATGTGATGATGGGCATTAGGCATTTGAATGGAGTATGTAACTTTTGAGCCATTTCCAGGTGTAACTGGTGTTATAATTTTACTTTCTGCCCTTTTAAGACCTTGATGTTGTCTAGGCAGTAAATGTTCATTTTTCAAGTGTTCTAGACAAGATGGGTGGAGAAGGGAGCCCTTGTACTAATAAAGTTTAGTGGCCTTTTTATGAAGAAAAGGTTGTGGACAAGACTTTCAGGCAGTTACAGTATCTCTGTGCTTTGAAATAATACATCTGTGATCCTTAATCTTCTTTTCAGTCCTGGGAGCTTCGTAGACACAAAAAAAACTCCAAAAAAACCCAACTTCACAGAATTCAGCAAATATTCCTTAAACTTTTACTGCTGCATGTGGGTAGTGCTTTTTGTTTGAGTAATATGTTTTATTTCTGTCCTTCTTTGCTTATGTGACTGCTTGCCTGCATAAGTAGGGAAAACCTTCAGTTGCTCCTTCAGCAAGCCCATCCTGTGAAGTTATTAACATGGCAATAGTTTTAGCAACTGGAATCCTTTGGCATGTGCTGGGGAGGAGGGTGGTCCTTTGGTGCCTTCATCCTGTGCCAGGCAGTGCTGAAAGTGATGCAAACCCAGTGATACAAGCCCAGACCAACCTGAATTCTCATTGACCCGTCAGTGGATGCTGCCAAAATAATTCCCATGTTTGCCTCTTATGCTGGCTGAGCTGGTGGCTCAGGTAATCCTTCAGTGCAGATAGGAAAAGTGAAGAACTCGCTGACAGCACATCATTTGGGGGAACAGTTCCATTCCGCTTAGTAAATTTGCTTTCCTTGATGAATTTAAGCCAAACGTGTAATTATAACTATATAATTATAACTAATTCTCAGCATTATGCCCTCCCTGATGTCCTTGAGATGTTACTTCACATTGTCTTCTTCATGTTTAAAGATTGGTTAAATTTATGCTCTTTTTGAAATTTGATAAGCAAATGACGTGTGAGTTTTGAAACAGTTACTGTGGTAATTTCTGTAGGACTTTTTATTTCATTTGCATATGTTTCCTATACGTACATTTTTTTTCTTACTTTTATTTCCCAAAAAGCAGTTGCCTTTGTCTTGTACTTCGTAAAAAAATATTTGCAAAAAAAAGAAACATGTATTTTTTTTTTGCATGTTTGGCGATAACGTTTTTAATAAAGTCACGCACTGATGCATACTGAGGTACAAGAGTCCTGCTGGGAAATAAACTAAACCCGTGTTTACTTGTGTGGGTTTTTTTTTCCAGAGATCTGTTAGAGTTCTCCAGAGAAGATGATGCAGCCATTGCAGTGAAAATCCGGGCTCAGTGGCGTTCCCAAGGCCTGGAAGATGTCCGGCTGGTGAATTACTCCGTTCTGCTTGACCTGCCAGGCCCTTCTTCAAACACAGTAACTCTGCAGAGCAGCGGGGAATGCTTTTATCCAAGTGGACAACAGTGCAGCAGAGACCCCAAAACACTTCACAGCCAAGACCTCCTGTACTCGTACGCAGCTTATTCTGCCAAAGGAACTCTTGAGGTAACGTGGCCATTTGTCTCTGTCACTTGTGCTGAAATAGAGTTAGGAGACCACAGCTTTTGCTGAACCTGACTGGAAAATTACACATAGAATCACAATTGTTTAGGTGGGAAAAGACCTCTAAGATCATCAAATCCAATTGAAAATACGCTGAAATACTCGGCCTTAAAATAAGCATATTTATGTGAATTATGATGTGGCCAAACATACTTATCTTAATTAACCTTATAGCCTTATATATATGAATAGTTCATAGGAGATAGATATGTGTGAGTGTATATCTATATCTATGTGAATAATTTTTTGTTAAGTATCTGTGTTTATGAACTGGCATATTTTGCTTGCGTGTAAAAATCTGGAAGCTGTGTCTAGAGTTTCACTTTGTCCTTGCTGATGTATGAGTGCTACTGGTTTGAAGGATGCTTGTGGGGAGGATAAGATGAGGCTGGTGGGAGTGCTGGGCCTCTGAATTATGGTTGTGGATCTCACACAGTTTCTTCTGTGACAATTCAGTTGACACATCTGCTCTGTTTCCTCTTGAAAACACCGATTTGTAGTTTTAGCTTACTGCAGTTACTCTAGGAAGTTTTGTCAGCAAAAAGATTTTGCCTGTTTGGATTCGTTACTTGCCAAGTGAAATAAGATCTTGGATTATCTTGTTGTTTCCTGTGTACTGTCTTCATAGTCTGTTTTCCTTTGGCTTCTTGCTAAATATTTTGAAGTGCACAAAGAGGCCATCATTTCTGTTTACCTTCCTAGATGAGATAGTGTAAATCTTAAAAAATATTTCTGAAATATAAAAACTGCAATTTCACTGTTAATTGCATTACTGTTGTCTTCCTCCTTTTAAAAATAGGTATTATTCCACTGATGCCGGGAGGGTTCTGTCTTGGTTTCTTTCTTATTTAAAAGACAAGTTTGTTCATGACTTAGAACACTTACAGACTATAAAGGAACAGATTGTGAACATCTTAATATTTAAACATGCCTACTCTCCATTCTGAGTCTCGTCAGTCTCTGTTCTGGGGCTCTGTCCACTTCAAATTGGTTGCTGAGAAGGAAAATGAAGTAGGCAAGAAGAGGTCCTAAGTTGCATGATACACGCTTTAACTTTTCCGTGTACTGATGAGTGGAGTTGCCTTCTCTTATCACTTAAAAACTCCATATTTAATATTATTTTCTCGTTGTGACTTAGCAAGAGTAACTGTAATCAGAGAGAGGAATGGTTGTGACCTTTGAGGTTTTATTTCATGAATGTTGATGTGTTGCTAGCAAATTCATCAGATTGAGGGAAATCCAATGTTCCGGGAAAAACCGCTGCTGTTATTCCCAGCAGCGCATGTTCCACTTTCCATTATGTTCCAGGGCAGTTCTCTCTTATGAGTTCAGCAGAAATGAGGACCACATACACCATCCTCATCACAAGGGCTGGACTTTGGCTTTGGCAAAACTCCAGCCTTGCACTGGAGCCAAAGAATGACTCTCTGCATAGTTTTACAGTCAGTTCTTTGAAATACCTCAGCACCTTTATGAAACTTGAGATCTGTTCTTCTCTTCTTCAAAAAGTCTGCCTGAAATATCTTAGATCTCGAGTTTTTGCCTAAAAGGGAAATTTTCCTATTTGTTTAGGCTATAGTTGGTAGTGATCTAACCTTCCTGACTTTCAGTCTTACACACTAATCTCTGCTATTTAAACTAATGGAAGTAGAAGAACTTTAAATGAGAAGTAGCAGGTGGTGGCTGTTGCTGGGCTCAGCCATCAGAAAGTGACTTGATTGCTTGCAGTGGAACTACAAGTCACGTATTTTGGATATCCTGCAGTGGTTTGTGATTGCAAAATCATGAGGGTTTTCTTGTGAACAGGTATTTTTATAACAGCTACTCATAACCTGAATAATTTTCTTTCAAATGTGGCTCATCCTTAGCAGAAAATTCCTATTATGTGTCACTTAATCAGGCTGAATTGCTAATACTGCCTCGATGCTGCTGCTTCATTGTAGCTCATTTGTCTGTTTGGTTTGCTAGAAGTTGAAGCAAATAAAACCATTAAGCTATTGCAGTCTGGCTACCAGCAGAGCTACAGCTCCACTTTGATGTTGACAAGGTTATTTGTAGAACAGCAAGACTCATTTTCTTTGACCACCTGTCATGTCCATTCATCATACGGCCATTGTATATGAGCCATCCAATTTGTGCTTTCTGGTAACGGTCTAAACAGCATTTGTGAGTAAAAATGTGAGCATTTGTGATCTGAAATCTACTTCAAAAACCTACTTAGTGCCATTGTGATGGATGGGGCACTTTACTACTTCTCTATATTTCATCGGGCTGTGAAAAGGTGACAGTGTTTACCCATCATGGTGACAGGCAGGGCAGCTTACAGTTCTGGAGAGGGCTGTCGAGTCACTTTTGAAATAGATATTGCAGCAGTTATGTAAATAATATATTGTAGGCTAGGTCAGCCTAAGGAAAGAATGACATACCTGAAATATATTTTTATTAAAACTTAAATATCAGCCACCTTTTATAGAGCTTAAACCTTTTTGTCTGCTTGATAAAAACAGGAAAGCTGCTCTGGCCAACAGAGTGCACATATAAATGGAAATTACATTGCTTCAAATTTATGCATTAAAGCAAAATGCATTGTCAGGCAGTATCCAGCCAGTCTCCAAGTGAGGGTGGTGTGGTGAATCCGAATGTGCTGCTCCTGCCTCCTGGAGCTCTGGGATCCAGGAGCTGTGGGGTTGTTCTGTCCCTGGGGAGTGGAGGGGGCTGAGCTGGGCAACATCTGCTGCAGCTGATGAGAGAGGCTGTGAACCCCCAAAATCTGGTGTCCCCCTTCAGTTCCACTGGTAAATGGTGTCAGTAGCCCACGTGTGACAGGGATGTGGTGATCCCTGAGTGCACCAAAGGAGAAGCAGGGGTATATTTGGGCTTGCAGGAGCCTGGGTGGCACTTGGGGCACTGCGCAGTTGGTTTCAGTCAGTTCTGCCCAGTGCAGCAGCTTCTGGAACAAACACATGTCCACAATGTTTGTCTGCTCCCTCCACTGTTTCTTTAGCAACTGGAAATAGTCCTAGCAGATGTTGGTGTGTGGGAATAGTGTTCAAGGACAGCCTAATTAAAGCAAAATGTAAATGATATTTGCTTTGTATTCAGGCATTTTCTGAAATTATGTTTGTGTGACCCGAAGTTTTCCCCACTTTCCTTTCACCTTCACTTTACTCACTCTTTACTTTATGGAAGTGTTGAGGAACTTTTGGCAATCCTAAGTCTGCTTTCATGCTTTGAACTGAGGTGCTTGGTTATACAGCATTGTCTCAGGATTCACTACTCTGCATCTTCTGGAATAATGCACCAAATCCCTGTTGGTTCCTTTGCTGCCCCTCTCTTCTGGGTGGGGGTTTGTTTCCACCCTCATGGATGCTCTCAGCAAGCCCAGCAAAACATCATGTTTCTTTCCTGGACCTTTCATTTACTGAAAGGACTGTGTTGGTTCAGGAGCCAGGAGAGGATGCAAGAGTAGAAGTACTGGTGTGTTCTTGAAATGGGGATGTACATGCAGGCAGGGATTATTTGAGGGTTTATGGGCAGAAATGAATTGTGCTCATCTCTGAGACAGTTCTCCCAACACCTGACTATGTCTATGTTGTATTTTGGCTGCTGCTCTGTCGCTGTCCCCTGACTGCTTTGACTCCTCTGCCGTGTCACCTCACTTCCCTGCCATCATCCACCTTCCCAGTTTTTCCTCATTTCTCTGTTGCAGCATCTGCTGATCTGAGGGATTTTTACTCCCAATCAGCCCGGGGTATCTGTGATGACTTTTGGAGGGGCTGCAGGGAGCAGACAAGTGGGAATGCTGCCTGCCTGCCTCTACCCACACCATGCAGAAGAGATTCCCTGCAACTGCTGGTCACGTCTCAGTCTGCTCCGGTTCGTTTGTTTTGGTGACATTTTCTCAGCTAAATGAGAACCCACCACAGAGATCAATGCAACCTGGAGCAACCTGGGAAGTACAAGCCCATCTGTTAAGCTCGCTCAGTCATCTTCCCACCATTCTTCAATCTTGGCAAGAGGAAAAGCAGGACTTGGATTTTGCTGTCAGATCCTCTTTCACAAGGAAAGGAGTTTGTTCACTTCTTATCCAATATCCCATTTTCTTATGGCTGTCTTTGGATGCCTCCTTTCCCCATCCATCCCCTTTTTTCCCAGGTCCTTTGCAGGAAGATGGGAGTCTTCCTCTCCTCTACTGCCTGTTCCTCTAACCTTTCCCACTCCTGCCAGGAGTGTGTCCTACAGTCCCCTCCCCTGTCTGCTCAGGTTTACAGCCCTGTTTGCTGCCATACTGGCAGCTCTCTTTATTTCCAGCTCTGCACCAAAAGGTCTGGAGTTCCTCTGGAGGGGACAGTGCATCAAGAAGTCCTTGACCCCACAGCTTGCTTTCATTTGATTCAGTTCCATTGTGCTGGAAATGTGATTAGTGCACCCTTATTATCTTTTCCCTTCCCTCCACCTAATCAGTGGTAATTTCCTTAACAATATTTCAGAATTAAGATCGGGTTGGGTTTAGAAAATTTTAAAATCTTCCCAGGTTATTTTTATCCCCAGGCAGAATTTCTAAATGAGCCTTCTGCAGCGTGCTCACTCGCACATCTTGAATTCCAAAGGCAGAGAGTGCGTTTAATTTAGATTAAATAATCGCAACATCTCTTCCTAAGTCTTTCAGTCATTTTTGATGGCACATTGGTGCAAAATACCAAGCTAGAGGGAATCTTGATACATGTGTGCATTTAATTCTTCTAGGCATGCCAAATTTAGTTCATTATTATCTTTATTAACATTTTTAAAGATTTCTTCTCTGAAGAGACATGCACTAGCTAAAATGAATCCCTAGCAACTGAAATCAGTTTTGCAGATGGTTAGGGCTATAGGTTGAATAACACATAGACACAAATGAGAAGAATCATGTGATTTTTTGGGTAACATTTAGAAGTTTTAGTGCAGCTTTATTTATCTTTTATTTATAGAAGAGTTTCTCAGAAACCTCTTCCACAAATAATCATAATTTAGACCACTGTTCTGCATACCAAGTAGGCACAGCAAATTTTCAAGACAATCTCACTAAGAATATGGATTTTAGAATAGACTTGACCTTTAAGCAGAAAACAACATTCAACATTAACTACAGCATAGCTGCCACTCCATTATAATTACATATAGAAAGCTGTGAAATGCAATGTGAAGGTTATATAATTTAAAATTGCAGGCGAGGGCTCCAAATGCGATCACTGAAGAGATGTCCTGCAGAACATCCTGTCAGTTTTCTGGCATATATCACATAACCATTAATAAATAAAGTTGTACAGTTCCCTAAAAATAATAGTAGTTCATCATGCACAAAGGCCCGATTAATACTGCTGGGAGATTTTTGTGTCATTGAAGGCAGGGTTTCAAAGATGCAAATTCTGCTGCTGCAGAGCCTTTTGCTGTCTTGTAATTGCAAGTCAATGCTGTCCTGATGTTTTACTAATAAAATGTTAGTAATGGCATTTTAGTAATCATATCATTAATAATAAATGAGATTTTTTTAAGTGATAAAAAAGCAAAAGGTGAGGCATCTTGGTATCTCAAGACATAACAGATCACTGGGCACTTCCATGCCATTGCACAGAATGAGCTGAAGGCATTTCTTAGTAAAGCCTCTGTACAATATTGGGGAGGGAGCAATATTGAGACATAACAATTATTTATATTCCAACTACATGGTAAAAACTAATGGATGCAAACCCTGAGGGCTTGGGAAGATTATTTGGTGCCTGTTTTAGGTTTTAGTGGAAGCAGAATTCCTGTTGAAATAAATGGGAATTACAGCATTTCTAAGCAGAGTTAAATTTTGTCTGTTAGCAGTCAGTGTGAGAGAATAGCAGTGAAATTTGTGCAATTGCATGGGTCTCCAAGGAATATTTTTCTCTACAACCTTTATGGTATAATCAGCCCCACTGAGTTGCCATCACCTCTGCAGTTCAGTGGATACCTGGGTTGGTGCCCACCCAGTCAGGCTTTTTGCCACCCCCATTCTTTATTAATGGTGTTTGGGTCAAGCCTCAATACAAATGTACTCGGGTCAAGTGGAAACCTTTCTGCCAGATCCCAAGTCATGTTTTTCTTAGGTAGTGCCATCTTCTGTCTTTCTGTAACTTCACCTTCTTAGTAAATGTGAACCTACCAATAACATACCTGTGCCTTTTTGTCTGTTTAAGTTTACAAAGGCAATATTCTACTCAAAGGAGGAATTTTCAAGTAAAAGCACATTGTGTGATGAGCTCTTGGGATTGGACTTTAGGTATTTTTTTCTTTTAAATTTCTGCAGTATTCTGGAGGTTTAAAACTGCCTCAAAGGAATCCTGCTTACGCTGAAAAAAGCAAAAATTTCCTTCAGCACAGGGACTGTTAAGTAAATATCAGCTTTTAAAAATTGCTACTATGAGAAAAACATCATAAGAAACAACTACAGTTGATATGAGAACAATAACGAAATATTTATGTATTTATATAATACTCAGTCCTCGTCCCTAAAACTACTTACATAACTTTATTGTTTAAAAAATGTAGTTTCATGCATGAACAATAAAGAACTGCTTAAAATGCTGCTCAGTTCTGTAGTTATGAGTGACTGTAAAATACAATATTGATTAAACTATTGCTGCTTCTCATTTTTTTAAGTTTGTTTTTCAGGAAGAGAAGCAAGTCCTAAAATCTCTTCAGGAACGTTAGCAATAGAAAAGCATCTGTAGTTGAAGGCAGGTTCCATTTTACTGAGCATGAACATTGTGTGTCTGGGAGCAGGGGCACAGGGCTCTGACCATGGCAGTCTCTGGCATTAGGCATCCATGAGGATATGGGTTACAATTGTTGTAATAAAATAGTTTTTTTAAAAGGCAAAAACTCACTCTTCTGCCATACTTCACTTGATTCTTTTATAAATTGGAGAAAAACAATCTAAATAATGGTGGTGTCTTGTGAATTAGAGCTGGCAGCTGAAAAAAATCAGCAGCAGTTATTTTAATTTTCGGTGCAGTGGGATAAGTGTTACCAGTTAAAGCCTCAGCAGTGTTTTCTCTTAGGAGCTCTCTCTGTACCTACCAGTACAGCTACTGCAGTCAGCATTGGACAACATTTTGTCAAAATCCTTAAACTTACTGTCTTCTAATGTAGTAACATCAGTTTATTGGATGCTTTTCTGTGGGAGCCTCTTTCTCATTGTTAATTTTTTAAAAATATTTTGAAATGAAAGTAGCATCGAAAATCTAAAGTCTGAAGATTTCTTATCTCTGTGTTAGGATGTGGTGATATAAAGTCCAAATATCTTCTAAGATGAGCACATTAAAGAGTGGAAATAAGTTCTTACAAAAAAAAAAAAAAGCATAAGGATCCTTGAGAGGTTTGAAATGTAACCTAAACTAAGGGTAAAGCTGTCAGTGTAAGAATCATTTGGTGAGAACTGCATGTCTGACTTCTTTGTTAAAAAATTTTGGTATTAAAGAATGTGCCTCTCTAGAAAGTGCTTTGAGGAATGCTCTAAACCTGAACACACCCTTGGTAGCAGGAAAGACCAAAAAAAGAAGAAGACCACTCTCAGAGAAAACCCTTTGAAGCAAATAACTTTTGAAACCTTACAGAGCAGGATGGAAAAAAAAAGTGCTGCTATGATACAGCTGGTTGAAAAATATATTTAAGAACTGAATTCTTATAAATGTAAAAAAGAATAAAAAGCTAAAAAAAAAGAAAAAAAAATACCCAAGCAGTAGCCATTGGCAAGTGTAAGTTTGGTATCCAGGTGCTGTTGGCAGAAGTGCATTGGCTGTGTATGGGAACTGTCAAAATGCCAGAGCCTCTTCACTGGCTGGACTAAAATGTCCTGAGCTTTTGTTCAGAAATTCCCTTTTAAATCTGTTTGGAAATACAGCACTTATGCCTCCACCTACCAACTGCAATCCCAGGAGAGAAGTATCTCTTTTAAAATAAATAAATAAAAAATATTGCAAAGTTAATAAAGCTGAAAATACATTGGTCTTCTCTCTTAGACACTCTTAGCTTTTTATTCTATCTGATGTGCTGTCTCTCCCACTAAATATAAATAAATCTTGTGTCTAACCTCATGAAATGAATATTAGTTGCAGTGTTTATCTCATTAATTAAGAGGGCCTTAATGTGAATTAATTCTGAGCTGTATCAGTTTTATTCTCACAATGATTTCTGCTGTTCCTGAGCTCTGCAGTTCAAAGGGAAGGTGCCTCATCCATCACCAGGCTGTGACTGGCCCAAGAGCAGGTGTGCGTGAGAGAGAAGGCACTTCAAGGAATTTATCTTCCTTCCACTGAATTATGTTACCATCTAGAGTTAGCTCTGTCTGCTGCAAGATTCACTGCCTCACTCTGGTGCCTTGGAGGGGCAGAAGGGTGAATAAGGATGGAAGAGGTCTGGCAGTGGCTACAGCTAAGGGAGAGCAAAGCTGCTTAGATATGCAAGAAAGCTCCTGCTGCCTTCTCATCCAAGAGGGATGTATTTCCTGCTGCAGGTCAGTGCTTGCCAGGCACATTCTTCACCATTCTTCCTTCACATTTTAGGGAATGAATTGGTAGGAAAATTCTAGAAATTTTACATTGCTGGAAAAAGAGTTAATGCATCGGTTTTCTAACAAAACATTTTATTCAAGAAAATTTTGTCGTGTTTTTGTTCATGTTGCCCTTTTATCGCTAAATCTCGTATGTCTTGAGGCTAAAGTAGAACATTATAATCATGTAAAGTCACAAACTGAAATCTAGGATGTGAAATTCTATCACTATGGACAGCGTTGGGCTCAGGATTTTGAGGATAATACCGACTCTTTGAATTGAGATCTTTCCCTGATGGTCTTACTGCTGCTGTAGGGTTGCTCTGCCTGAAGTAAACTTCCACAACTGTTCAATTTTCTCTGCAGATTGTGTAGACAAATTGTTGACAGTGTTCATGGAGTAAGTACCAAAAATGTAGAGGAAATTGAAGAGATATGGAGGGAAGCCCCTGAGCAGAAGTTAAAAGTAGTGGACATTGCTGAAGGTGACTGCTGTGTGTTCTTTGCCTCGTGTACTGAGTTGAGTCTCTTGGGTTTGTTAAAGTCAAGGAAAGGCACCAGTGAGTGCAGGAAGATGGATCATTAGGGAAATCTGTGGTTGAATCAGAATTTTTGAGAGCACACACTGAGCTCCCTGTTTCTAGTTTCTTTTTGTTGATTGTTCAGGATCTGGGGCAGGAAGGATCAGAACAGGTGAAGAGAGGGAATTGAGCACAGATTGCTGTGGTAACTGATAGTTCTCTAACAATGTCCCTGACTGCTTTTGTTGGGAATCGAACCATCAAATGGTATTACTGCAATAACCCTGAGTGCTTCTGTACTGCTGTGAGACAGCCTGACCTGAATTCCAGGCTGAGTGGAAGATGAGGGAAGCTCTGTCCAGCTCCAGAGCTCTGGATGGGCTGCACTGATGGCAGACCTTGGCTTTAAGCAATAAAATCAATTATATGATGTCAGGGCAGGTTGCTCTTTCCTCCCATCAAGCTGTCCAGGCTCCAGAGTCTCTTCAGACTTCCTCATATGGTTTAGATGATGTACACATTTTTCCAGCTTTTCTTTGGAGGTGCCACTGTACAAGATGAGTGGTTTACAGGGACACCCTCTGAAAAGAATCACGTTTTCTGTCCTTTGCATGGGATTTTCTCTCTCTCTCCCTCCAGGTTTTTCCATCCCTGCTGTGAGAGCAGATGAACCAAGTTCACAAATCTCTGTGGGGTTTCTGCCCACACTTAAGAGGTGAATGCTCACAATATCTGTGTGAAATTTGGCACAGTTCAGGAGAACCTTCACCCTAACCTTTCGGAACACCTGGGATAAAGGTGAACTACTAATTTTGATATAGGCAAAATTTTCAAAATGAAGGTTAGCTGTTGCTGAAAGAAGAGCCAAATGGTGCTTCTTTTACATTACAGTGCAATATGGGATGCACATCAACTCCAAAATCTTAAGTGCATTTTTAAAAGCAAAATTTGAAAGCCTGAAACAGAAAAGAACTTTTTCTTCCCTGTACAATTTTATTATCTGTAAGACATGAATGACACACTACATGTTTCTTGTGAAATAAGTCTGCTTCTAAAATGTTAGGTGGCTCAAAACCAGAAAAATATTCTTGTTTAATCACAGAGGTGAGCTGTTTTCATGTACAGCTAGATTTCTGTATCTAGATACTTGTCCTGGTCAATCATTTGGGCCCCTTGAATTTGATATTACTCAGGCACATTCTCTGTTTTTATTGGAGTCCTTTTCTTGTCATCTGAATATATTTTTAGAACTTATTTCCCCCCAGTCCTTTTTCTACAGATGTAATTTAGAGACCTATAAATCTGTGCAATGACTCAAAACAACAGAATTCACAGGAGATGGGAAAGATGTCATTTTCCTTTTCACAACTGCATATTTGCTTCTGCAAATTGTTTGCTCAAATGCTGCTTTAACACTCAGATTTGTGCTTGCATCATTACATGGTTGGCCATCTCCCTGATTATGTTGGAGTGGATGATGTTTGGCCAAGCAAGGGCTGTAAGTATTTTGTGAAAGATCATTTATTATAATCTAGAAAATAAGAGTTCTCCCCAACATTTTTGCAAGTTCAAGTGTTCTCTTGATGCAGTGGATGACCTCCTCTTGTACATATGAATGATTATTTTGCTCTTAGAGGCAGATGTCTGCTTTATTGTTACATATGTCTGGAGTGTCCCTTTGATCAGTTTGAGTTCCTTTATCCTGGCTGTGTCACCTCCCAGGCACTCCCAGCTTACCTGGAGTACGGAAAGCAGAAAAGGCCTTGGCTCTGTGCAAGCCCTGTTCAATAATAACAAAAAAAAATCTCCATTATCACCCCTGTGTAAGCCCAAAACATAGCCCCATAACAGCCCTGTGAAGAAAATTAATTCTGCCCCAACCAAAACCAGCACAGTTCTGAATCATGAATTCCAGCTTGGAAGACTGAAAATGGTAGGCTGTTTTCTGGACATTTTGTTTTGATGCAGCCAAAATGACTCTAAAATTGAAACAATTGGACAAAGCTGAAACACCTGTCTCTGAGGAATTAAAACATCAAATGTATTCTATGTTACAGAATGAAATATTTTGATTTTACTTAGGTTCTGAAGGACATCTGGTTGACCCACACTGTGTCTGTGGTGGTGTTTGCATTCACAGGGTGTTCTTACGAGCTGGTATTTCAGGCAGGAGATGACTTGACCTCTCTGGGTGTGTGGGTGCAGCTCATGTTCTGCTGCTGCTCTCAGTGAGCATGTGGAGGGAGCTCCCCCAGCTCAGTCTGGTCCCTGTCCTGCCCAGCTGAGGGGGGATCCATCCCTGCCACAGCTGTCCTGCAGAGCCTGGCTGTGGATAAAGTGCTTATAAAGTGCTTTTAGACACCTGCTGTGAGCTCCAAGCTTCTTCTCTAAAGGCTTAATGCCTGTAGCTGCTCTAGGAGGGAATGCCTGCTTTTAATTCAGTGTGAGATAAATGACTGAAGGATGTTCTGCAGCCTCTGGATGTCTTGTGTTTATTTCCTGTGTTTCACAGAGGCCAAGGAAATTCCTACCAAGCTTTGACAATTTGTTGAGTTCAGACACAATGGGAATGGATTCTGACATAAACCCCTTTCACTGAAAATTTTAAGGCCAAGTTTAAATCACACCACTTTAATTTCCTGTGTACATATGTAGCTTATGATTTATTTTTTTAAGATATCACATCACAGCTGAGTAATTCTGTTTTGTTTAGTTTATCCTCAGTCTATGTAATTTGTAAATGTATATTTGCATGAATAATTACCTCTGAATAAGCTAAACCAAGCAGGCTGGCAAATCCAGATTACTCCTTTTTCTTAGGAAAGTATGAGCAATGTGACTTTATAGTTTAGGGACTAAATAGCCTTGCAGTTAACTCTTAAAAAGAGGGGAATATAAATAATATTAACCACATATAAGAAAGAATAATTAGGATTTAAAATTTTGACACTAGTGAAATGACAATCAACACTGCTTAATGAAAGCTTGAAATAATATTTCTGATAGTATTTTAACCATCTAATGATCTCGTGTTCTTCAATTTTTTGTTACACAAGGTGTTGCTCTTGGAGATTCTAAAATAAGTAAATGTCAATTTAATGTGTCTGAAATTAACAATGTTTTATGTCAAAAACTAGATTTCTATGTATTATGTAAAATATAGTAAGAAAATTAGAAAGAAAATAGAAAATTTATGTATTATGTAAAATATAGTAAGAAAGTTAGAAAGAAAATAGAAAATATGAAAAAAACCTGCCCTGATAGGTTGTTTGGATATCTTGCTGGACATCATGAATTAAGAAGTAATATTTAAATACTAGTTTTGCCTTTTGGGAAACACAAAGAATATGACTGGGAACAGATTTGGGGATTATGAAAATTAAAATAAGAAAAAATAATGTGGAAGAAAAAAGAGAACTGAGTTGTGTCAGTTCAGATTTATTTGGGGCTCTATAACCATAAAATACAGAAAAGCTCTTTTCTGTAGGCTGTAAAAAGGCTTCAATCTTGATTCAGTCTCCTTTGGAGTTGGTAGGAAAGAAGTCTTGCAATAAACTATAAGAAGCAGGGAAGCAAACAAGTTTAACCTCAGTGTCTTTCCAAAAATGGCCCTGCAGCACAAAAGGCACCTGTGGGAGCAGCTGCAGGAGAGCCCTGTCTGACAGGGCTGTGAGAGCTGCACAGGTGGGACCGGGGGAGACCCAACAGAAATGTGTCTGTGACTGAGCTCTGTCTGCAAGGCCAAACTCCATCCAACTGGGGTTAAAGGGACATTTTTTTTTCTCTCTCATTTTAGTATAAATTACAGCTTTAGCTGTCACTGTAATGCAGCGTGCAATTTTGTATAATCAAACCTAGGCACAAGAACCCTTTCTGACTGTAAGCTGACTCTGTGAGTCATGCTGTATTGAAATGTTCCAGAATTCTATTGTAGGAGCAGGAATGTTGAGGCAAAGAAAAGAAAGCCTCTATACAGTAAAGTGCTAGCAACCATGAAGAAAAGATGTCATGGATCTGTTTGAGGAGCAGGGCTTGTAGGTAAAACACATAGCAAGACTGAAGTTCTCTGATTTAAATCTTCCCTGACAGTGTTGGTCAGAAGCATCTCTTAGTCTTGTAACAGAGAAAAATCATCTTCAGTTAATCCAGA
The DNA here is from genome assembly GCA_013397155.1 of Irena cyanogastra. Classification (NCBI taxonomy): domain Eukaryota; kingdom Metazoa; phylum Chordata; class Aves; order Passeriformes; family Irenidae; genus Irena; species Irena cyanogastra. Next base: position 1,432,750 of record VWZV01003266.1, read on the forward strand.
TCTATAACTATTTACTTTTTGGGCTCAGACAGGGTCCCTGCCATTCTTCTTACCTGGAACCAAGTGAAGGAAAAAGGTTGAAAGACAACTTTGGATATTACCATTTCTGTAGAAATACAGTAAGTCTATAAAAGAGTTATGGATGGGTATTTTGTCTCTGCTCAACAGGACCCTGGTGGTGGCAATCACAGCTGTGGCTCCCTGATAATTGAAGGATGCTTTTGGCTGGAATGGGAACAGTTCTGGTCAGAAAGTGTAACAGAGTTTACACCAACAAAGGATTTGGCACAGCTCCCTTATCTCCCCTTCTCTTTCTTCCTTTTCTCTAATTTTAAAGATCAGCTAGTTTTATATTTGCAGCTTTCTTCACGTTTGTTGATGTCCAGCTTTGATCTACATCCAGCTTGAGTTTACTTTTATGCTCTGCTGAATGCTGCCTTCAGCCTCAATTTCAGAGCTGTGCAAATAAATTACAGCGATGTGTTTAATTAAAGTTTGTCTCATGTCCTGATTGCAGACTGTTGCCTTCTCAGATACAATTTGCAAATATATTTTGCAGTTTTATTTTAGGCAGGATGACTAGTTGAAGGTTATTTAATTGTGATTGATTGTGCAGGCGATGTTTCTGCTGCCTTTATTTTGTGAACAACCTGAAAATAGTAGCTGAACGTTGAAGGACAAATGAAGGGCATTGGCTGGGTGAAAGGAGGGGGTGTAGTAAGTCTGAACAGTCCCAGAACTGAGGCTTGAAGCTTCTAGAATTACATCTCTGCTTTTTGGAGAAATTGACTTAGTTCTAAGGAATGAACAATATTTATTAGTGTTAAATATTTAGTTTTCTTCATTACTTGGAGTTTTTTAGGGAATCGATAGCTGAAACCTTCTGGTGGGTAGGCAGGAATTGTGAATATGAGAATATGAGCTTGACTGTGTCATTTTCGTACCTGCAGCTTCCACAGGCCTGAGTTCCCCAATAGTTTGTGCAGAATCCGTTCATTAATATGGGTCAGGAGCTTGGTATTTGATAAAATATATTCATCATTTGGGGTTGCTGAACTGTGACACTACCAACAGGTAGCATGAAGAGGAGGAGACTTTTCACCACAGCCATGCTCCTTTGGGTTTGTTTTCTGCCAAGCTTTTAAGAGCTCAGTTCAACAGCTGCTTTCTTATCTGCACTGACTGCATCCTCATTTTGGTGGTTGGAAACATCCCTTCCTGGGTGTGCCACCTTTGAGTTTTGTGTTGGGTTTTTTGGTTTTTTCCTCTCAGTGGTTTCTTCCCTGAGTCTTTTTGCTGCCTTGTGTGTCCCTGGAAAATCAGCCACAATCTGCCTCTCAGGCATCTGTATCTGCTGGATACAGATGTATAATGCTATTACTAAATCCTTCTCCTCAGTCAAGTGGACTGATGAGAATGTGATAAAACAAACGTGTTTCTGCTATTATTTTCAACCTATTTATTTTATTTTTTTGAAATTGCCTCAGAATTTGCAAGAAAGCAAGGTTTAAAAATAGTATCCAGCATCTTCAAGACCCCAGCTGCCACCTGCTTCATATAGTTATTCATATTTTTCCTTTGCAAGACCTATTTTCTTCTGTGTCATCCATGACTGCATGAAGTATACTCTTTTATTCTCTTCTATTTTGGAGATAAGTAGAATAAATGAGGATGAAATTCCATGACTGTCTTGATTGTGGCATTTTCAGAGCATTTGTCTTTTCTGTTATGAGGGGGATTCTGTTGGAATTTTTAAGATAGAATGTTTACAACTCACTGAGCATCATCTTGGGACTTAGAAACTAATAAGTTGCCTAACATAAAATAATTACTTTTCCTAAAAATGTTTGTTTTATTACCTACCCCTACTTCATTTCATGCATGGGGGAATACTACTGAACTCCACAATGCACATCACAATTTGTTCCTAAATAGTCATATCTTTCAAACAGCATAGCTTGAAACGATTTGAGGAGTAAGTACCTAATTCAGATGGATGAAACAACTCATTCTTTAGCAGTTTCCCAGTTTTAGGGTAAGAGGATTTACTGTGCCACAGCTAAACCAAGTAGACAAGTGCTCTTTTTCGGCACCTGATAAAAGGATGAGTTCTCTTTTGTTTTTTGAGCAGAATTATCCTACCACGGGAAAGCAGTTTATCAAATATGGGTAGTTGGGATGTTTCACTTTTCAGAAAGCTGGTATGTGTAAAATGAGGATTATGTCATGTTGTAAGCATTTCTAAAAACAGAAAAGAGAAATAATAGGAAATTTAATCTGTATTCATTTTTGGAGGTATTAAGAATGTTGTGACTAAAACAGGCCTTCATGCATCATAAATGATCTGTCAGCTTCTGAATGGATTATTAGGAAGGTGGAAGGTCTGGATTCAACAGGATTCTTCACCATTATTTTGAGGTTTTATTTTTTCAATATTTGATTTTATATTAGATGTTAGGGTCTCAATTAGTTGAGCCTCAGTCCACTAAATAACACCAAAACTGACTACTCTGAGCTAGTATTGCTGTACTGTATTTGATGAGATTTCATTAATACTGCAAATTATTTTGCTTTTTATTACAAATTTTACTTAAGTGTTCAGGTACAGAATAGAGGAAGGGGTAAGAATAATTTGTGTAACTGTTCTCATAATTTAATGTGTACCTATTACTTCTGAATTGTATTGCCAAAATTTTATGACTTTGTTCTAAACTCTTCCAGTGAATTATTGACTTCATTTGGCCAGAGATGAGCCATATGTAGTTTTACTTAAGAGAACATTTAATTCAATTTTTGTCATTTTAGCTGGAGTTAGAGGTGCTGTAAGCTGTGCAGACCTCTGGGTGCTAGGCTCTACGTGCTGTTTGCAGAATGTGATGAGCTCTGAGCTTTAACATATCTGTATTTCATGTGGAAGACGTGTGATGAAAGCCCATGAAACTCTGTTATATTACAGCCAGCTGCTCCTTCATTATGCAATTTCTTACACGTACTCTCAATGTATGAATGTACTTAATAGCTTTGGCATTGGGGCTAACTTTTAACATTTGAAGCAAAGCACGTGGTTTGCAGAGCATTTGGGGCAGCAGGGAGTCAACTTCTGTTTTCCACATAATTAAAAAATGAGCTGTGCTTTTGCAGGGCCTCCTGTTCTGCTTCTCTCTTGTTGAGCACGTGTTTCCTGGGAAAGACCAGAGAGCCTCTCTTGAAGATGCAGCTTGCATCCATGAATTAACTAAGAACATCCAAGGGCAGTGTCTAAATGCATTAATAATTGTGCAGACATGTAGTTTTGTTGTTTACAGAGCAGTGGATAGCACCCTGGAGAGGCAGGGAGCCAAAGGGGTGTGCAGAGCAGCAGCACATGAATGTAGATGGGCAGGGAACTCATTTCCACACAGGCATCCTGGGGAAGCACATGATCTTCATGATCTTCATATTTGGGTATTGATTTTTCAGGAAAAGTCAGTGTTCTTTCTCTCATACAAGTAATGACAGCCCTGATTTTTGCTTTGGAGAATAGGTGAGGAAGGCAGTGGGTGCAAAGGAATTAGATAGAGGTATCCCTAGAAATCAACCTAGATAAAACCTCCCATAACCTCTCAAGCTGTAAGACTTCTGAGACACTAAAAATTATTTCATCTATTGACATGTGTGTAGGTACAAATTAAAATGTAGATGAGAGCTACAGAAAGATGTAAAAGTTGTATGAACTTAAGCACCCTGGTAAATACCCTTTCTGTATCTGAGGCTAATTCTTTGAAACTGGAGGCATGAGATGAGGTAAAACATAAAATACCTTTCCCCAGTATGAAATCTTCACTTGATTTTGTCCTACTTTTCAAATACTGTGGCTGTACAGGAAAAAAAAATTATATTGACTAAATAGTTTTCTAGCTCTTTAGATATGAAAACCCCCATGTATTTCAGAAGTGTGAAGTGCGAACTCTCCTGTTCTACATTTCATTATTTGGTGTTAAATCTGATGTTTGCCTGTTCAGAAGTGTCTCATAACTTTGGCTGGCCTTTCCACATACTTGGTTTGTACAGCACTGATGACATATTGCAGACTTGGAAACTTTTCTGAAGAATTCAGAAGAATTTCATAAGACAGGAATCTTGGCAAAGTTTTTGTATGGTTTCAGCTTGAACGTTGAGATGCAAACTCGCACAGACACAGTTTTTTAAGGGTAAATACTTTCCTAAAATACCCATGTTCAGGAATCTACTAAAATTTCACACATCCTACACATCCAGAACAACTGTTGCTAGAATTTAAACAGTTTGTGTAGGGATACCCAAAATCAGAACTGTTGCCTTTGGCAATGAATCCATACTTAAGTTGCAAAACTGAACTGAAAGAGAAAACTTTTCCATCTTGTACTGCTCCTCTTATTTTAATTTTTAAACACTGATGTAATATTCTTGAGTCTTCTTGTACTTGTGTTTTATGTGAGCACTGTGTAGGGATTTAGAGGTTCCAGAATGTCCTCAGTGATGTCCTGAGAGCTTCATAACATTCTAAAATAGTAATGAACAAGACTGATTATCCTCTTACTTTGTTTTCGCCAGAATTTATTGCTATGAATGTGTGAGAAAAATGCCCTTGGTCATTCTTTAATTATATATTTAAAAAAATAGTTGAAAACTCATCTTGAAATATTTTTCCATTACTGCCAGTGCTTGACATTTAATAATAACTTAGAACTTGTACTATATTTTCTTGCAGAGACCTTACAGAAGAGCTGAAAATCTCCATGTTCTAAACACTTTTAGATTGTAGTGACTCTAAATAATTTGAAAAATATGTATTAATATAAAAGTATGCACATCAGAGCATAGTCTGTTATCACTGTAGTTACCTGAATATAATGCTTGAATAACTGATGGATTAAAAGAAAATACTTTAGTAGTTAGGTAAGATTGCTCAGGAATCATGTGAGACCAGAAATAAAACTGTGCATTGGTGGAGTTTGTGTTTCCTGTGTATTTTGAGAAGTGAGCAGTAAAATCACTTGTTCCCTGAAATACTTTACAAGTCTCTGATTATTTTTAAGAAAATAGAAGTGAATTAGTATCCCTTACACAGTTTTAAATAAACTCCTGTAGCTAATGAGAGGAATTTCTTATCAGAATCAACATCTCTTATAACCACTGGGAAAAAAAGGAGGGGGGTAGTTTATCATAGCTTATGAATTGTGAACTAAAACCTCAAAAAAATTATCTGTCAGATTGAACTTTCAAGGTCATTGCTATTGCAGATGTTGCTGATTAGAAGTTGGGGTAAGGCAATTACAGGACTCTGCTCAGATGCTTGTGCAAGCAACTTTTTTTCCATGCAAGGAGCACCCTCAGTGATGTGTGGTTGTACCTGTAGCCTGAATTTTGACTCTTCTTTGCAGGCAGAGCTGGTGGATGTCCAGTATGGGACCATGGAAGACCTGATCCGGATTCAAGCCATCACAAACGTGACCAAAAAAATTGCACTTTTGAAGCTTGGACAGTCACCTTTGCTTTATAAGGTTAGTTACACATCAGCTGAATTACTCATTTGACGGTTTAGGGGGTTTTTTTTGTAGGTTTGTTTTTTTTTTCAGTTTCAAAATACAGCAAGAGTTTCCAATTTTCCCCAAGAGGTCAGAACTTACTGACATTCAAGTTCTTCCTCAATACTCACCACTGGCACTCTGCAGTGCCTTGTATGTTATTTTGCTCCATATCTTGCAGTACTTGCCCCAGTACTGCTGTATTTTCTCTGGGTGTACTAGAAGCCTTTTGTCAAGGAAATCACTGAAAGAAATAGTAAAGTAGAAGGGATTGTGTCTGGAGAAGGTGTACACGGGAGCATGTGTATCCATCCTCTCCAACCTCAGCTCTGGCAGAGAGCACAGAGCAGGAGCTCCCTAATCCACTTTTGCACTAAACATAATAAACCACTCAACATATAAACCACATTTAAACTCTAAACATCCAGTGACTGCCTTCTGTTGATAAACAAAAATGCTGGTTTGATTTTCAGAAAATACAGAAAGTGTAGTAGCTCAGTAAATGCTTAAACAATTCATTCCCAATTCACAAAAGCAATTATAAAAGAGCAGTGACTCCAGATCTTGTAGCTGAGTGAATCGAGACCTGCTCTGTTGGCCATAGAAAGCACAGCTGGGACTTCAGCACAGATTCAGAAAATAACCACCTAATGCTTTTTCTATAGGAATAAGATTTGTCTCAATAAAAATGCCATTTTCAACTGAGTAGCTTTAGCTGTTTGTTTAAATTATTTAGATGCAATTTAATTACTCCTGCGAAAGGTCAGTTGTCATTGCTGGGGCTCGGTTGTTGCCATCATTTCCAGCAATAGATCTGATCCTGCATTTCACTGCTGACAAAGCCAATGAAACAGCAATCAGGGCTCATAAAGCAGGGATTTGATAAAGATGTAAAGTTTGCTGTAGCAGCACTGTCTGTGGGATGGACTTTTTACCAATTTGTGTTCCTGTGAACACTCACTGTGTGTGAATTACCAAGCAGCTTGAAGGAGAAGAGGAAACCAGAAGGTGCTGAGGACAAGGCACATCTCAGGAGTTTTTTGTGTGGGTTGGCTGTAGCCTGGTCCCAAATAAGTGCTGTTTAGTGGCTGAGGTGCATTAGCTACATTTCTGGATCTCCAAAAGAATTAGTTTTGCACAATCAGATTCTGTTATACAGCACAAACCAAAGCTGGTGGTGTGATCAGGAGACTGACTCCAAATGTGTGCTCAGGGTCTAAGGTAAAATTGCAACCATCCAAACCTACTTTCCATGTTCTTCTCACACAGGTACAGAGTTTGCCCTTTTTCTTGAGGCTGTAAACTACCCTTTTTTAGAATATAATTTGTGTCTTTTTGGCAGTGAAGTAATTGTAAGCTTTACTTTGCTTGTAACTATCAGTAAAGGTGTAGAAAGATTATCAGAAGTAGATTCTCCTTTCCTAAGGAATATTTGATGTGAAATATTGCCTTAAACTGCAAGTCCTGCTGGTTTAAATGAGCCCAGTATCTCTCTGCTGAATCCACTCTTTGTATCTTTTTCCCACCTAATGTTTATGTTTCTGTACTTACTGAGTCTCACATTTCTGTTTCAGCAGATTCTTCCCTCTCCCTATATTTTCCTTATCTCTGCCTTCCATGTGCTTGGCTTTACATCACATTAAAACAGAGCACTAGTTCATAAGAGAGCTGTGGCTATATAAACATACATACTTAGTGGCTTTCTTTCCACTTTTTGTGTTTAACTTGTATTTTTCATGTGTTAATTTTCTTTAATTTTTCATTATTATTACTTTATATTATGCAAGTATCTCACTCTGGATTTGAGTCTTAATATTATAGACCCTGCACTGAGGTTCCATCTTCATAACAGTTTCTAATTATGTCTCTGTTTTTCAGTTGTATCTCCCTTGCACAGTTATGCTTTTTGTCTTTCTCTCTTTACTGCTGTTTTTGTGTGTTTTCTTTTCTATTTTCCCCTTTTGTGTATTTAATTTGCCTTTTAAAAAATTGTTTGACTGTTCTTTCTCTCTATACTGAGTCCTTTGGAAAAAACTTGAAAGAAATAATAAACTACTGCTGGCAGAAAAAAAATCACCATGAAAACTAAACAACATTTCTTTTGTTTTTACATCATGTCAAGAGAAAAGATGTGCTGGTAGAAAATGTTCAAGGGGCAAATTTACAGAAATAAGTCCAAGTGATGGAAATTTGAATATTTGGAAAAACAGTTGTATAAATGACAGTATTTTTGCAGTATAGATTTAGTTTATAGAGATTGGATAAGGTACAAAATTGGGGGAGGATTAAGGTTGAAAATAATTTGGAGCTTCTACTTTCAGTCTTTCAGACTGTGCCCATCTCTCATATCTTTAGACACTGAAAACAACAGAGTATAGAGCTTGGAGTTATTTGAAATTGGAATGTACAGGGAATCTGGAGCATGCAGAAAAGCCTGAAGTTAATGTGCTGTTAAAATATGCAGTTTAGTCTTAAACATGAGTAATTCTGATTAAATTTCGTAAGGTTCATAAATTTAAGCTGCTTTGTGAGAACAAGATTTGCAGAAATCTGACCTGGAGTTATTTTTTGTAATTGGGTGTGATTTTCAGATTTCACGGGGAGCGTTGTATTTCTGTTCCACTGGATCAGAACGTGGTTTCTGCTCAGGGGGAGGGACAGGGGCAGCAGCCGTGGCAGTGGCACCTGTCCAGAGCCACAGAGACACATCCTGGTTCCTTAAGCTGGACCTTTTCAAACAAAGAATGTGTTACCTTGGCCACATCATAAATTACAGCTGTGAAGAGAAAGAACCTGGACCCTACCTTTGTAGCAGGGTATCAACAAGAGCATTGACTCTAGGGGAGAAAAACCCAAAACAAGATAAAAACCCCAGTAGTTTACATTGCTGTGATTGGGGGAAAAACATAAAAAGTGCTATGTATCTTTTATATATATAAAAATATCAGAGTGGAGCAGAGGTGTGAGAAGGAGGTTTCACCATTGTTAGGGCACTAAGATCAGTTAGTCAGCAGGTCTCTATTATAAGATTAATATAAAAAGTGAGGGAGAAGGAATGGTAGAAATGCTTCAAGGAGCAAGTAAGAGTATTGCAAAGGCAGAATCCTTTTCAAATGCACTGAAAGGTTCAGGAATTTTCTGCACCCAGCACCTGGAGTGGCAATTTCCTATAGCCAGACAGACTGAGGCAGTGAGCTGAGCTGTGGGGCACCTGGGGAGCACTCGTGTGACAGGGAACTTGGCATAACCAAGTCTTTGTGGTCTCATTAGCTAGAATAATTCACAGTGCTGAAAAACTGACAGGAGGATAAAGTTCAGACTGTGTCAACAACTCCTGAAGGGATCTTGTGACTAGTCTGAGACACTTGTAAGATCTGGATTGTTGCTGAATAAAGAGGGAACTGGATTAAGGAAGAAGAAAAAATTTCTTAAGCAGGGAGCTGAAATGAGGCAAATGTAGAGGAGAAGTGAGGCACAACTTCTGGAGGGAATTGCCATAAAAAGAACACATTTTCTCACACCTCGAGATTGAAGGTGACTGTCTCCTGGTGCCCTGGCTAGAAGGAAAATTTGTGTTTTGGTGGAACTCTGGTTATTGGGGTCACTGGTGAGGTTGAGTAGCCAGTCCCTGGAGGTCAGAGCAGACTCCTGCTGTCCTTGAACCAGCAGGATCTATAAATGTGGCTGCTGAAAGATGGTGAAGTTTATTACCAGTGATTAAGCAAATCACTTGTGGTGTGGAGCACCTTCTTGAGCAAGAGCACCTTGAGCTGCCCACTGTGTTTGTGACAGCATATTCTAGTAGTGTAAAATGTGTGCTGGCAGAGAGATTGGCAAAAGCACCTTGGTAGCACCCAGCTGCTGTGTCCTGGAGCACATCTGAGTGTGTGCCACTGCTCTGAGCACGCTGAGGAAACCAGAGCAGCCTTTTTCAGGGAGAGCTGCACAGTGGTTTCAATACCCAGCCTCTGGAAATGTCATTAACAGATTCATTTTTTGAAAAATGTTGTGTGTCTTGATCATGATTTAATCTTTAGGGGTTGCAGTTTGTGAAAAAAGCCATAATTTTGGTCCTAAATTAACTTTTAATAGAGTAACAAAAGCCCTGAAGGCCAAACCACTTCATCTTTAAAATGTTCACATATTAACATTTTTTCCACATCCATTAAATGAAGATGTTGTTCTACTGTGTAAATATCTGTATTTATTTTAATAATTTACTGCCTTTATAAATATTCATAAAATTGCTTTTTAACTGTCATAAAGTTTAGGAATGTGGAGGCTTGGATGTTTATGCAGAGGTTATTGGCAGGCCCTTATAGATAAGAGTTCATTAAATAGAAAATATTAAAGATTCCCAGAATAAAGGCAATTTGCAAAAAGGCTTCAATTTAATAACTGTGTTAATTTTAAATAAGTTTACTTTGGAAAAAGTAATTTCATTTTCTGCAATGGCTACCTTGTTTATTTCCTTCCCTCTGGTACTTTTTATGGCTGGCACATACAATTGTGAAGATGATAGTTTACGTTGTAAATCTCCATTTAACGAGGACCCTCCCTTTCCTTCCATCCCTTCCTCCTTCCCTGGAGGTGCACAAATATATGTGTGTATGTTTATATACATATATACAGCATGTGCATATAAATATACAAATAAAAACCATGGTAAAAAAACCAAACATTTTTAAGGGAACATAAACACTTGATACATATTTCATTATTAAGGACACTGAGGTTTTGGTTGGGGTTTTTTGTGGCCTTTTTTTGGATGATAGAATTTTTTCCAAGGCTCCTAAAGTCTTTATATGCACGCATTTTCCCATATGAGTGCTATGGGACTTTTAATGATATTATATCCCTTCCTAAAGCCTTTCTCAAAAAGTCATGCCACAGATATAGGCAGTATAAATAAAAATTATAGAAACATGTAAAACTATACCTGGAGACCTGTATCTGAAGGGATTATCTAGTAACATTTACTGGATGTTACAGCATCCTGTTTTTCAGGTTTTCTCTAGTTTACCATCCCCTTAAAATCTCATCTCAATTCCCAAAATCCTGAGTTTCTTTCGATAGTCCAAACTGAATTCAGGTTGTTGGTGCAGAGTTTGCTAAGGAGCCAGTTTATATTTGCACAGGGTGTGCTAGTTCTTGTTTTGTCTTGAAGGAAGTTACTTTGTGCTCCTTTTTCCTTAGCCTTTGTCTCCCCTGAATTTATCAGAGATTCTCTCCTTTGAGTTAGTTGCTTTTGTTCTTTATCGTTTTCCTTTTCCCCAAAGACTGGATTTAGTGTACTCATGTTCTTAACCTTCCCCTTCCTCCAACAGCCTCTTTAGTCTGTGAGATATCACACTGTCTAAGGAACTGTCCCTTTGCATTTCTTCTCTGCCTCCTACATAAACACATTCTACCTAGGCCTTCAAAAAAACTGCACAATAGTCTATAACAGAAAGGTGTTTATGTAATTGAGGTTTCACACTCACCAGTCCTGTGTTTTGAATGGTTTTCAGTCACTCTCCTGTTTGCCTCTTCCTGATTTTTGATTCATGGAATCCTGCAGAAGCTATTTTGCTCTTTAGTGAATACTGAGAAATTTTATGTTTGTTTTGAAGGAAGACCACTGGCCTTCCTTCATCAGAAAGTGAGACATTTGAGAGATTGGTAGACACAGTTCTCAGTTATAGTCCTCTTGCTCTGACTGATAGCAATGCTTTCATGTTCCTTTTGAACAGAAGGAACAAGCCATAATAGTTAGTTAGAGAAGCCTGGAGACAAACTGCCTCCATAGCATAAATCTGATCTGGGTTGGGTGGACTAAGAAATGCACCCCAGCCCACTGGAGAAATGTACCAGAGTGAAAAAACCAAGTCTCTCTGCACAGATTTATGACCTAATGCTTCATCCTGAAGTCATATTTTAATTATTTATTGGTAAACTTAGTTAAACATAGCTGGGTAAAAAAAAAAAAATTCAAAGTACCAACTGTGAAACATTTTCCCCTCAGTGTAAGTAAGGTACTGTGGGAAAGAAAATCAAGATGTCCTACTGACTTGAGAAATCTATAGCTGATGGCTAAAAAAGCAGTCAGATAGGAAGTCAGGAGCAGTGGTTTTGTGTTCCTGATTGGAACCAAGTCACACTGAGCTCCCGTGGTCAGTTCCTAGAAGGCTGGTAGTATCCACAATAATTTTTAGCTGAGCATGTCAGTTATCTTCCAACTTCATCCAGCATTTGAAGGATGATGTACTGTGACCTGTGCCACCAAAAAGTGAAACAGTGCCAGTGCAGTTATAAATCCAATCTGTATCTGTCCACATGAGTATGAAATAGTTGACAAAAATTTGCTCTCTTATCCCCTTAGTCAAGTGCACTGCAGTAAATTAAAGAGGGAATTCTCACTCCACTTTTTACAGTAGAAATGGGAAAAAGTAATTTGCCCTTGTAAGCAGTAAGAAGAATATAAGGGCTGGGGTAGGAGAAAAGCAATTGATGTCTGGAAGGAAGCATAATTATAGCACAGCTTGTCAATATTCTCGACTAATTAACATTTTGGTTGCATCAGTAAAAGGACTTCTGGTTATTAATCATTTCCTTTTTGCTTACAAACCCCTGGATTTGATTGCATGGAAGGAGAGATGTGCTGTTAGCAGAGTAAACAAGGGGAAATGTAAGTTAATGGCCAAGAGTAGGTATTGATTATTCTGCATTTCCGATGCCACACAATTTTCCTTGAATGTTTTGAGAAGGCACTGCTGGTTTGCAGACTTGTGTTCTCAGCTGTAGTTCCTATTCTCTCCTTCTCTTCTTTGTCAATACAGGAATTTCTGAAGTCTTGCTGGTGAATCAAACACTGAATTCTTCCCCATTTGACTCGGTGCATGGTCCTGTTCTCTTCAGTAACCCTAAACGCTTCTATTTCTCTTGGGGAAGTGATTCTAGATATTCATATACTCAATTGGCTGTTTAATTGCACATTTACTGCATGTATTGAATGTATCCTTTGAAAAATTAGCCAAGCTCCCATAATGGATTGCTTTTTCCTGAGGGAAAGGCTGATCAGTGTTACAGGAGGTCTCCTTTTCGTGCAGTAAAATTGAGTGAGACACTAAGTGGCTTCCATTCAAACATGGACAATGGCTGACTCATAAAGAATTCATTGTGGGGTCTTCTGAAGCCCTTGTCTGATTTTAGAGGTGTGAAACTCAAGCATAATTTTCTATTTTATCAAGCCCTTAAAAAGTGAGTAGTAAATGCAGTCATCCAATTTGCCATGTGAGCGCTGTGTCCTGATAAATCGTGCAAAGTCAGTGGAAATGGATTTGCTGTGAGGCAACTGCTCTGAAGCAGAGCTGAGCAAAGATATCCATTGCCTCAGCTCGTATCCTAAATCCACACATGATCAGCTGCTTGTGTGCAGGGCAGTGGGAAACACCACTTTGTCTTTCCTTCAGGAAATCCTTTTTAATTTGCTCTTCCTGCAGATGCACTGCTCACACTTCTGCTGGTGGTCTTGGCCCTTCTTTTCTTGCTTGTGTAGGGAATAATTTTTTACTACCCAAGCTGCCAATTGAACTGTTCTTTTGCATTAGTTGAGCTTGGATTTCACAGAAGGGACATTGACAGACAAATTATCTGGGGCTTTTCCCAGCTCATGTGTTTCCAGCACATTTCAACAACAGCTGAGAAAGGAAGAAAATAAAGTGGAAGATCCATGAGCTTTGAATAGGGATGAGGGGTGAATATATAAAATCCCATCCTGCCAGAACAGATCTGCCTGACTTTTGGTTCTTTCAAAGTGTCAGCCACTGGAGTGGGCGAAGCAATGCCAGAAACCTTCAGAATTTCCCCCTCTAACAGATCTGCAGAGGAGAGGCAGAGACCAGAATGATACATCCTGCTTATATTTGATATTTTCTGAAACACTGATCAGAGAAAAAGGTCATCTTCTTCAGGCAACAAGTGTTACATAAGTACTGCCCTCATTCTGTAGTGAGTTTGGCTTGTGTGGCATGTTCTATAGTAGCTGCTGGTTTGTAATTTAATTAAGAAGAAGTTATGATTCTTCTCTGACTTTTTATGCTCTTTTAAGTCTTTTCATTTCAGAATGTTTCATAATAATCAGTTTATTTACATATCTGTGAACTGAGAAATTGGGTTGAAAGGTATCAAAAGTCACTATTCTTGAATAAAGTATTTATGTAAAACATGATTTAGGAGATTATAGAAGTAAACAGTTTTATTCCTAGAATCAGTGTTTTATATGATAAACTGGGATTCTTCAACTGAAGAATTATTTTCATGCCTTATGACTCTTCAAGATATAGAGCCACGTCCAGACCTTGGTTTGATTTTTGCTTTGGTTCTGTGTGTCTTTAGAGACTCAACTCTGAGAATTGGTTCACAAAATCAACAATTGTGATTTCTGCATGAAAATCTGATTTCTGCCTTTTCAAATACACTTGTAATTTGCCACATGATCAGAACTTTGAGTAGAAACATGGACTTGCTGGATGCTGAGATGCAACCTTTTCATTTGCATTCGTGGACCAGGGATATTTATTTATATTTTACATTCGGTAATAATCTGCCTATGGAAAGTTTTTATTATTTTCCCTGGAATTGCTTGAATTGCTCCTTTCAGATTGTCTGTAGCTGGATTTGGTGGAGCATAGATGGTTAAAATATGTAACTGCATGTCCTCCCTGGAGAGGGAAGATTTGGCTTTTAGCATTGTATTGTTTAATTTTCTCTTTGCCTGTGTAATACCGTGGAAAGGCAAAGTCAAAATTTCACTCTTAGCCATTTGGGCCTCTTGATGCCTGTGCATGAATTTGAAAAGAAAAACACCAACTCCATCATTACAAATATAATTGGCACCCTCTTTGCAAGAACAGCAATAACCACTTGGAATATTTTGTTTCAATTGCCAAAACGTTAAACTAACCTTCTGTGCAGAAGGCAATTCTGCCACAGCGAACATATTTTCACTTAACAGGAGAAGATTGTTCATTTCCATATGAGAACTCAGGCATTTTAATCTCCTCTTTAGGTCTCAGTGAATAATTCACAAACATGTGCAACAAAGTTAAACTTAGGTTGTTTTCTCTTGATCTAGGCCTAACAAAATGGCAGCTTCCTTGGTATGTTATCCTGCTACATTCTCGTGTTTTTAAGTGAGTTTGGGTTTTGTATTTGGCTTCTGGGGTTTTTCTTTGTGCTTTTTTTTGTTTATTCTTAGTATTGAACATAGTCTTCTGGGAGCAATTCTCCATATTTGGAGTTGTGATCGTTCAATGTAATTGATTATTTGGTCAGGTTTTTTTCAGCTTTTTTTTAATATATTTTTTTTAAAGCATTGATTGGGATGCTTTTTGATATATAGAGCCAATCAGGGTTGTTGCAAATGAAAAGATTCTTGAACTTGCTTATGGTCATTGGGAAAGAAAACAAAAATCACAGGATCACAATCACTGGAACCATAAGGAAAAAAATTGGGGGCTACTTTCCTTGATTGCTTTAAGGTGCAGGTTTTCGTTGTTGTTTCAAATAACTAGTGCAATTTTTCATTATTTGTTTCAAATTTCACATCGCTTGTATACTTCAGATTTCACTAAAAATCAGTCCCTTCATCAGATAAAACACCTTTAACCAAACAAACCCAAAGTCTCACAAAGCTGCCCAGGAAAGCCTTGTAATTGTGAATAATCACACGATGTGCATGGGCTGAGGTCTGTCAGGGCAGCTCAGTTATGTGCAGATACAGGTAATATTTTAGATGGAGGACAGTGTTTGCATTTTGTGAAGGCTGGAGGAGTGCCTGCACTGACAGTTGAACCTGTTATTTATGTTTTCCCACTGTCAGTTATTATGCAGACACAAGATTTCCTAGCACACAGCCTCAGAGGTGACCTTGAGGTGACCTAGAGACGCCTCCCTTTCAATAAGGTGGAAGCATATATTTCACTTCTGAGTCAATCTTGGTTTTTCCCTGGAGTGGGAATTGACTGTATTGCCTCTTATATCAGTATTCAGTTATATGTGATGGGTTTATGTTCTAAAATGTCCACTGGGGAACTGACCTGACAACTCATTTCAGTCAGGCCTCCACTGTAATCTCAGAGGAAAAATGATAACATTTAATCCACTTTACCACCTGGGCATGTCCCGTTCCTGTTTCTCATGTTAGAGACTATAAGGAAAAAAGGCAAGCCCAAATCTGCTAGTTCAGGCCATTCTTGGATTACAGGCTGAGGAAATCTTTATGAGACATTAGAATTTAATTAGTCTGAGCATCTGTGTAGAAACTGCTGTCCCTTACCATGGTTAAGGAGCTGCCATGTTCCTTAAAAAGGAGACACAAGGAAGGTATTTGGAATGCATTAGGAGAGCTGGGATCTGGCCTCCTCTTCCTGCCTAAGAACAGTCCCATTCCAAACAGAACATATTTTTTTCTTGGTTTGAAATACCTGAGAGCAGTCCAAGTATATTTTTTGCACTGTGCTTCACACTTGACATTAGTGGAAGCATCTTTAAAAGATGATGTTTGCTCTATTCAGCAAAGTGGGGTTGGAAGTGTGATAAAAGTACAGAAATTTTCATTACAGAGTATTTAATTTTAAATTCTGTTCCTTTTCAGTGTAATGGTATTCATCAAAAAATATCTAATTAGGAAAGGTTAAGATATTAGTATTTAAAAAAATGTATGTGAAACTATCATAACAGGAATATATTCTGGTGTGACATTTGTACATACAATAGAATCTGTTTGCAAATGCCTTTTGTTTCCATATATGTTTTTTCAGAAAAACTTGAACTCTTTGGAAGTGCAAAGTGAATATTACAAAAAATTTAATATTTTTAATGAATTCCTAATTTAAATGATGATTCATTAATTTTTATTATTTGCAAGTATACCTGACTGGATGAACTTTGATGTAGATTCTATACAAATTCTCTGAAAGTTGCAAGGACAAAATTTGACATTGTCACCCAACATGCTTTATTTTCTTTGAAGGTGAAGTTATTTCAAGGCATACAGAAAATTCAGAAAATAAGATTTGTTTCTGACCTGCCAACAGTGCAGAATTGTTCAATACTTGGTGATATCAGTGGTAGCAGGGAAGAGTAGCTTAAATTGCTCATTTCTCCCTTTTTCTCTTCACTAGCAAACAGACTAAAACTACAAATACGTTATTTAATGTCAAGAAAACCTAAGTTTTCATAGCCAAATTATCTTGATTGTTCATACAAGAAATCTTCATTCTCAGGAAAGAGATAAGCTTGATGCAGTGGGGGTTTCCAGAAGAATACAGAAAAACACCACTTTATGTTAAAGCACATTAAAACTCACTTTATTTAATATAAAAACCATACTTAAATGTGTTGCACAGTACATTTAACAGAACAATTCCCCTTCAGCAAAAGCAGCCATGGGTGGTGTTTGGTCAGGTAAAACTCTCACATGACACTCAGGTCACGGCCATCACATGGCACCTTTCTTGTTGGAATCCTGTCACCATGCACTGTCATGGGGAAGTGCACACAGAGTCCCTCATCCAGATTGATCAGCTGCTTACTCTTCTGTCAAGAAGTTCTTTTTGACCAGAAGAATCTCTCCTCCTTTCTTTCACTGTGGGAGCATCATGTAAGAAATGCTCTCTGTCAGCCTCATATCCTCCCTTGGCACAGCTTGTGCTTAAGGGAAGAGGATGCAAAGCAAGTAGGAAATGATTTTTTTTTTTCCTGGTATCTCTTTTCTAAAAATGGCAATCATAGATGTCTTGGCTCCCTGAAGTGGAGGAGATGTCTGGAGCAATTTAATTATGATCATGACTGTTCTGTGAAATGGAATATTTCAGTTCTGTTTATCTCTGCAATAGCTTTTGGTGATGAGGTCCTCTATGTAGATACTTAAACATTTCTTGATATAGAATTGGACATTGGAAAGCAGGGATATAAAACTCTGCTGATGCTTTATCATTTATTATGAGGTGGGGAAAAAAAGAAAGATACACCAAATATTTCAGCTTCATTCTAAATCTGAGCAGCCCAGAGTAACTGATGTAATTCTGAAGGTACCACCTGCATGCTAAACATTAGTCTTCACCCTTTAAAGGCATTAGAAAGAGATTTTTTTTTTCTTGGTCTCAAGATTAATAGACAGTGTGATAAGTTCTTAACAAATCTGTGCTCCTTAAAAAACACCCAAACAAATTTTAAGCTTTTATTCCTGAATTAAGCTAGTCAGCGTTTCGTGGTCAAGGCGTGTTACATGATGATTTTTTTAACCTCTGAAAATGTTTTAAATGATGGGGAAAAAAGATGTTTTTAACATTGCTATAATCCTGTTCTCTAATTAAACTTGAAGAGGGAAAAAAACCCAACCCAACATAAAGCAATGCCCCTTCAAAAGACTGTTTTCTTGTTATTTTGTTGCAGAAAAGATCATGAATGGTAAGCCTGGAACTTAACATCAATGACTGTGAGATGAAATTAATATAAATATTTCTAAGACAGCCTTCAAAGTCTTAAGTTGTTTTCTAATAATGAAAGATAATCAAATGTATTGCAAGAGAAAATGCTTGTTTTCTACTTGGAAATATTCCCTGATTTTCTGTAGCTTTCTCTCCTGACCTAAACGCCGGGGCCTGTGATTTTTATCTTCATTCTGTGTCAGACCATTCATTTGTTCCATGGTCCTGTAGTGTAACTTAGTGTAGAAATGGAGCTTTTATTTGGATTTTTGGGTTGGAAGCTTTTGGTTTGGCATTTGTTTGGTTTTCTGTTGGTTTTTGTTTTCTTTTCTTTTCTTTTCCCCCAGAGTGAAGTCGTGTATTCTTTAAAGACTTTTTCTGCAAGTTCTGTCTTAGGAGTTACAGTGGTGTAACAGATGTTGATTGATCATGAGTTTTATTGCATTTCTTTTTCATTCATCTTGTAACTGCAGTATTCTGTTTGTCATTTAGAAAGTTTAGAGGAGTTCTAGGAGCTGTAAGTGGTGCTAAATCTTTTCTGTGGGCCCATTGGAGGGAACCATGTTTTTAATGTACAAGGCTTCAAAAGATATTTTCTTTTGGTCTTTCTTTCCCCAAAAAATTGTCAGAGAAAGACAAAAATAATGTGCTGTCAATGACCTAGTTGAGAAGAGTGACAGAGCAAGGGTTTTACTACCACATCTTTCTTATCCACCCCTGTATGACCTTGTTTCTTTACTGGGGTCTTCCTTTCCTGATCACTGCATGGAAAAAATCTTAGTGACAGAAAGCTGGACCTATTTTTCCCATTTTATATTTTTCACTTTATTTTTAAGACAGGGGAAGGACATAATTTTGGATTGATGTTTTGGAACTAATTGTAGACTGGTGTTACTGAAGAAGAGCTGGGGTTGTTGGTTTGGCTTTTTTTTTTTTTTCCCCTAACTGCTGGTGAATGAATGACTTTGTAGTGCTTTGTGGCTGCCAAACTCATCCAGCTGCCTTCCCTGTCCTCATCAAGTGCTTCAACCTTGGACCTCCTTCATGTAGCTCTTTCTGCTATTTCTTTCTGGTGAAATGGGCTATTTAGTAGGTCACAGGAGGAGGCAGAGCTCTGTTTTACTGATGTGCTGAGAGGAAAGCAGTGAAAAAGAAAGGACCTAGGAAGACACAAAAGCTGCACATGTTGGCTTTTTCAGCTGTTGTATCTTTTGTGTAGATTGCCCACAGTTTTGCTGTACCAGAGTTAGACATTAAGTGGTGCTTCAGTTTAATACATATTCCACTTTAAACCTTGATGTTCAGTAGACAAAATGCATTCATGGTATGTCCTGTGTAGCACAGAGCATGAATAAGTTCTTGTGGAAAAAAATTCTGGTTTCTGAAGTGTCAGTGGGGAAACAAAATCAAGACTAATCTAATTTTTAATTTTGGAATTTCTAGGGGAGCTTGGGAGTGGAAATCAGCACTGATAATTTATAAAGAACTTTTATTGCTATGGTTTGTAATAACTTCTTTAATATTTATAGTTCTTGAAATGACTTTATGCACTGGGGCACATTCTTTACGATCATTTCTTTTATCACTCCTAGTTTGTGACTGTTTTTCTAATAAGGAAGATAAATAAGTTCATTCTGAGTATTGATTTACTTAAAGGCATGCTAACCAAGTAGTTAAACACTGCTCTTTTCCATAAATGAAGCTAAAATATTCATTAACCAATTAATAATATTCAGTTTTCTTAGTTGATATATAGCTATGCCTGAGGCTTACATATAGCACACTCTATATCTTTATATGTTCTACTTGGAAACATAAAATTAAATAAAATGTAAATTTAAAAATACATAACAATGTTATGCAGTCTCAAAAGAGACTGTTATATTACATTCATGGCATTATTTTAAACGCATGAGACCTGGATTCAATGTAATAGACTAGGAAAGAGTTGAGCAGGGAGTGTGTTTTGTACTTAACAAAAAACCAAAAAAGCCTAGAATTTTCACTACTAGTGACTGGATAAGAATTGTGAGCATAATAAAATAAGTGAATAGGTATTGGTTTTGCACAGGTCCAATGAAGGCAGCTATGTTTTAACAATTGTGCTGATATGAAGTTACTTGGGGCAGCAGATGTGCCTTAATTGCAAATCTCTGACTGATTGTGGGTTCTGGGAGCACCTGCTGATGGATCCCATGCAACAGCTACACTCCTGGAGCTGGAAAAGTCATAATCCTACTTTTATCTTTGAGATAGAAGGATGGCTTGGGCTGTTTTCATTTCAACACTGCTAGCTTCAGAATTGGTACTGGAAAATACATATTCCAGGTACCCGGAGGATATTTACATTTTAGTTGAGAAAAGACTGTAGAGAGAATCAAAGGTTGTGAGTTTACACTGCACATGAGGCACAGTGAGAGGTGTTTATACAAAGTAGATATTTCCCTTGCTCTCTGCTCATCTTCTCCCTCATTCTTGCTGATATTTCAAGGGGGGTTGGAATGAGATGAGCTTTAAGGTCTCTCCCAACCCAAACCATTCTGTGATCCCATCACTGGCACATCTCCTGTCTGAGAGCTTGCTGCTGGAGCCAAGAGTGAGAAGAAGAAGATTGCAGAGAGTTGAGAGCCCCCTGAGGCTGGGAGCAGGTGCCCCAAAGGTTTGTGGTGAGCAGGGTGGCTGCAGGCACAGTGGAGCTGCAGCCACCTCCCCAGGGCAGTACTGCTGTGGGTGCAGAAGGGTGAGGGGAGCCTGACCCTGCAGCTTTCTGGGGGAGAAGTGCCCTGTGCTGCGAATAGTGTTTGAAAATCAGACCTGCTGGTCTTAATTTTCTGGTGGTAGGAAAACAAATAAATAAGAAAAAAGAACAAAAAAAGTAAGGGGACATTGGCAGGTTTGACTTTGGTCTGTGACTCTGTTGGCAGTTCAGTGGATTTTGGATTAAAAGTTGGGTAGAATGCATAAAATCCAACAAGGGGTCTAATCAGTTTATTCTTGATGATTTAGCAAGATTATAATTATATCTTTGTGTAATTGTTTTCTGTATGATGGATCTTCAGCTTTATTCTCTCTGTAATAGAGTCTAAACATAGACTGGAATAACCATAAACATAATCAGAAACAACAGTTTCAGTGTGAGCTGGGAAATTCTATTGGCTTTCTGGAGGTTGCTCATCTGGACATTCATACAGCCTGTTTCTTTTTAATGTTTACTGAATATTTAATGATACTTATTATGCACACAGTGTTCCTCTACATGCTTATTTAGAAGTGAGTAGTATTTCCTGAAGATGTAGGAATGCAATAGCAGTATGAAAGGCTTTGTATTATATACTCATCAAATAATGAAGCTTTTTTTTTCTGGACTGTAAGCAATTCAATTATTTTGTTTCTGAAATAAATTAAGTAAAGCTTATTGAGTCCAATCAGCCCATGTTTCTAGGGAATTGTAGTTCAATTTCATTTTTAATTAGATTGAACATTGTGAATTTCTTAGCAGTGGTAAGCAAGATCTGGCAATAAAATATGCACTCAATTTGTATTAAAAGTTGCTAAAATCTAGTACAGGGAACTGGCAGTATATCTGGCTTATGTTTAATTGTCCAAATATCCTATTGTGAAAAATTCCATTTTTAAAAACTGCTGATGTGTAACAAATTACTTTTCTTTGATAAAACTGTATAGAAGATGAGCAGGCAGCAAACAGGAAAAAGCATGGGACAGAACATTCAGTTCTTGATAAGCTTAATACCACATGTAGGAGCAGCATGTTAAAATTTTTTCTGTGCAAGGATTACAGAATTAAACCAAGATGATTTTTGGGTTGGGGGAGGAAGTCTCCAAAGGTTTTTCCTCAACTGCCACAGCTGTCCAGAGGTCAGTGTGTGGATTTCCAGTCAAAGCAGCACACAACTAGCTTGTGACAGTGTTCATTGAGAAGTCTGCTGTCCTTGGATAGCACTTAGCTGACAGAAGAATGTACTTAAAATATAATGGCTGGTGAGCTGATGTACAAAGTAGCTCTTACTCATCACTGCCATACAGCCCCATTCTCAAAGGCAGATTTTTGTGATTAACATGGTAAAGTTTCTTACCCTTCCCTTCTGCTTTTCTTCCCACAATCTGTAGGACATCCAAGAAGTACAAAAGGAGAATCTCTCTTCCCTAGACATAATTTTCTAGATATTGAAAAAAAGGACAACATTTTGAAAATTGAGAATTGTGAAAGCCAGTTTTAGTTTGGAAAGTGATTACAGAAAATGTCTTAAAAAATCTTAGATATGCTTGTCAGATTCTTTCTACAAATAAATGCACTTCATGTTATTTCTGTGCTAGTAACTACATCAAAGTCCTAAGCTCTTGTCATGACACAGAGCAGCTCTTGGATTTTGCATTGTTCCTATATATGTCACTGTATGGCAGGAATAGTTTGATAAATTCCATTGCAATATGTTTTCCCCCTTCTAAGACCTTTATGGCAATAGCCTGTCATTTATGAGACCACTGTGCATGCATTTATAGCTGTTGGAAGTTTTATGCAGCTTGATCCCTTTCCCAGCCCTGTTTGTTCAATTTAACAACGATGCCATTCCTCAGGCAAGGACAGTGTTTGGGCTGGAAAGGAAAGATGTGTTTCTTTTTATGCTCCCCATTAAACTGGCTGCATCCTCCATCCCTTTTACAGCCTTAGCACAGTACCTTGAGGGCTGATCAGCAAAAGCCAAAACCTCTTCAGACAGAGTTTTGCCACCAAGTTCCTTTGAACACCCCTCAATGTTTGTGATGGGGAATCCTGGAGCATGATTAAACATCAAGTGCAGTATTAAAAATCCAAGGTGAAACCTTTTACTTTGTTAAAAACTTGCAATTTGGAAGAGTGGTATACAGATGAAGATATGTGTATTTAAGTGGGTTTTTTCCACCTTGCATTCTGTTTGTGTTACCAAGCCCCTTCCAAATGCTCTGTATTACAGTAGGGAATTGAGAGGATAGCAGTATCAGAATATGCCCACAGCATCTAAATCTTACTTTTCTACCCAGTCTGCTACAGAAATAAAAAGATGTTTTGGCAGTGAGATCTTTCAACAGGTGTAAATGTGCCTTTGCTCTTGCTTCATAATTTTGCGTACTGCCAATTAGTCAGATGAGATGGGAGATCCTTTCAGAGCATCATGATTTTAATTGGGACTTCAGTAGAAAAGAGTAATTAATGACTGTTAACCTGTCCAGTAAAGCTGTGTCTCAGATTAATGAACCATGTCTTGTGCACATTCCACTATGAATTGAAAAATGCACGAGTTAAAAACTGATTACTGTTACTTGTGTAATTAATACTGATCATTATACTGAAGTATAATGACAGTAGATTTTTAAAAAATTAATATATTTGATTTTACTCCAAATAATATGTAAGAGGTACATACATGTATTTTTCATGTATTTTTGATATACAATTTTTTTTTTTACTGATTAGTTTTTATGTGTTTTTATTTCCATGCTCCATATGTATTATGGCTCTGCATATAAAATTCTGTGCGCATTTTTGTGAGGTTTACCTGGAAGGGACAGAGAAAAGGGAATCACAATTATGTAGAGACAACATATAAACAGGATATTGTTTCTTGTTTTATGGATGTGTTATGTCCATGGTTTGTTTTTTAGCACTGATTGGACTTGTAATAAACAATGAGATTGTGAATCTGCCTTTAGGAAGAGGAAGAGTTTTGGCCTGAAGTTACATGGAGGAGGTTGTATGTTAGAGTAACAACATGATCCCAAATTAACTTTGCTGTCAGTAGCTGACACTTAAAGGCCTTTGTTGTCTAATGAACTGCAATGTCATTAACACTTATGCAGTCGTTGTGTAAAATACAATCTTTGCAATTTTGTGTGCAGCTTTAAGGAGATTTAAGTAGTGTGAACTGCCATTTTAAGTGTTAAAAAAAAATCTCCTTAAGACTCTGTAAGTGCTTGTAGCTAAAGCATGTTTTATCTCTTTATTTAGAGTTGTTACTTTGACAGACAGAGATATATTTTTGATATAAAAAAACCTTCAAAAACCTCTGAGAAGTTTCAGTGAGCAGCCTAATATTATCTATTAGTGTGATTATCTGTGTACAGGAATGAGGATACACTTTCAATAGGGTGAAATCCATTCACATAAATGACTTCTGAAGATGAGAACTACAATTTTAGGCGCTTTTGACTTCACACATCAAGATGTGCTTAAAGGGCTTTTTGAAATGTAGACTTTTCAAATACACTAGCATAGTACATGATACATATCGAGATAGAAGAGAACTCTTAAATACTCTTGTGCAGCTAATTTATGTTGTTTTATTTACTATTATGTAAGGATTGAAAGTCTGAAGCCTTATTTAATAGAGTTGAAAGCAGAATTGATCATATAAGAAAATGCCACTGGATTTGTATTGACCCTAATAACAGTAGGGCACCTATAGTAAAATTAGGAGATCTAGATAATTTTTTTCCTAGTGCTAAAACTTTATTTGAAAATCCGTCTACAAGTCATTGAATAGGTTTGGAAGTTGTTGTATTTTAAATCAAGTTTTCCAGACATACTGTTACGTGTTTTGAGTAAGACTGGAACCTTCCATGATGGCAAAGTCACTTGCTATATAGAATTGTAAGCCAATGCATCTTGTACTGAACTGCTTTATCTTAAATAATGTATCAGTCAATAAAAGAACAGGTTGCTCTATGGATTAGTGAACAGGTTTTTCACAGCTCTGTTTCTCAAGGCTAGATTTTGTGGTGTCTAATCTGGACAATTTTCTGTGTTCCTTTACATCTGTCACTCTGTCTCTTGATCTCTTCCATGTTTTTTCCCCCTTTCCATTAAGGAGTAAGCTCTTCAGTTTTCATTAATGCCTTCTCAGTTGTGTATTAACAGCATCTGCCTCTTGTCTGCTCAGTATCCCATTTTCATTAAACTTGCAGGGAATATACTGATACTTCCTCCTGTGAAATAAGTTTTCTGTGCCAGCTAATCAGTGGCTCAGTCATTTCTGTGGATCAGGACACATAAGTGGACAAGCTTAGAAAGTGGACTTAGGCAATATTTGTCAGTAATAGGGCTGCTGTTGTACCTCATAAAGCACAAACTGCACTGCTGATGCTGTGAGCACCATGAGGGGGAGAACTGTCTGTACAGTGGGTTCTCGGGAGGCTTATCCATGTTTTGGAACCACTTGCAAACATGGTGAGAAGAATTGCTAATAATGAGAAGCTATTTGAACCTGAAATCAGTATGTTGATATAACCCACAGTTACTTGCATCATCTTTTTTTCTTCTTTCCTGGTGCATTCGTAAGCATTGTTAACCATCACTGTTAGGAATCATGCATTGCTACTTTCTAAATTATTTGTAGCAGAACTGTTGCTGAGAATCAGCAGATGGGAGGGGAAGGATGCCATTCTTATTTAATTACCTTTAAGCATTAGAGTTTTGCTGGATCAGAGGTTCTAAACGGGATCTAAGCTGTTCAGATGCAGTGAGAGAGTAGTGTAGGAAACCCTCTGCACTCATAGTTGCTGCAATCCAGGTGAGACCAAAGTGTGATGTGATTTTCTGCTCTCTGCCCATGAAATGACAGCTTAAACTCAGCCCCAGATGTGGCTCCCATGCACAGAACATCAGAGTAGTGCTGCTTCAGTCAGGCTTTACTTTCAGCTGGAAAGGGAGAGTGCTGCTGGAACAGCTCCATGCCTCAGTGTGCATGTTTTTAATTTCCTCAGGCTCTGGGGTTAGCAGCTAACCAGTCCAGTGTAGCCCCTGGAAAATAATGAAGGCTGATTACCTGATTGGTTTTGTGCTGTGTGATGCTTACAAGGTGCAAGGATGGTCTCAGCTGAGAAGAAGAGAGCAGGGGAGAAGATCTTCAGAGAGCCAGGCTTTGCACTCAGGTGGAAGGGAACAAATACAGCTTGAGGCCAGTACCCACTGCATTGCTCCCCTGCTTATCACCAGTCATTGATGGCAGCTCTTATGCATTGTGCTGGAGAGTCACAGAGGCTGCAGATCCGTGTTCAGATCATTAATATAACCCCTAATTAAGTGTTCACTCAGGTGCACACTGGCCTCAGGTGAGCTAAAACACATTAAAGCCACCTGTGAAAGGTAGTGGCCCCTGTTTCTTGTTGCTTCTTTTCTTTTTGCTCAGCAAATAGTCATGCTCAGCTTTCTTTTTTTGGACTCAATACCTACCAGTAAGTTTGTGGCTGAATTCCCACAGAAAACCTGACTGAAATGTGCAGCAGAGAGCTGGTCTCTGTTACCTGTGTGTCAGTGCAAATGGAAATGTTTCCTCTGCCACATCTCTGAGATGGTGCAGTTAAAACAGAAAAGCAGCTTTGAGTTTTCCCCTTAGAGCCAAACTGAGTTCTACAGACTGTTGCAATCTGTCTTTTCACTGCTTCAGCCATATCATCTCTAAAAGCCAATTTAATGGTGGTGTGTGGAGTTTATAAGGCTGATCTGTCCCCAGGTACAGGACAGGGCCTTTGATAAAGCAGCAGGTGTCTCATATTAGATTAAATTGAGTCCAGAATGTTTTATGGGGTGATTTAATATACTGAATTGAAACAATCACATTTTTTTAAGGTAACTCTAAAAACTGAGGACTTAAGCAGCCAAAAATAATGAAGGGTTAACAGTGAGCACTGCCATCTGTTTTCAAGGGTTCTGCTGTTTCCAGTTTGTTCTGAGATGTTTGTGGCTTTGGGAGAGGGACAGTGCATACATCCAAAATCATAAGGAGCAGATTTTGCTGTTGGATTATTTTTCAATCTAAAATAATGCATTCATTTGAATAGATGTGCATTGGTTTACCTGAAGGAATTAATCTACAATCTTCTGCCTTGTAAGAAAATAGCAGAACCTTCTTTGGCTTCTTTGTGCTCGGACAATTTATGGCTGGTAAAGTGTTGACGTATTTAAGATTAAAATGGAATCAACAATGCACATTTATTGTTGATATAGTTGTGCTGTCACTGTTGCAAAGTTAAAAAGCAGCAATTATAGCTGAAATCTGAAAGCTGTTTTGTAATTTCACATGTGTGACACAACTCCTTACTAGAGATTGTAGCCATGGCAGCAGTGGTTGCTGCACTTCATGAATAGCAGGTATGTAGTTACTTTCTCTCACTAAAACTGAGGGATTTAATAGTGATTTTTTTTTTTAAACTCTCTTAAAAAAAAAAATCTGTATTTCCTGTTTCATGTGCTCCTAAATAAATCAGGGATTAATAAAGGGATACTGGACATAGAGGCAGGAAAAGGCAATTGTCATTTTAAATCTTGCCTGTTTCATCATTTAGCTATGATGTGTCCCTAGTTCTTCCACCCTACTTTTTGTGGAATCAAATCCTGTCTGAATATCTGAGCATGAACATGAATTGAAAAAAGAACAAAACAGTAATAAATGAACCTACCATTTAGGAAATCCCTATTCCTGCATTACAGTTAAGGTCTGTAATATATTTTTAAGCATCTGAGCTAATCACCTTCTCTCATTCTCCTAGTCATCTGACTGGAGTTCTCTCAAAGAATCCCTTTTCACCTGCAGATTGCTTGTTTGCGTAGGATAGGTAGGATTAAGTGACTCACAGGTTCAACTTGCATCTCCTTATCTGAATTCAGGCAAGTGTAAAGGTCTTAGCAAATCACAATATTAGATATATTTGCTTACAGAAATGGCAAAGAGTAGTTTGCTATTTTTAGAATATTACAAATAGTAGGCTGCTATTTTTATATTTTTTTCTGTTTTAGTTGTTGAGTAAAACAGAACTGAACACCAAATGCTTATGAGGCTCAAACTGAATGCCATATATTCGTGTAATTTACATACTTATAAAGCCACAAAGAACTGTGCATAAATATTCCTTAATACCAGCAGCTAGGAGATAAATTGAAACTTATATACAAACACAAGAAGAAAAAGAAGGTTCTCAAATATAGAAGGAGGAGGACAATTGAACTGAGAAACAGAGGTGTAGTAAAAAGTCCTCAGGTTCCTGTGAAATCAGAGTTGTGTAGAAACATCATGTACCTGCAGTCATTCCTCAGACCATTTGGAGACATTTGGAAAGTCATCAGTAGAGCAGCCCAGTGCATAGTAAAATAATATTTAAATACCTGAATTACTTCTGTCTGAAAAATTAATATAGCTTTGTGTCAGTGAGTAGTCTTCAGTCAGCTGCAAATATGCAGAGCATTGTGCAGAAAGGTCATCTCATTTCATGGGAGTATTTGCCACATTACAATTGGATTTTGTCCATTTCGGAATAAAATCCTCTTATTTTTTAGTCCTCTATGAAAGAAAAAACCTGAGGTTTTCCAGTTAAAAAAGCTGCTGCTGGTGATGGTCCTTGGCTTTGGGGAAGTTTACCTGATATTCTGGCCCAGATCTGTGGATATTTGGAAACTCCAATTGCCTGTTCCAGCTCAAGCTTTGATGTTCTAATGAGACAAAATAAAAGTTATTTGTCTGACAGGAGGCAGATCCAAACATTTGGGTAAGATAGATTGGAGTTTTTAATTTAATTTTATTTTTTTTAATGTTCTGTAAACTCCTGTTTTCTCTCTTAACTGAAGAGTAGCTGTGTCCAGAAATCCCATGGAAGGCTGATGCCAATGTAGGCAAACATTCAGTATGTGCTGTGTCCTTGAAGAGGTAAACTAAGCAAGAGCATCTTACAGATAATGACATGGAAAATAGGGAAGGTCAGCTCAAGATGTTTTAGTGACGTTGTTTTCAAAACTGAGGCATTTTCAGGGTGGTGTTTATCTGCTAGGAAAACCTATTAAGGTGCTACAAGCACTTTGGCAGTGCAGCTTGGTACAGAGCAATCTGTGGTGAGAACGTGGTGCATGGGAAATGCAGTAATTAAAAAGCAATGATGTGTTCTGACACTGTTGTTTTGTTGCTTTGTTCCCTCAGCTTTCTCTGCTGGAAGATGCAGGATTTGGTGGTGCTCTGGTTTACACTGATCCTTGTGACTTACCAAAGAGTGCAGACCTTGCTGATAAAGCTTTCATGGTCTCCTTGAACAGCGGGGGAGATCCATCCACGCCTGGCTATGCCAGCATTGGTAAGTACTGGTCAGGGCTTAGTCACTTAATGTGCATTTTCATTCTCTGTGGACTGTAAGTATCAGAGTTAAAACACTGAACCAAATCCTGCTGGAAAGAGAGGCTCTGAGTAAGGAAATGCTGTGTAATGCACTATGGCTTAAAGGATGGAATCCAGTCTCAAAAGTGCTTTAATCTCTTGGTACAAAGTCTGCACAAAGGCAACAGTTTGTGTTGATTATTCACACACTGAACCATTGTTACTGCCTGCTTATTCTTATCCCATGAGCAAAACCCAACACTGTGAATTACTGATCCAGTGTTTTCAGAGCTTTTTCCACAGGATCTGTCCCCACTGAAGGAATTGTTCCCTTCATTCTATTTTCCTCTTTCATAGTATCAGAAATGAAAACTTTTGGTGAGAAGCTGCAAGTGAAATGTAATTAGATATTTATATTTTTTAAGTATTAAGAAAAAATAAAGTTTATAGTATCTATGTGCTACTATCACTTGAATAGGGTGTGTTCATTTAGCCTTGCCCAGATAGACTTGGTCATTAATTATGCTTCTCTAAATACATGTATTTTTGAAAGATGGGAAATACAGAATTGATTTCAAGGAACAACATTGTCTTATATAATTTTACGTGGGGTGTTCTTCTGGCAATTTTAACAATAAACAGAAGCAGCAGCATATTTGACTTGTATGTGCTGCTTAAATCTCCATTCTGGCTGTTCAATGAGTGTGTGTCCTGCTTCTCTGCAGCTTTTTCAGCTTTACAGCCCTTTTTACTATCTAACTATTTGGAAATGTATTAAGCAGCAGTCTATGAGTTTGTGACAAGGCTTCATCAAGAATATTTTGTCCGGTTACTGGCTGAGACATCTGAAGTTTGACTTGAATTGGCACTAAATCAACTGAGGCAACATGGAGATGATACGTCATGCCTAGAATGGCAGAAAATAGAAATATTTGCCTGGTTGTCAAAGAAGGGTGTTAGCTATTCACAGCATGAGTGCCTTGACAGCTCAGTGGGAAAGAAATTGCACATTTTCTCAGTGTCTCAGTGTACCTGACCCAGTGTTCTTAAAAGTGCCCTGGGAGCTACAGAGGTAAATATAACACTCTTCAAGCTTTATTCTTGCTCATTTCATGGAGCTATTTGAAAAACAGTTTGTGGTGTCTCTGTCTGGCTGACTCCTTAATGTTTTATTTACCCTACATGAAAAGTAAAGCTAATTAAAACAGATACACCAACACGAAGATGCCACTTCAGTGTTTAAACCTTATGTGTTAGTTTTCTGTCAGTAAATGATCTCATCTTCAGTGTGCATTCCAATCTCCAGTTTGGGAAAGAGAAGCTTAATTACATGGACAATGTGTTACAAGTGTAATGATGGTTTCTGGTGGAAGCTTTAGTGTGGCTTGTCTGTGGTTTTAAATCTCTGAGCAGCATCCATAAGCAGGAGCAGGTTATCATGCTTAAGATCATTTCTGTTTTGATCATTGAATGCCGTGATGAGCTGGAAAGAGCTCAAAGGTTGAGAAAATCCTTTTCTTTATGGTTTTGTCACTGGAAGGTAGATCAGATGGAAGTAATTCCTGTGTTCCTGATGATGATTTTGCTTCTCTGGAGACTGAATTGACTTGCTTAGAGGTAGCCCTTGCCTGGGACAGACACAGATACATCTGGAGTGCAGGCTTTTCCCTGGGGGATGCACTTGGATGTACAGTAGTTAAACTGCCTGTGTGTGGAATTAAAGAGCCAGAGAGCCCAGGCTGCCCCTTTCACTTTGATTCACAGAGTACAATAAGCACTACAAGAGATTTTATTGGAAGCTCCTGCTTAAGTTATTGGCATATCTTTGACACCATCTGCACTTCACACTTTGCCAGAAGAGCTGCTACTATCGCAATCTCAAGGCTGCTCCTACCCTTTTGCTGGGAAATTCCTGGTAGGATGAGTGATCCAAAGCTAGTCTTGTACTTGGTGAATAAAAGGTAGGAAACTTGGATTTTCATGCTGCTGCCTTTGTTTCTCTTGTTCTTTTAGTCTGAAAACAAATTTCTCAGTGGTATCAGAGTACTGGAATGCTTCAGTATTTTCCTAGAAAAAAAGTCTTCAGGAACCGGTATAATTTGCAGATCTTTTCTCAAAGTTGACAACATTTTAAAATGGGATTTATGTAATAGTTCAGAGAGAATTTTGGAGTTCTCACGAGGTTTCAGCTCACATTTTCTGTTTCATGAAGATTAAATGCTGCAGTTCTGCATTTGAATCATCTCGAATGTATAGAAATAGCTTGGGGATGGGTTTGAGATGCCAGCTACCTACGAGCAGAATGATTTTATTGATCTCTGTTTAACAAAGGGGAAAAAGTAATGATGAGAAGGGGAAGTGAACAGCACTTATGTGAAAGTTTCTGCAGCTCTGTTTCATAATTTAATTCTTCTGTTCATAACACTCTTCCAATCCTAAGTCATATCAGTCCTGAAACAATCATAGGAGCCTTTGTGAGCATCATTTCTCTCTTTGTGATTCTGACTGCCAAAGACTAGTGTCCTTCATTTTTAGAAATCTTTCTTCTGTGTTCCTGCATTTGAAATGAAATAGATCCAAGGTGTGGAAATCAAGGAAGTAATAATACACGATTAAGAAGCTTGATGAGAAAATAAGAGACTTGTGTAGCAAAAATTGTCCTGGAAATAAAGTTTAGAAGAATGGTGTAAAACTTGAGTGCCTTCCCCATCTACTTTTCTTTTTCCAGTTTGACTTTTTGACTGCTGCACTTCCTTTCACCCACCTTTGTATGACAGCCACATTTTAGATTTCTCCATAGCTAGACTTCAGAGCTGTTTCTAATCAAATTTGTTTCCACACAGGAAATGGCTCAGGAAACAAAAATATGGATAGAATCTATTTATCAATCCCACTATGTAAGTAGAAAAGTGGCATTGTGATAAGCACTAAGAACCCTGCCCATGAGATAAGGTGCCTCATAATAGAATCTCTCTCTGTGCAGAGGGGGAATAGAAATTATTTCATGAAGAGTTCAGATGGCATCATAGAAAGTACTGTGAGCTTTAAAATGCTGAAATATTAGAGCTGTAAAACACAATCTTATGGTATCAGCTGGAGTTTGAAGTGTAATGTTGTTTTAGGGAATTGTTATGCAGAGGTTATAACAGTGAGAAAAAGAGGTGTGTTTAGGAGTCATGCATGGTTCAGGTTATGATTAACAGCTGGTCATGTGAGCCAAATTACAGGAATTTGGGTGAAAAAATCAGTGACACAGGCAATGCATGGTGTCTCTGGAATTGTGAATAGTGGACATTATTCAGACAGAAGAATTGACATGAGCATTCCTCAAACATTGCTAATAGAATTTGATTTCAGAGGAAGAGACAAGGAAGGCAAGGAATTGTTAAGGATTTGATCCACTGCAGGCTCCAGCTGAGGCCACCAGCCATGTGATGCCAGTGATGCCTCTGAAAGTGTATTTAAGAAAGGACAAGGTTGCTGGACAGGCAGGGGAGTGAAACTGAGCCTGGAAAAGGGCAGGGTGACAGTGCTGTTCTAGTCTTTCTGGGTTTGTTTCTCACTATCCCAATCTGTTTTAACTGGCAGTTGCTGACACTGTTTTGCCCGTGGTGGTAATTGATAACTGATCTCTCTGTCTTTACCCTGATCAGTGATCTTTTCCATCTTACTTTCCTGTTGCCCTGTGGAATAGGGATAATGAAGGCATGGCTGGGTAGGGTCTGGAAGCTGACCAAGGTTTACCCACCACACTCAGTTCAACAAAATTTAAACACCCAATATGCATCATAAAACCCCCGTGCCATTTACCTCTTCAGAAATGTGCCATTCTTTAATTAAGCTTTGCCAGTTCTTCTACAGCAACCCCGGGGAGCTGCTGCCACTGCTTGGAGTGTGGGTAAGTGGGTGCTTTCTGGCATGGGAGTGGGTGCCTGTTTATTTTTTAGTCAGCCTTGTGATTCTGTAGGTTTAGGTGTGCCCTGCCTAATACCCTAAAGGAGTTTGTCCTTTCTGTCCTTCACTTGATGATATTTTCCTCCTCTGAAGCCCGCAGCTGAGCAGAAGTTAGCTGGAAAATAGAACGTCGTGTAATGGTTTTAACCATGCATATTCAACATATGTTCTAGAATGGTTTGTTATAAATCATCATGACTTTTTACAAGATGTCCTCAGCCCTGGTTTGTCTGTTCTTTTTGAGAACAAAACACAGTCACAATAATATATTTTCTCTGCTTGCCTCTGTGGCTGTGAAGATGGCTCTGGGAATAACTTTTGCAAAATTTGTGTTTGCTTTCTGCTAATAACATTGGATAAATGAAATACAAAGATAATTTGTTGTAACATGACTGTCTACAGTCAGGCTTCTGTGCACTGTGCTTTGATTTTCCTTGAGGACAGACTGAAGCTGAGAAGAAAGAAAAGCTAAAGCTTAATATTACAGTTTAGCTGTGTGTATATATGTTTACATGTATTCTTGGTAATTTTATTTTGGCATACTTTCTGGGTTGCCATAAAAAACACAGAGTTTATCAGACCAGCTACACTGCTCCATCTGATGTACTGTGTTATTTTCTGTATGAACAAAAATCAGTGCTAATGCAATAGAGAGGTAAATCTTTGGAAAATACTGGCCTTTGAGTAGTGAATGTAATAAGTAATAATTTCAGCAGATTTTCAATAATATCTGTAGCACTAATGGTTCAAGAGGTGTCTAAATCCATGATCTGCCTCTTGAGATTTTTCAGGATATAATAAAGCAAGTAAATTTCTATGTAAGTATCAAATTACATGCTCTGAGATTTTTGGATTTGTGGGTTTTAGTTTTTAGTTTTTCCTCCTGTCTGCCTTTCAGTTAGGTTTGCATGTATTTAAAAGAGAGAATGAGTTGGACATTGAGATATTTTAGGCTCGCAGGTTTGAGTGTCTGGAGCTCTGTATTGCATATCAGATGTCACTTTATCTCCTACTCAGCTGCCTATATTTTTTTCTTGGAAGCAGTATTGAATTGAAAACATTGTGATTTTATTAATTAGAGCATTAGGAGAAGAGAGGAGAAATCACTGGCAATGATAGTGGAATAGCTTGCTAGCACTCTTTTTATCATTTGACTTTTGCAAATGCCATCATGTAACATATGGTCAAAACTTTCCTCAGTTTCATGCAGAAAGTTATTAAAAATTTTGAATTTATAAGAGAAATGGAATGTACCAGTGATGAAGACCAGATTATTTGAAAACAGCAACTCAGCACTTCCTATGCTGCAAAATTAGCTCAGTGGAAAACATAATGACTGAATTCTTCCTGATGCCTTATAAGTTGGAGAGGACTCCTCAATGTTTTCAACATTTCAGACTGTTTCAAACTACTACTGAACAGCTGTGACTCACTACAGAATGTTTTCCAGTGAAGCTGCTTTTTCTCTCATCCAGCAAAAATAACATTTTAAATGGAGTCCAGATTAGACTTTTGAAGCTACCCAAGTCACGAGTGAATTTAGGATATTTGAATCTTCTGTGCAGTCATGATTGAAATGAATCCTGCCATGGCTTTACTGACATACTTCAGCCCAGCATAGTTTGTGCAAGTGAGCTGATTTGTGATGTGCTCACAGGAGAGCAAACAGCCCTGCATGGCAGTGAACCCAGCTGGTACCTGGGAATCTGCTCCTGCAGAGTCTGGTTGAAATCATTTGTCTTTGCGTAGGCTGGGGATGGGAGGCTCCTTTCTATGAACCACTTTGCTATTTGACACTTTTCTCTGGCATTACTGGGTTTTTTTTCTTGGTTTTGTAGGCTCCAAAACTCTGATTGTAGTGTTATAGTAGAACAACTTCAGTGTGCTATGCCTATCTTTCCTGTATTTCTAATAGCTGAGTTGAATTATCACCTTCTTCCATTGCAGGTGGTGTTTTGTACATTCTAAAAAAATGATACTTGTCAGAATTTAAGGTTCCCTCCAAATAAGACTGTTAAGACAGTGTAGTTTTAAAACTGGCTGTTAATTTTTCACTGAAAGGTTAAGTTCCATTAAAAGAAATGCTGGGTGGCAGAATGTTTTTGTGAATTTAAGCTGCATTTAGTGTTTTCTTAAGTGTTAATTTAGTTTTGTACACAGAAAGGAGATTTTGAAAAGATGTTAATTTCTTTTATAAATTTTTTTTAAAGTGAATTTTTCTATGTAAAACTTGATAAAATGTAGGGAAGAGGTAAAAGAGTATGGAGTCAAAGAGGTAAAAGAGTTATGTGATTGAACAATTTGAACATTTTGGACCCAATTCACTGTAAGTTGTGCCTTTTTTCAGTTGATTTTGTGTGTGCAAAGCAAGTTTTTGAAGAAGACTGTTTTATTCAAGCATGCTGCTAAGATGACATCAGAGAAAAAGACAGGCATTTCTGGTAGGCTATCATCTATACATAATTATTAATGCTGCTGTAGATGCCAGAAACACAAAGCTGGTCAGCTTCAACCATAATTCTGTCCAAAAGGGAAAAATGTCAGAACCAGAATAGATACCCCTCAGAGGAAGATAAAGCAGATTTTTTAATACATATATTTATTATGTATATATTTATATATATATATATGGAATGGTGTTTCCTTATAAAGCTTGCCTGTCTTTCTCATACATTTGTGAGTGTCTGTATTGCTGTGATATTTTATCCTCCCAGTGCTGTGCTGAAGTTGGGATACCACAGTGTAACTTACATGTTGCAGCCAGCACCTGCAAGTACACCTGCACAGCAGCAAGAGCTCCATAAAGTCAGCTGGCTGATTGTTTAAGCAATTAAAGACATAATTAGTTTTATAATTGAATTTTTTTTCCTAGTGCTGTTTGAATACTGAAAGCCAGACTAAGCCAAACCGTTTTTAACTTGACTTGATCTCTGTTCCAGCCCACTGCTTTACCATATCCAGCAGCTGCATAAAAAAGATAATAGCACCTCTTCCTACTTTCAGACAGGTAGGAACTCCCCCAAAAGAAAACCTAATCATCTTGAAATGGAGATGTGGAAAATATTTCATTGTTGTAAATGAGTATTATCATATTTTATAGTATTCATCTGCAGAGCTCTAAAAGACATGAGTAATTCACTGCAGTTTGGGTTTGGCCAATTTTCCAAAGCATTTTTTTGTACTTTTCAAAGATGGTTTTGTTGGGATTTTTGGGGTTTTGTTTTGTTGGTTTTTTTTTTTAGACATGCAGTGCTTTCCTTTCAGAGACAGAAAATTGCTCTGCCCAGGGAAACTGGGAAGAGGTGGTGTGGGTGGGAGGGAGGAAGGGGTTGATTTCAGTGGCAGAGTGCTCCAGGGTGTGGTGGATCATGGAGTACCTGGCGTGTCCCTGGTCCTGGTGTCAGTAAAGGGGTCACAGAAGTAAAGAATTGCACAATACTTGAGCTTGAAAAGGGACCTGAGGAGATCCTTGAAGGACCAGCCACCTGCTCAAAGCAGAGTCACCTAGAGCAAGTTTCTGGGTTATTTTCCAGTTGGGTTTTGAGCATATCCAAGCACATATACGACCTCTTTGAGTCCTTGATTACTGTCACCATAAAATAGTTTGGGGGTTTTTTTCTGTTAAGGGGAATTTCCTGTATTTAATTTTGTGCCTGTTGTCCTTCCTCCATTCTCTGAACACCACAGAAGAACAATCTGGCTCCAGTTTTCCACACCCCCATCAATTATTTACACACATGTTGATAAGATTCCCTGCAAGTCATCTTTGTTCAAGTGTAAACATTTCTGTGTCTCTCAGATTCTCCTGAAAAGTCAAATGCTCCATTCCATTAGTCAGCCTCATACCACTCCCAGTGATCTTCTTATCCTTCATATTTTTTGGAAATTATTTCCAAGATTATTTGCTCTGTCACCCTCACAGTGACTCATGTATGGCTGATCTCAGACCCACCTTTTGAAAGGTGACAGAAGTGATATTTGCTTTCATCACGTCCTCATGAACCTCTTCCCATCACTGTGAACTTTCTAGGATCTTCATGACCTCAGTGAGACATCCATGAGCTCCCTCATCCCTCAGGGTTCCCAGGCCAGCAGGTCTTGCCCAGATGAGGGAATTTACATTTTCCTCCTACTCTTAAGCTCTTTGTTGCACCCGTCGTGCTGCTCAGTATCACAGCCTACCCTTGCTGCAGTTTGGGTGGTGAAGGTTCCTTAGGCATGGCAGAATGTGGCCTTGGAAAACCCATTTGGATGAGGAAGAAGTGAGGAATCATGTCCAGGGGTGATCTGGGGATGAGTGGAGCCTCCTCTGCCTGGCTGGTCTTTAGGTGTGGTGTTATGAGCCAGTGCAGACAAGTTGCCTGAGTTCACTCAGCATAACTGGAGCTGTGGGGACTTGAGGGGCTTTAGATGAATTTACTGTTGCTGACAGTGCAAGGCTCCTTTCTCTAAGAGACTGCATCAGGTTTGATCCAAATGTGTTCTTTCCTTTCCTCTAGAGAAACAATTTAGAATGCTCTGGTGTTGGCTCTGTGCAAACAGGGAGCTTCGTTTCGGGAGGGGGATAGTGCAGGTAAAAAACACCCTGAGATGGCCAAGGGTGAGCTGTGCAGTACAGGAGAATTTCACACAAGTGAGAGAGTGCCTCTGACAAGGCAGAAACCACCAGGCTGGTGTCTCCAGTGCTCTTGGATTCTCCTGGTTCAGTGGTGCCTGTGTTTGCTGTCTGATGGGCACAAGGCCAGAGTGAGAAACAGTCAGTTTGTTAGCAGAGGCTTTTATTTTTCTGACACGTTTTTCATGTGCAAAACCAGGTAATGAGAGTGATTTTGATAAACCTGTGAAACTTTGAGGACTTATCAGTTTCAATTAAGAAAAGCATTTGCACAGAGGGTGTGTAACTTCTAATACTTCTTACATAGTAATTTTACATAGCTGACAGGTGGGTCTGTTGAGTTAATGAAACGAAAAAAAGAGTGAAGCCTCTTGAGCTGTTTAAAACCTCATTGATGTCGTAGCTATTTTAGAATAATAATATAATGATTTGCATATTTATTTAAAATACTGTGCTATAGGGACCACCCTTTACAAAATATATAATGAACAGATTAGGCAGCTTGTGCTGCCTAACTTGGAAGGAATTTTTTTTCTTTCCTAGCAGATGTCAGCTAGAGCTGACACGTGGTGACAGTCTATTCCTTTCTGGTATAATGCTCATAACAAAGAGACTAAATTTAGAGCAGCTGGCTTACTCATGTTTTAAAATGCCTAGGTTTGTTGGGGTTTTTTCTTGATTTCCAAGCATCAGTGGCATTTCTGCTAGTTCACTGACTGATTTCTGCCAAGCCTAGTTTAATCCATGACTGCAAGGGATTTTCAGCAGTATTTTACATACTTTGGAAGAACTGAACCACACATTGCCAAGCCTTTTGCAGCTACAACGTGGGCAGTAGTAATTTTTGCATGGTATAAAATCCATTTTCCTTACTGTAGTAGTAAATTAGGTGTAAAGGTGAGATAAAACTAAGAATTAATTCCCTTTTAGGTTACTCTGCTCCCTCCCAGAAGTGCTGCTTTAGATATGTCTTTGAGTTTTGGTGGTAAGAGGCAAAATATTCTGGAACGTGCTGCTAATCCACTGAAAAATGAGATACAACACCTGGCATGGACTTCTTGATGAATGTTTCTAAAGTTCCCCTGAAAGGGAATACAGGCTTTGCAAAGACAGCATTAGTGCAAAATGTCTTGAGTTAACATCAGGTGACTTGTGTAAGGAGAGTTGTATGAATTATCTGGGTCATTTCATAGAAGTATTTTTGTTTTTTGGCTTTTTTTAAGGGGTAAGGAGGATGACATGGAAATTCAGTAGTACCAAAAAATATAAGTACTAAATAACTACCACTGTGTTTGATTAATTTTACTTTGGAGTCGTCTTAGGTCATTAGATGCTCTTACCTCTTTTTTTTATATTAGTATTCTGGTTTTGAAGTGAAAGCATTACTTTCTGAGCATCAAGATACTGGAGGAAGTGTCCTGCCTAAAAGTGCAGCTGGTCTGCTGTCTAACACATAAATTAAAAAAAACAAATAAATTCCAAAACAGAACACAAATGAAGAAGAAATGCATGGATTTTAAATAGGTGTCATAACTGCTAGGCATCACTCATGCTTTTTATGTAATTTTTAAAAAGTTTCTTACTACCAAAGCCTGGTAAAGAGCTATGCTGAAAGGACTTGGGCAGGAGCAGTAGTCTGGTCAACAATGTTTTCCAGAAATTACAGTTTCAGCTTTATTTTTTGAGTTTCTGGCAATTTCATCTTAAACAAAATGCATCTGTGTTTCTAGAGTCTGGGTTTATCCTCTGATTTACCCAATGGACCTGTAATTGTGAACTCTGAAGCCCTAATTTAGGAATCAGTGCTTTAAGATAAGATTTAGATACATCTCTCATTTGCTTTGTAAGATGAAAAGTTGAATTGCAAATCCTGTAATAGATTTACAAATCCTAAAGCATATGTAGAAATACTGCAAGAGACTTAAAAATTGTAACATAAATCTTGATAAAGTAATTTTTAGCTGCACAAACCTGTACTCATTTCTAAGTTAAAATCTCTGTGATCCTGGCAGAAATCATTCTTGAATTTTAATATCTTTCCTGTTTTTGGGTCAGGTTCTTTCTGCTTTGTTTCTACAGGACTTGCATTTATTAGAATGCTTTGTCTCCATTGCTCCTTCATAAAATAGAAAAAATTTAGACAGGAGTTGCCATTCATAGAAGCTGCTACAAAAACTGTTCCCTGATGCTTGTAGGAAAGTGCTGTGATTTTGTAAGGTGTTCCTCTCCTGGCATGCACACCTCACCATGGCTCAGCTTGTGAACAGATATCTTAATGTCTTGTCCTTGCCTTAAGATGAAAAAAATCCCATCTTTCATTTTTCATTGTTACTTTCTTTGGTTTAATTGTGTGTTGAATATTTGAGTACTGTGAGCACCAGATTTACTGTTGGGTGGGCAGACCCTGGACCAGATTGCACAGACAATTTCTTTCCCAGAGAAGATTCCTGAAAAGCTGGTCCTGAGCTGCTTCACCTGACACTGCTTTGAGCAGGTTGGGCTGGGTGCTCTCCAGAGCTGCTTTCCAGCCTGAACTGTGACTCTGTATCAGGGAACACAGTTTTGAGTAAATTCAGCCTGACAGCTGTTTTTTTGCTGACACAGGTATTAAGATAAATTAACAGTGTGAGTGAGCTCTGGCAGGATGGTCTAAAGGACCTGGGAACTGTGACACAAAGCCAGAAAAGCCAGAGCTGTGACACCTTGCAGTGTTCTGCCTTGTAGCCCAGCTGGGAAGTGCAGACTGTGTGCAACACTTGTGGAAAAGGTGTCTGTGGAACTGGAAGGGAAACAAGTTACTGGACTAAATATAAGAAGCATGGCCTGAACTGCACAGTTTTTCCCACAATTAAATTCTGCCCCAACACATTAATCAACAGAATGAGATGTTCATTGTAACTAAAACTCAGCTTTTTTTTTTTAGTTTATTATTATATTGCACTATTTGAATCAACTGTTATTATCAGCTATGCTGTATGATCCATTTCCTGATCTTGATCCATAGTTTCAAGACTTCAGTCTTTGTGAGGACAAAGAAGGAGGTGCTTTGTGTGTTGGTGGTATGCAGCCATTTAAATTAAAATAGGGAAGAACTTCTGTGACACCTGTTGTAATTGGCAGTGGAAGAAGTGACTGATGCACCTGATTTAACATGTCCATCTGATGCAGTCACAACAATGGCAAGTATTCATTTGTGTCCCAATCTAAAGGATAAAAGTAGCAGTTATTGTCAGAATGGGAGGAAGCAGTGAATGTTTTGTGTGCTTTAACTTTAAAGAGAGAATTGGATGGATGAAATGTGGGTACTTATATTGTTACAGCTTATACACTGCAGGCATTAAAGAAGATTTTTCACACAGTGCTGTGCAATGAGGGAGATGACAGGATCAAATCTAATTCTAGGGTTTTCATTAAGTGGTTCCTGACATGTGAGAAATACATTAGTCAGTTCTCTGAAATAGTCTGCAACTCTTAATGATATTGGCTTTTTCCCTTACTTTAAGGAGTGGTCTTGAAAGTTCATAAGCAGTTTTTGGGAGTGCTGGAGGAGGCACACCATCATCTAGTCAGATTCATCACTTGGGTTTTCTGAAATTTGGGATTGCTTGGGGATCAGTATGGATCAGATGTGGATGTCAGGATCTGCAGGTGCACAAATGTTTCCAGCTGCTTTGCTTAAACTGGGTCTGATAGTCCAGCAAAGCTGAGCTATTATAGCTGAGGTGATGCACTGATATCCCAGGAACTGGGTGTGATAAGAAGGCAGGTGTCCTCTTATTAATTGGTTTTTACTTGCTAAACATGACTTTGCAACACCCAGATACCCTGTCTTCCAGCAGGACTCCAGTCACCTACTGCTTGTTCACTGAAGAATTAAATTGTTGGAATTATTGTTTCTTAGTCTCTTAAAAAAACTTCTAAAGGCTAATGGATAACCTGCATAGAAAATTGATGTGCATTTTATACACAGTTTATCTAGGATGCTTTGCAAATAAAGAAAAAATCCTGTTTTGGACATTTACTGACTTTTTCATGTCATTTTTCTGACAGGTTTAATGCTTAATTATTGGTTGTCACATGTTTAGAGAACAAATGTTGAGATTTAGAATTCCTGAACAGAAGAGATATTACTGCTCCTGTTTTTTGAGTTGTGCAGGGAAATACACAGAGCTAAACTGACCTTCCTAACTGTAAAGTTAGTTGAAGAGACACACACTGATTCCTGGATTCATTCATTTTGCTCACTGGAATATGCTGCTTTGCTTTTGCACTCCTTTTGGTTTATTTGCTGTGTGAATGTAAAGGCATTAGTGCATTTTAGTGGGAATTGCAATAATAATAATGTTTTGTGTGATTAATTAAATCAGATTTTAAAAATTTATCTTAAAATACAGATTTTCCAAAGCTGTTTAGACACAATCCTGAGTAATGTGCTCTGCCTGAGCGGGGAGGTTGGACTAGATGACCTTGGGTGGATCCTTTCCAACCTCACCAATTCTGTCATTCCTTGAAGGTAAATGAGTTGTCAGAGATGTCCTCATGACAAGGATATCATTGCAGGTTTACTGGTTTTACCTTACTAAGAATATTTATAGAGGAGAGAGGTTTAATATTTCAGTAATTATTATAACAGAAATTGCCTCAAACTCAAACATGTGTTGTATCTGTCATTTGTGACGCTGAATTTAAACTCTTGTTGAAATTCTTATCCTGCCAGAGGAAAAAAAAAAGAAAAAAGAATAAAGCAGAGGGAGTAAAAGAAACTAATGTTTAAATAAATCCCCATAAAACATCCAGATACAGACCTGAGGCACTAATGTGTCCTGGGCTAGATTTTGATGTGAGCATGTTTCTGTTCCAAATATGAAAACATGGATTTCCCTTTAGCTAAAAGCTGATGGATTTTTTCATATATCCAGTCTTAAATAAGGTAGCAGAAAGTCTTTGGCCTTAAATTTCAGTGATGAAAAGGATGGTTTATTTTTAGCTTCTACTGAACTGCATTGGTAGAATTTACCAAGCAATATTCAGTATGATTTAAGGCTTGAAGAAGCACTTTTGCAGCTGAATTACCTTCTTGTTCTAACTGTAATTGTGCCCATACATTGCATTTCCGACTGGATGTGGGTGCTAATTTGAGTACTGGTGCCTGTGGTGATTTGAGTGTGAGACCAATTAGAAGCACAAATGGGTAATTAGCACTCCAGTATGTTTAGGCAGTGTATAGCAATGTCACCGACTTCTGTTTCAGGTTCTCCCTTCCTTGGTGCTGTCCTTTGTCTCAGATGTAGAAGTCACTTCTGGAGGGAGTGTGTTGGAGGAAATACACATTGCACCTTCTGATATTGCCTTCTGACAGTGCCTTCCCAATGTTGGTGGATAATGATGCTCCACTTGTTGTGGAGTGCTTCCCAAAAAATGCTGATGACTTCAGCCCATTGGCCTGATTGAGGCTGGTGGCTGTGCAACATCTTGCATGTGCAATTTGCAAAAATTAAGCTTTATTCAGTAAATTGTCCTCAGTGAGAAACTGTGAATGTTCTAATTGCAGAGATTGACTTGCTCATCCAGAAAAGAAGTTCAGTTCACAGGGCATCTCTGAACTTCCTTGAACTAAGAGAGGAGGGAAACGCCTGACTCCTGTGGAAGGAAAGCTTCAGTTGTTTCAGAAATGTCAGGGCTGAGAATATCAGGCCAGTGACTTCTATGTCCCATTGATGGTGTGCTTTTCTTATGCTTCCATCAGTCATTTTCTTTGAATTATCATCTGGAGTCTTTTATTTTTGTGTTGATAAAGAAAGCAATAATGTTCCCACTGTTAAATGCTTGCTGTAGATTACATCCTCCCCACCTTTTTTCAGTTCCTTTGTTACATTTTACCCAACTGCTGGAATTTTTAGGCTGGGGGCTTGCATTTGGAACAATAGTCCAGCTGAGACTTTGTGTGCTTGAATAACTGAGCTGTGAATGTACCTCATGTAGGGTATTCACACTGCTCATTCGGGATGAAAACTTATTTATGTGTATGTGAGGGTACAGCAGCCAGTTTTGCTTAGAAAACAGGTAATATGTATGCTTGGATACTTCCTTTATTTTCATTATTACTATTTAAAAGATGCCCTTCAAAAACTTGTCCACTTATTTTTGGGTTTGCTTAGATTTAATAAAAGAGTAGGGCTAGTGGGTGTACTAGTTGTACAAGATATAATTAGTACTGGGAATCCTAGATAATTACTGGAAAACTTGCTAATTAATGAGTGCTTTTAAATGCATTTACAGTTCAGCCATGACAATGATGCATGTTACAGCATGTCAGGGGCATTTGTTTTTCATATACTTGTACCAACATAGTATTGACAACTTGAGTTCTTTTCTTCCCTAAAGGACAATAATCTTTGTTGCCCTTTACTACTTTGCTTTAAAGACAACAAATTGGCTCCTTCAGATCTCTACACATTCTATCCAGGAAGCTGAATCAAAAGTATGTTAATTTTATACTTATAATTTTATTGCCTTCTGTTAAACTTTTTTTTTTTTAAGGCAAAAATTTCCACTTTAGAAGGGCTGAGGCGTTTATCAGAAGTTATTTTTAGTAGGTCTGATATGCTCAAACCCTTATGTTCTCACTGGAAATCTGGGGTGCATTTTATAAAAGCCCAAATACTGAAGAGTGAAGTCTTATGCTCCAAATTGACAAGAGATTATTTGCTCCTTCTTCCAAATCAAGGCTGAAAAAACTGACTGTGTTACACATAAAAAGTGTTTGCAAAGGTTGTTATTGTATTTAATGAAAAATGAAAAGGAGTAGCTTCTTAGTCAACAAAGATTAATTTATGGAGTAAAAATTTTAGGAAGCACCTGCCATTTATTTTTTTTTAAATAATGAAGGGGTTCCTAGAACTGGAGATACAGTCTAAAGTTCTGGGCATTTTAAAGGTTTTAGGCTTTTGCTGTTGA
This sequence comes from Irena cyanogastra, assembly GCA_013397155.1. Classification (NCBI taxonomy): domain Eukaryota; kingdom Metazoa; phylum Chordata; class Aves; order Passeriformes; family Irenidae; genus Irena; species Irena cyanogastra. The sequence goes on from VWZV01003266.1 coordinate 1,477,427, forward strand.
CTTGGGAGTTAGAATTTTGTCAGAATTTTCCACCTCTGAATTTCTGCAAGGTCAAGTTAATAGAGATAAAAAATGTCACATCTGTGTAGCTGGTGCAACAGCATTTCAGAAAATTATTTGAAGTTGGGTGTTTGGGAATTAATTCAATTTGCCAATGCACATCCACACATCCTTCTCCACTGTCATTACCTCTGCTTATATTATGTTCTCTATTATCATACAGGGCCTGTCTTCCCTTTGGATTAGATGCTATTTCCTGTGAAGGTTTAGTAAAATCCAACTAAAATACAGAGGGAGCTCATTCTTTTCCCTTTGAAGAAGTTGTTGATATGTACACTGCAACAGCTGTATTTGATTTTTATTTTTAGTCTAATGCTCAAGCACTATTTTGTCTACAGCTAACAGATTTTTGACACACATATTTCACTATTAGCAGTGTAAAATATTCTCCATCCATCCATCCATCCATCCATCCATCCATCCATCCATCCATCCATCCCTTGATGGGGCCTGCAGTATTTCCTTCAGCAAGGGACAGTAATCTCTAAGACCTGGCTGAACTCCTTTGGATCTCATTAGTAGCCAAACTGCTGTCTAAGTTAGCTTCTCTCTGAGCAAGCCCAATTTAAACTGAATTTCACCCTTCCTTTTCTGTTTTCTTGTTTCTGTTTTTGTGTTTAAAACTTCTTCCTGTGACCATTTGAAAGAGAAGGCTCTCATTTTAGCCTGTCATGATGAACATTTTGCTATTTATTGTCCCTTGCTTGGTATTGATTGTAGAATAAGCCCCACAGTTGTTTGAAAGAGAATCTTTGTTTGGGAATAGGAGAATTCTCTGTGGAACTGGCCAGCTTTTCCTGCTATTCCTACTACTTTGATCTACATTTGCTTTTATATTCAATGACTATTATTCCTTTTTTAAAGAAATAATGCTATTTATACTATCCTAGAGGTGAACTGCTATCCAAATACATATATCTATTATGAATGAAAAGATAATTTTTTTTATATAGTTAACTGTTTTTTTCTAATGCAAGAGCAGTAATTCTTTTGTTAATCTCAGTAAAACTTGTATTTTATACTTGTGCAGAAAATCTCTCACAGTTGTTTTTGTAAATTATATGTTTTTATTCAGAGATGCTGAACTCTGGTGTTGGAGGAAAGGGAAAATTATAGCTGGTAGTGGGGCTGTGCTGGTGCAAGATAAACTCAATCCCTTGCTGTAGGAAGGAGCAGCTGTAGAGATCCACATCTCTCATTTTGGGCAGTGTTTGAACACCTTGCCGTGTTCCTGTTTAGCCATTGGAACTGGTTTTTATCTGTAAACTATTCATTAAGAACCCTGCCTATTTATTACAAGGGTGCATATAGCTCTTAACCATGTTAGGAGTAATGGTGGTATTAGTCTGTAGTAATTTTAATGTGTGGGAAACATTATTCCATATCTCCTATGAATGAAAAAAATAGTTTTGATATCAGCAGCATTTAGTATTTTCTATTAATTAATAATTGTGTTAATTAATAAGTGCATAATGAATGCTTCAGTGTCTTTTGAGTGTGTGAATTTTAGAACATATTGACTGATGAAGATCTTTAAAAAACATCAAGCATCAAATGACATCTATATTAACTTATATTTTAGTTAAGTCCTTTATATTTCAGTAACATTACTTTGGAAAAAAATGAGAAAACAGCAACTGTTTGATAATTCATCCTAATAATGAGCAGAGATAACATAGGAAAGTATTTTAGCATTGCACATTAGCACCTGATTGCTTGAAATCCTGCTTCAAAATCACACATAGATTTAGTGTAATACCAATATGTCACTATGCACAGTATTGCAAAACAATTAACATCTCCAGCTTTACTCAGTGAAGCTGCCATTTGAAAGAACCTGAAAAGAAGTTGGATTTTGGAAGTACCAAACATATTTATTATTGTAATATAATTCACTGCAGTTAATAATTTTAGAAGTATAGCAGAGTTCTTGCCTGAGTGTCAACCACAGAGTAATTACATACACATAGAGCACCACATAAAGACACTTAACTCAAGGTTTTGAAATATGGTTAGCAACTCAGCATCGTTTCCAAAAAATAATTTTTTATCTCCTTGTTTCATAGAACATTAAAATACTTTTTGAAAAGAAACATTCTTTGAAATATTTTAGGCTAAATAACATACTTTCAGTTGTGTTTTTACTATCTTGACCTGAGAAAGCTAATTTGAACATTTCTTCAGTAAGCCATAAGCCGGTGTAAAGTGGCTGCAGTAAAATTTTGATAGTTTACAGTAAGAAATGATCTGATCCTGTGACTGCGAGCATTTGTTCAGGTTATATGGATCTTCAAAGACAAGATAGTGCAGTAATATCTGGAAAAGAAGCATTAACTGTCTTAATGCATAATAGAATGTTTATATTTGGGGTCAGAGGTTCAGCAGGAGTTATCTTTTAAATTTATGTGCCATTGAGTCCTCCTGAAGTAAACAAGGGACGATGAATTATTGAGAGACTTTGGGTTTAAACTCTGAGAGCCTGACAGCCTCTCAGTAGGAGAACACAGGGAAAGAATCTTACTATGAGGTAAATTAGGAAAACATTTCTTATGTGACATGTTAGAAACCGTAGCTATTACAGGGATGTTATGCAATCTTAATTTTATTTATTTATTTAAAGAGAAGTTCCTTCTAAATTGAACACATGGCAAACAGGAAGGTGGCTATTACATAATTTAGGGTAGGTCTGGATGATTTGTCTTTAAAGTTAAATGAATTGGAAACTTGCACTGCTTTTGACATCTTGAATTCCTTTCCTGCAGGTGCTTACCATTGTAAAAGCTTTGACAACAATTTCTACCATCGTTACTTGAATAAAATGCTTTTTAAGAGTGCTCTTAGGTTAGACTTGGAACTGGAAAAGGCATAAATATATAGAAAAGTCCCCATTGTCAGTATGTTTTCTATCAGCCAGCCTGTCAAATAACTAAGCTTGACTCAACTCTAGGCTTTACTTAAAAACTCATTTATATGATTCTGGAGGGTGAAAATCCATTTATGTTCATACAGGTTCTAGCTGCAGATCCATGGAATACAGAACTCTCTCTTCCTGCAGTGCATTTCTATTCCACCTTCCCTAAAAGTGGCAGCTTCCCTGGTGTTCCTGATTTCTTTATCTTGGTGTCCTACGCACAGCCACAGACACCTTCCAGAACTTGTCTTACAAATGAATATAGGGGAGCTGTGTGCTAATCCTTTGTATTAGATGCTAAATGCAGAATTCTGTGGAAGGCTGAATGCTGTAGTTGCTGGATTATTAGTGATGAAAATGCTGCCAGAATTCATTTAAGATTCTCTTTGCAATTAAGAGCCATGGCAGGAACAGGTCACATGTGAATTGGGCTGAGTGCCCAGTTCCAGCTATGCCCTCTGGTGATGTGGATACATGGATATCTTCTTGACTTCCTTTTTAAAGTATTATTTCCTTAAAATACTCATTGGGGTTAAATACATGATCCTGCTCTGGATCATGCACGTGCTCTCTCTCTTCCCAGCTGTGAGACACTACAGAGATTCTCTCTGTGAATTCAGATCCAATGTTAACAGACATTTCTATCTAGATCTCCTTCTTGACCACTTTCCTGAGTTGTAATCCTTGGCTAGTTTGATTTTCCCTGCATTTTGTATTACACTGACATCATTCTTTCTGTTGATCCTTCTTGGTGTGTAGTTTAACACGTGTGAGCTAGCTCAATGACAACTGAACTTACTGGGAGCCTTTTGTGGGTTTGGTTATTTTATAAATCTGAGTCCTGCACATTTCTTACAGCCTGTAGTAATACCACTTCTTGTAATGAACCTGAGCAGAGCAGTAAATAGAGATATATTGTTTTTTGTTGAATTGGGGACTTGAAAGGTTGCATTACTGACTTCAATCTCTTGAGAGTTTTCAGGAAAATTGAAAAGTTTGTGGATACATTTTTTCTTTTATTACTTTATGTTCTTTAAGTCACTGACATAATTATGGATAGGTCAATTAAATGAGTGCAGTTCCAATCAAGTTGCTCCAGCTTTACTCTTAGCACACAAAGATCATTGTTGTTAGCTGCCAAAAAATTTATTGTCATGGTATTGCTTTAGGGTTTGACTAATATTATTATTGGTCTAGTGAGTTATCACTAATTATTAAGTTGAGGTAATTAGAGTAATTTTATCAGTCTGTGATTTGACAAGAGACTTCTCAGTTTAATGCCAAGTCCTTGTCCCAGAAGAGGCAGCTTTACTTTTCACAAAGCCAAACTGTGACTTAGCTTTTTTGTATAATATTGTGTATTATCCTTAATTACAAAAAAAACCCCACACATTTTTGAAGAATTGCAAGAGCAGTTTGAAGAAGGCCAATGCCACAATAACTAATCCATAGTACCTGTAGTTTAATTTCTTCTTGCCATTTCAAGATACATGTCCACTGTTTATCAGAAATATTTCTGAAATTTTAGGGCAGAATAATCCAATCAATTGTAATTGCAAGATTGACTTTGTACGTAATCCAAGCCAAATAACTGTGCCACCGAGCTCATAATTAATTTTAGAGTATGTACTGGAAATTCACTGGGTTTTGATTATCATCGGTGCTTCTGAATGAATTTTTCTAGTATTTTGCATTTCAAACAAATACCTCCAGGTTATTAATTGTGGGTGTGTTCCATATAGATGGGCTTCATGTGCCAACCTGTGGAATCCTCTGGTGTAGCTTTCTGTTCTTTTTAAATTTATACAAACAGGAAGCACCACAGCTGGAAGAATCCTTGGTGTAGGACTTCATGGAGCAACACTTGAGCTAATGAGGGGTTTGTATTTATAGAAGTTGCTCTGAAGAGGCACTCAGAGTTTCAAAAATTAGGCTTATTTATTTCAGACTCCTGATTATTCAATGGACTATCTGCTTTTCTGATCTGAGGAAATTTCCAGCTGCCTGCTGCCAGCTCTGATTCAGGTAGTTGGCTGTTGAAAGTGTCAAGTTATCTGACTATAATAGCAATATATAATATCTAATAATAAAAATAGGAATAGCTTCTGCTGCAAGAACAGAAAGGTTTCTGGCATCTGTGTATCTCAGTGTGTTTATGGTTAAGAAATGGGTTAGGGAGAATGAACTATGGAATTTATTACCTTGCAGGAATTCTTCCACATCAGTTATGTCCTTCAGGAGCTGCCCTGAGTATGGAGTTAGATATCAATTTTATTTTCTCCTTTGTCTCAGTGAATTCCCTTTGGAAATGCTTAAGGGGAAGCAGAACCTTTGTCTGCTGAGGTTCCTGATGCAAGTTCCATGCACACTGATTGTGGCCAATACTTGTCAAAAAATTCCCACAAATTTGGTCCAAAACCTCTCAGAAACATTGAAAAAGATGATTTGAAGAGGCTTTTGATCTAAGTGGAATGACTTTATAATTAGTCAACCCTTGGCATGAGGTGTGTATCCTTCATAGAACACATTTTCAGTTACAGCTTGAAAAATGTGATTCCATGCAGAGCCTAAAGAGCTCATCAATATAAAGAACTTCAAGTTAAGGACTGAAAAAAAAAGCACAACAATAATTGAGTTATATTGGTGATTACTTATAGAGATTTGTGTTGTGTTGACTTTCTAGGAACAAAAGGAAATTGTTTCATTTTATAATTCAGTAGCCAGAATACAGGGACCCAGCACTTACTAACACATTTGCAAGCACTGGTAGAAAAACAGCACCTTTCATAGAGGAAACACACTTTAGCTAGAGGTTAACTAGCAAAATTTGAAATATTTACTTACTTAGAGTAGGAGACAGGAAAGTATTGAATAAACTTAAAAGAAAGTATAATTAAACCAATTAATCTAATGTAATACCTTATTCTGCTCAATAAGCTCTGATGAGAAAATTATTAATTAAACAAATTTGCATGCGTAGAAAAAAATCTAATTTTGTCATTAAATTGTATAGGTTTATAAATACATGAAGCTTCATCAATACAGGTCTAATACTATCTAATTATGTGTACAGCAGCATTCTGTAAGGAAGATAAATAATAGCCTGTAGCAAATTCATATTAATATAGTAAATAATTTGGGTGATTGATTGTTTCAGGTTTCCTTTTTCTGTGTTTTCTCTTAGCCCATTAACACTTTCCAAGAGTCAGTGCCACTTTTTCAACTCCTACTCATAAGTAGGATTAGATTTTTGTGAGAAATGAATCAAGTAAGGGGCTGAGTTTTTTTAAGGAGATAGTTTCCTTCATTTCTGCATTTTCTATCAAATCAGTGCAAACATCAGTCCTTTATACATATATGTGTCTACTTATTTAAATGTATTTATCATCTTCTCAGCAGTAGGTTTCACTCAGCACTGGTGACTGTGACTGTCAGGAGAGTAATGGAAAATCTTTCAAATGCCTTCTCAGTGTTTATTCTGAGCTACAATTTCAGTTCATTTTTAGAGAGAATCAGGACTCTGAATTGCTTAACCAGATTAAACTGAAATTAAAGAAAATTTAATTTCAATTAAAACAGAGTTGTAGCAAAGCAATAGCTCATGCTTTTTTGTGTAGTAAATTTTTGCTTGTTTCACAACATTAAATTCCTTTGCCACATAATTATTGTATTGCTCTTTGTGCAAAAGCCACAAATGAAGTAAAAGCACAGTAGAAAAGACCAACTCTACTTACAGCCTTAAATAGTATTTTTGCCCTCTGGTCTGTTATTACTTAAATATTAGCCTTGTTTACTGCAGTTGAACTGCAGGCAGTGAGATTGGTAGCCTGATATTGTGTAGAGGGGTACTTGAATTTTTTGCCTTATAATGAGCAGTGATGGACACCTCAACTGCCAAGCCACTTCTGTCTCCCTGACTGAAGGGCCCTTATGCACCAGGTTTGAGAATGAAGTGTTCACTGCATGGGAAAATCATATTTGATCTTTGAGTGGCTTTAAATATTTGTTTCTGAGCAGAAAACAGATACTTGAGGGCAAATTGCAACTTTCTTACAGCACTATTGACAGGAAATAGTTTATTATAGAGCTGCAAATGCTAGTTTGCAGTCTTGCATGAAATACAGTACCTGTGACAATAAAGAATGGTGCTACATGGTGTAGAGGCAATCACAACATGAATCATCTGTCACTTCAGCAAAACAGTGCCAATTGAATTTACAAATGTGGCATCTATTTATTTCTGCCAGTACTGGGAAGGAGACGAAATGAAATGGAAGTGATGATTACTTGTGACACATTCCTTTTATGAAAATAACTTCTTTAACTCATGTTGTTGCAACAGACCATGTGTTCTTTTTATTTGTGTTTCTTTCAGTGAACCATATTTCTCTTTATTTCTTGGGGCTTTTACCTATCAATATGATGGAGTTGTGAGCATCTCCTACCTGCAGTGGAGCTGTGGTGGTGGCTCACCAGCTTTGTGTGTCTGTGAGTAACTTCAGGTAAAAAGAGCCAAGGAACTGAATTGTGACAGGGAAGAGAATCAGAACACAGACAACACAGAGGGCTAGGTTATCAAATGTGTTTTGACACAAGTGCTGAATGAACTTTCCAGTAATGATTAAGTGATATGGAAGGGTGATGCTGTGCCTTTCTCGTTACAAAAAAGTCTTGGTGAGGTTTGTGTTAATACAGCAGCCCATCAGAGCTCTGCTGGCAGGTAGGATTGATGTGCCCAGGTGGGATTGATGTGCCCAGGTAGGATTGATGTGCCCAGGTGGGATTGATGTGCCCAGACTGTGCTCTGCAGAAACACATCACGGGCAGCTGAGGGTTCCTGTGGCACGGGGTTGGTGTGTATGGTGTGTGTGAGCACACCCTGTGTTTGCAGACCATAATAGTCTGTGTAGGCTCTGTGCCATCACTCTGCCCTAGTTCACAGAGTCACAGGACTAGTTAGGCTTGAAGAGACCTCCAGCATTGTGGAGTCCAACCTTTGACCACTCACCATTCATCACCTTGTCAGCTGAACCAGGGCACTGAATGGACCCCACCATCCCTATGGCAGCCCCTTCCAGTGTCTGACCACCCTTTCAGTGAAGAAAATCCTCCTGATGTCCAGCTAATTATTGAACCAGAAGCCTGTATGAGATGATTTTACCATAATATCCAGACACACACATGCACATATTATAAGTCCCAAATACCTTGACAATTCAGTCTATGTCTGTACATCTGACTTCAGACGTGTCAAGAGTCTTCTTGATAGATGTGGATGCTGTGGATCTTTGACACCTTGAGGTTCCATTCTTCAGAGACAGATGTAGTCCTTGGAGATGTCAGAGGAGGATGAATTTTAATAGTGAGCTGTTGAAAGGGAGGATGTTTGTTAGAACTGTCCACATTTATGAAGTTGCCAAGATACCAGCACTGCAAATATCTGTAACTTTGATGAAAAAATGAAACAAGGAATGCTGTGCTTGATACTAACCTTTAGAATAAGCTTGTCCTATTCTTGGTAGAGTATTTTGCACATAGTTTGATTTGTGTATCTTCCTGCATGTTTTTAAACAGCCAGATCCTCTGAAGTTTCAGCTTGTGGAAACAATTTATTTTCTGCAAGCTCTTTGCTAGTGCTTATTGTATTTCAGTAGCACACCTTTAATAACAACCAAGAAAATGAGAGTTGTGTTCAGTGGTTTAGCTAAGGTGCAGTTGTTATGAAGAGCAAGATTTGCATAGGTATTTCTGTCCTTGTAAATTTTATGTTCCAGGTATCATTTAAATTTCATTAAACTTCAGGGTAATGGTCAAAATGAAACCATTGATTTCTTCTCCACTGCTCTTTTGGGATCCTTCTGACCTATGCTCTTTGTAGAAACAGGAAAAAAATAGGGGAATGGATTTCCTGCTGTGGCTGTGACCTGGGTGAGCTCTGCACATTTAACACTGAGGGAAGGGACAAAGGATGGTTCCTTGTCCTTCAGATCCTGTGGCAAGACCTGAGCTAGCAAGGGAATGTTCTTTGGGGGAGCTGGGAGAGTCTGGCCTTCTTGTTCCTCTTGAAAGGAGAAGGGACTTCAGGTGAGTCAGGGTGACACATTTGTGTTCATTTTAAACAATGCTTTGGGCTTGCCTCGAGAATGGGAAAAATCTGTGGAACTTCCCTGCTAATATTTTCCTTCTGAAGTGTGATATTTCTGCAAAATAACACACATAGATGCAGAAAACTTTAGAACATGATGCCTGTTTTTCAATATTTGGTTTTGATCTGTAGAGTTCCTATTGTTTTCCATGTTCATTTTTCATTCTTATAGCACTATATTTTCTTCTTTGTCTTTCCAAGATTTTTATTCTGTTATAGCATTTGGTCTTTTGCATGTAATTTTTGTTTAAAAACCTGAGATCCCAAACACCACTAGCAAGTTCCTCCTACATTATTCTATATATAAATATATATATTAATATAAGCTATCAAAAATATTTATTTCCCCTCAGAAAAAACACCTTGGTGACACTTTTTAAAATTAGTTTTAAGTAACAATTCAAATTACAATATACTTATTTTCTGCTGAATTTTACTAGCTATAATTTGCAATAATCTCCACTGTGTTTGTGTAAATGTTGTTCTTATTATTTAATTTGAAAAATAATCCTAAGTAGCATTTTTTTAAAAATATGTGTAGGAATATATGTTTATCACTGACTCATAATTTAAAACATGGCCCGAAATGCAATATTCTGAAATGATGCTGCTCCTCTACCCTTCTTCAACAAGGAATTATTTCTGTCAAGCGTTACCTTATTTTCTATTTTCTTACAAATTTTCTTTGCTTCTGATCTTCCTGACTCAAATTGTCCTTGAATTTCAGGGAGTTTAACCTAAACGTTAACCAGCTCCTCAGCTCTGTTGTTTGAACAAAATGATTAATTTTTCATGCTCATCTCAGGTTACACGAGCTCATTTGAGGATGCAAAGCTCCTCACAAGAGATGGTTCAGAAATCATCCAGGGCCAAGGACTCAGTTTGGAGTTTGGGATGAATATTCACAGGAAACGTGCTGTTGTGCACAAAATAAAATCCAGTTCTCCTGGGTGTTTGTAATCGCCTTCTGGAGCTGGATCCAGCAGTAGCACGAGTCAGCATGAACATAATAAAACATTGCAAATACATGAGCAAGCCATTAAGTAAATTAAATACCAGTGTTTATATCTCTGAGGAGCGCTGCAAATAGATTGTGGTTTGTTTGTCTCTCTTCTGTAATCCAAGAAATAAACCAAGATGTGTCACAAGGATTTCCATAGATTCAGAATTTTAGGAATTTCTGAGCATGGCTCTTTCTCCTCTTTCTCTATACCATCAACAGGATTAATAGGGGTCTTGAGAGCACCTGTATCTTCATTTCAGAAAACTGTCACTTTAGATTGATTTACCAGGATATTTCTTTTTCTTCAGTAATTTTAATCAAATTATTACTGGTACATGACCACATTTATCTACTTTATCTGATCTTGAGTGTTGAAAGATTAATAGAGATGAACTGAGGACTTGGAACACTTGCATTGCAATCTGGCTTTTTAAAACCACTGATTCTTCTCTGTATTTCTTTTGATTGGGTGAAAGCCCTTTAGAACAAGATAAAAGCAGATAGTTTTTTTTTTTTTGACTTCTTGTATGCCTTTGATACATATAGTCAGAATTTAATGTGAAAATTAGCATCACTGCAGTTCCAACTGCATGCTCCACCAAAAAAAGCTAACTGATTTTAACATATTTTGCATTGCTAGACATGCGTTATTAGTAGATTTATCTTCTTTTACAAATTTTTTGACATTAATATCATGCAAGCAAAATTAACACTGCAGCTTCTTTAAACTGCTAAAACAGCAGATGCGTATTAATTATTTATCATTTTCAGCCCAAATATTAGGGGCTTTCTTTTTTCTAAATGGTTTTCTTGAAGTATGCTATAATTCTTTTTAAAAAACCTAGAGAAAAATGATAATACAAATATTTTTCAAATTTTTTTTAAATCTGTAAGAAACTTTTGAATTGACGTGCGTATCTAAGTGTCATTCTGTGTCTGGCAATGACTTTGGGTCCTAGAGGACACGAGTGTCCCCTGGAATTGTGTCTTGGGAATAGAATTGAAGGAATTCCTGCCATGCCTTCCATGTCCTCACCCCAGGTAACCTCTTGCTCTGCTCAGTTATTTAAGAGCACTGATTCTTGAAGTGTGCTGATCTGGTTCATAATTTGGCTCCTGAAACAGCTATGCTGGCACAATTAACTGTGATGAAGCCAAAATGTGGCTTTCAATAGTTCCAAACAAATCTGGAAGCATGCATCAGAGATGTTTATTACTTTAAGAAAAGCATCCTGTACCACAGATAACATATGCAATTTTATTTCATGTCCTCCTCCAAATATGTGCAGACAGCATGTGATTGTGAGTCATTGCAATGTTCACTCATGGTATAAACAAAATAATTGTCATCCTAAACCTGTCACTTTCAGTGTTTTCTTACAGATTTTCTATCTTCATTCCATTCCTTGTAGAGCGCTGTAGGGCTTTTATTATTTTTAATACCAATAAATCTCATTATTGTGAGTAAACAGGAATCTGTGCTTGTTCATAATCAGAATAAGGATGGTGTATGTTACCTGATGTGTGTTCTGGTAGCTGAAAACCTATTTTGCATAAAGCAAGACCCTTATTTTACTATATTTAGTCTCCATCATCACTGGAGGAAATGAAATCTGTATCATTGTCTCCTTTCCACATTTGTTGTTTTCTCCATCTATGGTGGCCATCACCAAGGTTTAGTTCCTGAGGGAACAAGCTCCAAGTCCAGCCTGTTAATGTGCCAGAAGTTCCTTATTTCCTGAAGTGGTAAACAGTAAGCAGAGCTCATGCAGGAGCTGCTGTGTGCCCCCTTTGCTGCTGTGACTCCACAGTCCCACTCCATTGCAGGGTGTGCTCCTGCTTGGCTGCCTGCATCAGGAGAGAGAGAATTTTATTTTTTTTTTCCCCAATGGAACTGATAACAAATTCCATAATGTGCTTGGCACTTGAATTGAAAATGTTCCATAATATATCAGTTTCAAAATCCACCTCTGCCAAGCTTAGTTCATCAGTTTGATTTGTGTTCCCTCTTGCACAGGCACACACACACATGAGCTTCCCTCAAGATTTCAGTTCAAGAACATCCTATAGCTAATAGCTTGGGAAATATATTTTCTGGGAGAAGCAAACAGGTACATTTCACACATAGACTTGCAGGTATAGGATTCCTGAAGTAGTTTTCCCTAAGATAAAGATTAACAAAAAAGAAAGTCCAGATATTTGTCTGTTACTTAATATCTGAACATCAGAGCAATTGCTTCAGGTAGTTCTGCTGAATACATTGGATTAATACCTCTGCATATTTTAGGAAAGTAAAAGATAGCAAACTATTATCCAAATTAGGATTTGGATAAAATGGTTGCAGCAGTTTGTGGTCAGCTTTTTACATGGCTGATGGTTCTCAGTGTTTCCAATCTTTTCAGCATTGATTATTTCCACACCTTATAATGGGTTATATCTTGAATTTAATGACAGTATAAGGTGCTAAGCAGATGTTCTGCTATCAAGAATACCTCAAATAGAATCCGAAATTAAATACTGAAGTATTGAATATGCTGGTTTAAATTCACTATGGATGGCAAACAATAAGTTGTGCAGAAACCTAAATATATGATAATTGCATTTTTTAAAATAAGCTTATTTTTTAAGCATCAAGAGATACTTATTTTTTGTTTTGTAACCCATAAGACGTCTGTCAACCCTTTTAAATATCATCTACACTGTTAATATGTTGGGCAGAGTTGTTTTGGTCTTTTTTCTGTCACATGGCCAAGCCTGCTGCCTGTTGGTGGAAAGTTTCTTTCACTTCAGTAGTGAGACAGGCATTTGCTAACACAGGGAAACCTGAGAAGTGTCTTGTCCTTTCTGCCCCTTTACATTCCGTTGTTAGAAGAACACAAAAACATGTTTTATCTATTTGTAATATGTGGAAGAAATGCTCTTTGCTTTTTACGACGTAGTGGTTACACAATGTAGGGTACTTAAAAAGGAAGAATTTTACTTCATGTCCATTGGTGTGGAAGTGTTATGTAATGTTGCTCTATTTTGGCCACTTTGTCATTCTAATTATCAGTCACTACAACGAGCTAATTGGAAAGGGGAATCAAAATGGTGAGAGTATTGTGAAAAGTTCTTTGGTTTTCTTTTTATTCTTGCCATTTTATTAAATATTCTCAGAAAGGAGCAGAGAAATTAGTGAGATGGTTTTGCATCAGTGTGTCAAAGCAGTTTTGCTTTTACACAATACATGTGTTGGTTTTTATCCTGTGTATCTTAAAAAGAAACAAGAGTGACAGTATTTTTAAAGTACATTAAGTAGGCATTAAGACAATAGTGATTTGCAGTGAGAGAAAGGGGAGTGATGGGTTTTTTTGTCTTTCATGGTGGTTAAGCATATTTCCTTGTGAGGGAGGCAAAAAGATGACAGCAGCTTCTGGAGAGTTTGGGATTTTTTCTGTATTAACTATAGAATATTTAGGTTTATTTTTAAGGACAGCAGAAATCTGTTTAAAGAGACAGTCTTGAGTAATACATGCACAGATTTGCATCCACTCTGTTGACAAAATGTTATGTAAACAGAATACAGTGAACATACTCTGTAAAGCAAACCAGTATTTCTGTAGGGTTCTGGTTTTCTCTATGTATCAGTGGATGTATTATTGTTATTATTACTATTTGAGGAGTTTTTCACAGGTGGTATGGTGTCTTCAGTTTTCTTTTAAACTTTTTGTTAGCTCCTAACATCATGAGAATGTGATTTTTTTTCAAAATGTATTTTTAGAGAATTCTTTGAAACTATCAGCAATGCTAAGACAAAATTGAAAAATGTTTTTTAGATCCTTACTGAGAATTTTGAGTAGCTTGTTTCTCTTCGAGGTGATGCTGACTGCCTTTCAGTTCTGTATTTTCTGTAAATGTGCATAAACCTTTCACAGGCACAGCCACCTTCCACACCCATATCTCCAACCACTCCAACATAGTTCTAAGCATCCCCTGCCCATTTCTGGCCTTGCATCCTGAATGCAAGCTGCCACACAATGCTGTTGTGATTCATCATCTCATGCTCCATTGCCTGTAAAGTTGCTTTTTTTTTCTTGTGCCTGTTGTTAAAATCCCTGGTTGCAGAATTTTAAAGTCCTTTTTTTTTACAAAGGAGAAGCAAATGTTTTTCCTCTTCCTCCATATTTCTAGCAGTGGCTAGTGAAGCAAAGCACTTCAAAACTGGCATATGTTCCACATTGCAATTCTAGTGGATAATTCATAGAGGAGTGAATAAAGACATAGCAGGAAACTGCTTGTTACCAGTTCTACTCTGTATGCACCTGCTCCAGATTCTGCTCCTCTTGGGTAACTTCTTTCTGTGCCAGTTTCTTTTTTTGCTTTTCCTTGCTGATATGTGAAAGTCTGAAGTTACGGTCTTCTGCTTAGCATTAATAAAATCCATTCTTACTTCCATTTTAAACACCTTGGAGTGTTCAGCACCATTGTTGTTAGAGGAAGGCCTTTTGTTAGGTCCCTGTTTGATTTAATATGCAGAAAAACCTTTATGTGACTTTGGTGAGCAGTTGAGGTGTGCTTTCCCAGATTTTCCTGTTCATAACATGCAGAACAGCACCAGTTTTTCTGGGTCAGTATTCTGCCTGTATCCACTTTCAGCAAGAAATAACAGCTAGAATGAGTTTCTTTGTTCAAAGAGAAAATTTAGGAAGGCAAAAAACATGTCAGTGACTTTGTGAGGTGTAGCAGGTGGGTGCATTTTCTAGCAGAGGTTAAATGGGATGTGTAGGCTTGGTTGAAGGCTGCTTTTTTGAGTTAGAAGGGTCTGTCTTAAAAATGGACGTGGGGACAGCATTGTAAGCTTCTCTAGATGAAGATTCAATCAAGTAGCTGCTGCTTATCAAAATATGGTGTTGAGCAGTCATGGTGTGGGTTCAGTGCCCAGAGCCTTCCTGGTGCTGCACAGCTCCTTGCAGCTTCTGTCTTTGGTTAGATAAACCACAGACAACCTGATTTTTCAGGGAAAGACAAACAGGTCATTGTGACTGGCTGCAGGACAGCCACTGGGAGCTAACAGCTGCTGAATGTTAGCAGCAAAGGTGAGGGGAAGCTGGGTACAAGTTCAGAGTACAAAGTAACATAAATATCTGTGACATGTCAGTTTATACATCTTTGAGTTTGTCATGCTTAATACAAGATCAAGTGCTGGCAAAGCACAGTGCAGAATGTGCACTGGGAGTGAATAAATGTAAGAATGCCTCTTTCACAGGAATGCATTGAGCTAACAGCTCACTTCAGGAACTGAGTGGCAGAACCATCTTCTTTGACCAAATGCACACTATTCTGCCTTTTCTGCTCTAATTTATTCCCATCACGTGCTCTGAAGTCCTGCTTGGAGTGCCTATTTTCAGCATAAAACTGTTTGTCAAATTTCTATTAAGCTTAAGGTGAAAAATTAATGAGCCATTCACTTCAGATATTTCAAAACTAATACTGCTGTATTATTAATGCAGCAGAAAGTCAAAGATGTGGGGATGTACAATTATTGCTTGGTGTGCAGTCTTTTTTCTCTCTGTATTTTTGGGGGAACATCATTAAAACAGTGTTTTAGGTCATAGAAGGAATTATTTTGATGAATTCTGTCAGTAAGCTTTTTAGACAGTTTTAGTTGTTAACTTTTTGTTTTATCTGATCCTGGCAGAAGGCGCCTTGAATAAACACATAATGATGAATTACAATGTTCTATCCAATTCTTCCTTTGGATCTGGAATTTAAACAAAAATGAACAGAAACTTGATTCATATAACACAAAACTTCTTAGAGAAATGCAATTAAAAAGCTATTCACACAATACACAGGAAGCTGTGGGTGAAGCAATATTTTTGGGCTACAGAAGTATGACATTGTGACTAACTCTGATTTTTCAGTCTTCAAAAAAGTCATTGAAATGATGATAAAATTGTACTTTTACTCAGAACTGAGTGGGATATGGTGCACAAGTATTACTATGAAATTCAGAAATCCCAGAGCATGTTGACAGTAGCAGTCAGTTAAATGTGGGAAATGCTGGGTTGTGTCCCAGTCTGAGCAGTGTGGAAACTGCTGCTCAAGGTTTATTGTTTGCATTCAAAAAGAAAACATCAACCACAGCCACTGCAGAAGTAGAAATTCAGGCCTTGCTTTCTGTGCAGTAACTTTCTAAAGATTGCTTCTTTTTGTGCTGCTAAAATTAACTAAATAATTGATTACTGAATTTTCCTCCTCGCTTTACAGTGAGTTCTCCAGGGACTTTCTGCAATTAATAGTGGTTCTAGCCCTGGCATGGTTACATCGTTAGACTTGCAGAGAAGAAGGAATTCTGCTTCTTGGAAGAGTTTCATGCTATAAAATTAAATTTCATTACCAGCAAAATGTCATATTTAAATTATCCTTGAAGCATTTGTTGTTCCCACAGATCCTGAAAGTGCTCTGTGCTCAGAAGGGTTTGGCATCCAGCAGGAAAGTGCCAGCAAGAATGCCCAAGTTCTTTCAATGTGTTGGTTTTTGTTCTGAAGTGACACTGCACTGTTTCACTGTCACTACAGCACTAAGCCCATGAGTATTTTAAACCTGAATGATTTGGCTTTAAGTAGCAGCCCTGGAAATCTCCAGGTTTTTAAATGTGCACTGGAGAGATTGGTCTTGGATGGTTCACTTTTGAAGTCTGGTCATGATGCACATTGCTTTCCTCAGCCTTCTTAGCAAGTGGCAATTAATAAATGTCTGGCAGAGGGAATGCTTTTTTTAAGCATTTTTTAATACTAATTCAAATATTCCAATAGTAGTTTTTTCTTTGTTATTAGTTCATCAAGTTTAGTTACTAGAGAATTTTATAGAAATTAGGTCTGGAAAAGATGTCAAGAGGTCATGTAATGTAGCACCTTCCTTCAGGGAGAGCATCAGCCATATCTGCATCATTCCTGACAGATGTTTGCTCACACTTTTCTCTAAGAAGATTTCAGTTTAAGAGATTTTAAAGGCAAGTCTTTATGAATTCCTCCTATTAGAAAGTTTGTCTTCCAGATAAATCTGCCCAGATAACTTAAATCTGCTTTTCTATAGATTTTTTTCCTTTTTCTCCCATACTCCAAACTCCATCTTCTATTGTGCAATGATTCATTTTTAAATACAGAGGGGTTTCTCCTGTAAGCTGTTCTTGAAAGTGTATCTCTCACAGGTTAGTCAGGTATGAAGCTCAAGTTGTGAGTAACTGGAGAAAGGAGAGATTTTTCTCACCTGAAACATTTTGAGCTTCATCACCCCTGTAATACAGTCTGCAGATTGACAAACACTGGAAAGAAAATAATGTCTCAATTGCACATCTCTGATGGACTTTCTAGGATTCTTTTTGAGTGCAAAAACAGACTCTCAAAGCTTGACCAAACTGATTTTGCCATCAGTTTACTGAAGTGACAACTTTAAGAGATTTTCAACCCAGACCAACTTTGGTGAGACAAAACTTTTTTTTTTTTAATTATATTTTGAACCAGCTTTACTTTTCCACCTAAAAATTTTTCTGATTCTTTCAAACTGAACACTGATCACCTTGCCACTGAGTATTAAAGGTGAACAACACCTTTTGGTTTTCCATAATGAAATGATACAGCTTTGGTCAATTTTTACATTAGGATTAAAGGTATACTATAAAAAGTTTCAGGAGTTTCTAGGGGGGAAAAAAAAAAAGGATGTGTCTAGATTTCTTGGTTTTTTTTTTCTTTATACTGTTTCAGTAACAACAGTCCTGGTAGTTGTTTTATAGATATATATTTGAAACATGCTGCTGATTGCTGATAGCTTCCTCCCTCTGAGCCTGCAGGAATTTAAAGGATGCTTTTGGGTAGTGAAGAACTCGATGCTGACAGGAAATACAGAGTTTGTTTCACAGAGGTCTCGGGGACAAGCCTGGTGTTCTGAGTCTCTGGTGGAGGTTTGGGCACGATGGAGCAGGGGCAGGTTTGTTGTGAGGCTGCTGCAGGTTGTGGTAGAGCTGTGTCCTGCCCCAGGCTATCAGCCTCCCCTCCTTTTCCATGCTGGGCTTTTCATCTGCCAGAAGTATTCCTGCTTTCCATGGGAAGAGATGATCCCCATATCAGGCCAGCTGAAATAGCTGAGAAAAACAGCTGGTTTTTCTGAAGAGTTTCAGAGCATTTCTGTGTGCAAAGTCAGACTTTTTTCTTTTCCCCCCAGTTCTGTTAGTTCTGTTTCTCCCAAAATATCTCATTATCTCATCAGAAGCCTTTCCATGATCAAGTGTTTTCAGGCATGTGTATGCAAACTCACTTTTTTTTTCAGTTAAAGGGAGATTCTAATATTTGCATGAAACTGGTGATATTGAGAGATTTGTGCTGTCTGCTTAAGATGTTTCAGCTGTAAATGAAGTATTCTGATGCTTTCTGATCCATACCTTTCTCCACTCACTGTGTCTATTTAGTACCTTCTTATTCCAGACCTCCTTCAGCTGTTCACTTTTTACTTGAATTTGAAAGTTATTGCTGATCAGTGCTTCCATTTTTCAATGATTCCTTTAGCTACACACTAATTTAATTTGTTGTGTTTAATTCACAGTCTAGTGTGTGTTCAGACTCATTTAAGTTTCTTTCTTGTGGAGCTATTGCCCAGATACCATAATACATACGTGTGATTTTGTAGTACACGTTCTTGAATAATCTATTTTTAATTTCTTTTTCAGTGTTATAAGCACAAAACAACAGCTGCTTATCTAAATCAGTTGTTTTAAGCTGTGTGGTAGAGATTTGCATTTTTGTGTTCGGTTTATGAAGGAGAGAAATCTAATTTTCATTTACTAAATTGCTCTTCCCTTTCTGTCATTTAAGATGGAAGCTACAGGCAGAATCGACCGAACCTCACAACGCTGTTGGTACAACCAGTTTCTGCAGTGCTTGCCAGAAAACTTGTTTCCCTACCTGAGGACACTGCCCAAAAAACCAGATGTACACCCCTCCAACTGCCAGCTGCAGGTAATGCTGCTCAAATACACTTCTCCTATGGGATGTTCCTCTCAGACCCCAAATCCACTTTCTACAGCTGTAAACTCAGAGGTTTAGCTGCTTGTGGCTGTTTTCCTTAGGTGCTTTCTAGAAGAGGCTATGCTCATAAAAATTATACTCTTAAAATCTGATAGATGGAAGTTGTGGTTTAAAAAAAATAGTAGAAGGCATTGAGCACTAATTCTTAATATTGACTTAGAATCTCCTCTGTGTGGTTGCCATCACTAGGGAGGGTTTGTTAGTGCTGCAGAATGGTTTGTTGGGCCTTGTTGTACTCCTAATAACGGGATTTTAGCATTAAGGCATCAGTAACTATATTATTCTGTGGAGTTTTTTTTCTGTTTCTGGAATAATAACACTTAAATTCTAAAAGTGTCTCTGTGTTCCTTAATTTGTATATTCTGTAGAATAAACAGAACCTGAACCTTCAGGCAGCTTTTTCTCCAAGTTTCACCAGGAAAACTGGCATCATGATAAGAACAAAATACCTTGAGTAGAGCCTGATGAATGCATTCATAGTATCTCCCTAGAAATAATGCCTTTAGCAAAGTCACACAGATTATTGCTTGAAAAAACTTACTGCTGACATAGGAAGGGAAAAAAAGTAAGACTACAGTTTTCCAGCAAAGATACTGCAGAGTGTTTCACTGAAGGAACATCTTCCAGAGAACATTCTAGATGAGGTGCATGTTGAAACAGGAATTATTATGTAAACAGTAAATAGTCTTCAGTTTTCTTTTGTACCTGTCCATCTTCCACCAGAAAAAAAAATTGTTTATTTCATTATAATGCTCATTTAAATGAATTTATTTGAAACTGTGGCTTTGGAAAGAAGGAGGCAAATTAATTTAGCCACTGTATCCTGTGCTACACACAGTGATGATAACAGTAAAAACAAATTTTAAGGGCAACCAATGTAGTATCATGTGCTGTATCCCCTGTTTATTGCTTTTGGAAAGTTGTTGTGGAATAGGAGTACAATACAACAAGTCATAAAAAGGGTTGATTAATTTTATGACTTGTGTTAGCATTTGTAGTTAGACATACTAAAAAGGAAGGCAGAAGACCTCATGCTTCATGGCTTAAGCTGTTGTGGTTAGGCAGGACAATTGTTCTCCATGCATGGCTGACTAGATTTTTTTAAAATGAACTTTTAATTTTAAAAATTTTTGTCCCCACAACCAGTAGAAAAGGGGAAAAGGCCATTTTGGAAGGAGCAAGTGCTTAACCATTCCAGGTAGGCTGCATGAAGCTTGTTAGTATTGGAGGAATTTTCAACAGCTGAAGTGCCTGGAGCAAAGCCTGAATTTGGGCTGGAAAATGACACTCATTTTAGAAAGATAAAAGGCTGCACAATGTCTGTTTCTCAAAAAGCTTTGTCTGGAGGCTGCAGGACAGAATCACCCTAAAGGGCAGCTTATTCTACTTTTTCTGTGACAGGTGTGGCATGTCTGTTTTATTTCCCTGAGGAGACAGGAGTTCTATGAGAGAAGAATTTCTGGAAGGGAAGAATATTCCAAGCCAGCAATCTAGTGAGAGCCAGTCCATGTCTGGTTTACTCTGTGTGAACACAACAGCTTGTGTCTGATTTCATGTAAACCTCCTAAGCCACAGTAATCCATGGGGACTTTTTTAAAAGTCTTAATTTATTGAGAAAATAGGGACTGTAAGAAGAAGCCTTGTATAATTCTGTAATGTGTTATGATATGTTTTTTCCTTGAAGTAGTGGTGAAGCAGTTGATGTTCTGGAGCACAGAGTGTGCTGTTGTTCAGCAGCAGCCTTAATGGAAAAGATAAATGACTGCTTTCATGATAAGAAATGGTGAATAACTATTTAACACTAGTAATAGCTAAACAGATAGTGCTGAGGACAGCAGTGCATTTGAGAAGAGCAAAGGTTGAATTTGCAGTTTTCCTGTTGATTTGAAGAAGCTTAGGGGAGAGATTTCACTTCTGACGTAGGACTCATCACTCATCTGTCAAAAGAGGTGAATGAGCCATTCAGATGATTGGTTGGCTTAAAATTTGTTAGGATAAAATGATCATCATTCTCTCATCATTATGTTTCAAAAAGCTGAGCAGCAGATTCATCAGTAATGATTAAACATTTATATATAGTTTTCTCACATTGCTGCTTTTTTCCCTTAGCCTTGCAGTTTTCAAGAGACAAAATGTGACAGAGGGAGTGGGAGGATGGAGGCAAACATCCCACACAGATTGAGTGCTCAGGACCTACAAAGCAAATAGTGGGAATTGGAGTCAGCTGTTAATTTTGTGTTAGATTAAGTCAGTAATTAGATTTGCTTTTTGTTTGGTATGGTACATTATTGTTAATCCTCATTAATCTGAAATTCTGTTCTCCCATGAACTTTTTCCCAAAGAGAAGCAATTAGAAGGAATTTCAGAGTGAACTTTTATAGAGAAACTGTAAACTTTCGAAGCTTCTTTTTTTTTTTTTTTTTACAAAGACTTACTAGGTTATTGGCTAGAACATTGTGAAGATTGTTGTAAAACTAAAGCACTCCTATCAACATAAATGAAGAAAGTCCTGCTGTGTACAATGAACTGCCTTTGTTATTAAGTTTCCCACTTCTTTGGGAGGTTGCAGTAATGTACAAATTACCCTTTTTCAATTAAACTCTTGAGTATTTAATGTAAATCTATCTAACAGTAATTAATTTACAAAGTGTTCTTTGACACTAATGACCATATACTTTGGTTTGAATGGAAATCCTGGAAGCCTGGTGTTTAAACACACTAGTGTTATGTGTGTAATTTTTCCCTTAGGTTTTAAGTGTCAGGTTTCATACTCAACCTGTTTAATGTCTCAGAAGAGAGGAGGTGAGACAGATCCAGGATTTCAGTAGTGATCAGTCTCCAGGTGTCTGGGGCGTTCTCCTGTTCTGTGGCTCATCCTGTTCTTCCATTCTTCTCCACATTTCTGTTGCTGGTCACCCCTGGAGATAAGGACTGGAGGGTCATTTGGTGTGACCTTGCATGGCTGAGCAATGCAGCTCAATTGGTAGGAGGTGTAATGCAAGTGATCTCACTTAAACATCCCACTTCTTACCACCTCCTAATGCTTTTCCCTTTGCAATAGCTGTAATTTTTTTTATACTTTATTTTCTAAGATTATAAAGCCAAAGCATGGGTAGTTTAAGTAACTTGAATGATATCAAAGACTGTGAATAATAGAGCCAGGTATACAAAGACTGCCAGCATTCTGTTGCAGACAGTAAAATTACTCAGATCAAAATGCTTTTCTAGGTAGAATCTTTTGATCTTTTGTAACCTTTTTTTTGGTCTACAAAATACAGTCACTGATCAATAGTGAATCATCACTGCAGTACAGTGCAGAGCTCCTTTGTAGGCTGCAAACAAATTTACCTCCTCTGACAAAATGGGTGAGTGAAACAGATAACCAGACCTGACTGTTAGTGGAATGGTTTGTAGCACAACACAGTGAATTTTTATGAGATTTTGAACATCTATTTTATGTAGTTCCATGTGTCAGATGTTCATTATACTGAGTTTATAGTCAACTCTGATCATGTGAAATTTGAATCATTAATTATAAGAAAGGAATAATTGGAAGAGTGTGTTACTTTCCATATTATACAACTCTCATCCAAGATAAATAAAATTCTCTGCCAAGTGCTGCGCTAGTGCAAATCAAGCCTGTCTTCTTTTCAGTCAGAGGAAGGGCATGGAGTGATAAAGTGAATATCTCCTCCTGTTAAACTACAGCCTTGTGATAATATTATATGTGTTTCTCCTTCGTAGTTTGGTACCTGTCAGAGAAAATAAAGACTACCATATTTAATAAACTCTGCCTGGGCCATCTCACACTATGATATCAATATGCAGACAATGCCATAATTTCTGGGTGTTTGGACTATGCTAAACATGAATCCAAGGAAGCAAATAGAGAAAGCTGCCAGCAGGTTGTGTGGCAGTGCATGTTACTGTATGTACCAAATCTGGAGTCATTGTACATAACAGAAGAAATATAACAGAGTTCTGCAGATGTCTCTTACTGGCCTTTGGAAAAAGAACAAGTTAAATAGGGAGCTCTGATCTAATTCAGACTTCCTGTATATGAAAACTTACAGACATTTATACCAATACTCTCAGATTTTCTTTTCATGATCACTTTAAATTCTGTTCCTATTTTAAACAAAAGTTCATGAGAAGAATTAAGCCTGAACAGTGTGAAGCGTTTTTTATATTTCTTCCCTCTACTCCCAAATGAAGCCTCGAGAGTTTTTCTACCAGAATTGTAAATGATCAAGATGTATTTTCAGAATTCTCTTCTTCACCAGTGTTTTCCTGTGTGATGCTTTCCTTTTGATTGCTCTAAAGCAGGTAAAGAATGAAAGTAGTGTGAGGTTATGAAATTCAACTATACCATCTGAAGCATTTTCAACTCTCTTTGATGTTGGCTGTGACACTTTTATTCTGTATCACATTAGGCCATCCTAGTTTGGAGCTTCCTTAAAGGACTTTATTCTAGGCATTTCTTATCCCAGAAACTCTTCATCTGAAGAGTTTTATTTCTGGATTTCTCATTGTAGGTCAGAAAAATGATGATCAAATACCAAGGAGTTTGTTCGTTAAGCTCTTCATACTAAGATTAGACTTAGAGAGTCAAGATCTATGAATATTTGTTCAAAAAGGAGAATATGTTGTCAGTAGGCAACATAGTTGATTAATCAAATTGCAGTCTATTAGGGGAAAATACTAGAGATACCAGATTTAGATGGTGTATTGTTTATGCACAAAAAAAAGTGAAGGCTTTTCATTACAAGGACATCTGACCAGAAGTTCTGACATATTCTTGTACAAATATTTTTATACCTCAACAATACTGTACATTGCACAGATTCAGTTTTGATTTTTGCATATGCAATTTTATAGCATCAGACAATATTTTTCTGAGATTATGTACATTATTAAGTATAAATTATTTTATTTTATGTTGATTTGCTTTTCTATGTATACTGTGTTGCATGTAGTGTTTTTTGTAAGTTCTGCTTTTACAGAAATCCTTGTGGTGATTATAATTCTTCACTTAAAGTTCTATGTTTGAACTTGAAAACCGACACAAAATGCATAGTAAATAAGATTTTGCACTGAAATTGACATGATGATCTGTCCAGTGCAGTTTTATGCTGATTACTTTAGCTCAATTAGTGTCCCCCAAGTCACATGAGCATGGATGTTTGATGATGTTTGGAATCTCTAGCTCAGTTATGATTTCAGACAGGTTCATGATCTTTCAGGTGTTGATTTCAACAGGAACTATTTCAAAAATGGAATTACTGCATTTTTTGAAGTTATCTAATGTACTTTATTTCAGCACTCTACTGAAATAGCTTTGTGTTTTATGATCACAGGGGCTTTTCTCCAGAATAAAATGTAGTATAAACCAGGTATAATTTTGTGAATGTTGTTGATAGATTGACCTAGGTTAAGGATTAGGTGAGAAAAACCTATAAAGATTAAGGCCAATTTTTTTATCACAGAGTTATGTAAATCCTACTCTTATAAATTTTCTTTTTCTGTTGTATTCTGGCAGCATTTATTGAGTGAATTCAATGATCTTTTAACTCAAGGAGTAGAGATCTCTTTTGAGATTCCATCTTTGAATCATGCAGCTGAAATAGGTCTAAGAAAATAATGTCATATTTCGTGGTTTAATCTGTGGATCCTATTCAGGTTTTTTTTTTTAACCTCATTTTAAATTTTTTTTTTTGATGTGTGTGAAATTTATGTCTTCAGCCCATACGTTTCTCGACTGGGTAAATAAGTTCAACATTTTGGGTTTTTTTTCATCTTTTAACAGGCAAAAAAACAATCAGTCTGAACATTCAGTCAGTCACAACTTACAAGACCATTTCTAATGTCATTGGATATCTAAAAGGAGCTGTGTTTCCTGGTAAGTTTCCTTTTGTCATTTATATTGATTATTTGTTTCACAACGGGTGGGAGTCATAGCTGGGATCAGGATCCTATTTTGCCAGATAATTCACTAATACAGAGGAAAGAAAAAGACTTTTTTGTACTCATTTTCTGATTTATGACAAGACAGAATGTGTGAGGGTTAAACAGAGAATGAGCTGAAGGGGATGTTGTGGTTACAAAAAACATATTTTTACACAAGCAGCAGGTGTTACACATGGACCACAGAGAGTATCAGAAGTTTGTACCAAGTAACTGTTTAATGGTTTTAATTTTAATATGGTTTTAACACTTGCCGCAGCCTTATTTTGAGTCTCAATCATGCCTTAAGCTAGTTTCATACAATTCTATGAATAATAATTACTGTTCTCTATGTCTGATGATTGAGCAATAGAACTCTAAGTGCAACTGGGACATAAAGCACAACTCCCCTCTGTCCTTTGATGCTGTACATAAATAATGTTATAATCAGGATATAAGATCATTTTGAGATTATTTTGTTAGTTAGTAAATTTACCTAAAAGATGAAGGGTTTCTGCAATGTGAATAAATGCTGTTGCTGGTTACTTAAATAGTGCAAACAATTCCTAGTGATGATCAAAACATCATCATGTTTGCCTTAGTACTCTTTTATTATGTTATGAAGAAAGGATGGAAATTTATTTACAGTCCCTTAGGAGGTGGGCCAGTCATTTCATATTTTAAATAATGGAATGAAGGAGGTGGAGAGAATTTTATTCCTGTTGGTGAAATAAGGACTCAGTTTTATGCATGCAGAACTGTATATTTCTCACCAGACTTTTTGTTTGTTTAAAGCAACAGAGGAAACAATTAGCACAGTGAATTTAATTTCTATGAAGGATTTAATTTCCTTCATGAATTTGAAGTTACCAGTCTGCTATTATTAATGTTTTGCAAATAGCTCTCATGGAGTTGGAAAGGCAGAAACTGCCATGTTTAGACATTCTGTCCTCTGAATTGTGAAACAGAGGCAAGAAAAATAATAAAAAGTGTGCTTCAGTTTCTGTTTAACAAGTCTGCTATCTTCTCTATACCTGAACTTTTCATCTTATTATTACATTTACAATCAGAAACTACGTTTTGGAGGTTTGCCAGTATATGCTGAACTTTAGGAATCTAAGGATATGTAGATAAGTGAAGTCAGCAGCAGTACCCAGATGAACAGTTTGTCCTGTGGAGGTCTGGCTCAACAAGAGCCATAACAGCTGTCTTCAGTGAAATATCTGATGCAATGTAATGTTTTGTACACAATCAGTGTTAAACCTTTGTTTCTTTCTCTGCTTTTCCTGGTTGACACCACAGTGGTTCCTCCTCAACTGCTTTGCATCCTGATATTTTCATGGCATTGATTCTCTCTCATTCTGATGGGGGTTTGCTTGTTTCATGCACACGAAATACTCACCTTTATGTTCACAGAAGTGCAGAAAGAAGGCAAAATTTATCTTTAGTGCTTAGTGAAAGACTGCAGAGCATCGGCAAGGGTGGAATTTATTCCTTTCTGCTTAAAGACCACCTAACACACACTTACAGACAAGCACATCTCTGTAATGCTGACCTTTACTGGCATTTGATCTGAGGAGTGAGAACGAGCATCTGAAGTGTAACTAAGATGTTAAAATCATTGGGAGTAGATGAAATGTGATACTTGCTAGCATTTTAAAACCCAAAAAAGTAACACTGATTTTATTGCTCTGTTGGACATCGTTGAAGATGAGATGTATAGCAAGAAAAGACAGGATAAAGAGACTCTTTTTTAATGATAAATCCCTGTTGTCCAGCCCATCACCAACCTGAACACTATCCTGTCTTATCACCTTCAAGAGTATCTGATGGATACTTTTTTCTCTATCTCCAGTCCTTCCTCTTTTTTCACTTTTGCCACGTGATTCTGAGAAAGCACAGCTGCTGCCTCTGCAAGCATGACCATCCTTTCTCCTCTGCTTTTCCTGTAGTCATTTGCTTTAGGGTATTGCCTCTGTTTGAGGGGGAGATGTGCAAAGATGAGGAATTTCTAAGGAGGCAGCAGCTGTTATGTTTTGCCCCTGCTCATTCAGTGGGCATCTCCAGCAGTAAGTTGATGCTTCCTTCTCAATCAAAATATCCTGCATTATTTTAGTGAGGTGTCTCTCCTCTCACATGGTCTGTTCACAGGCTGAACAGAAATTGTTCTACAGGCAAGCATTGATCCTGCCTGATCCCCCTGTGTTAGTGGCACTTCCATTAATGACCTAGAGGCGTGTAGGGCTGTTCAATTTGGTTCCTAATTCCTGTCATTTAATGAGTTGAAAGTCCTTTGGTTTTTTCGTTGTCAGTGCAACGTATAATTAAGCATTTCATGGTGCAACACACAAGTTACAAAATTATATGATTTAGATTTCATTTTGTTACATTAAACTATTATGTGAGTCTAGGTTGACACTTTGCACATCTGTTTTTAGAAAGAAATTCTCGTTTCCATACCTACACACTCCCCAAACTGATTGAAAATATTGTGTTACAGGTACATAACATTGTCTCTTTGCAAGCATTTTTGATTCCTTATTAAAAAACATGTTCAAATATTTTGTTGAACAATACTGGTAAAATTCCAGTTTGATAGAGAATGCTTTTATAATCAAAGTGTTCCATTAATATTGTTCCCAGGCAGCAGTCACTGCAAAACATACTGGGTAGATATTTTAATTTTATAATTAAATACAAAATGTGGGCAACTATCTGTTGCTGCATTGTGATCAGCTGACAGCAAGTGAATGAGATCACTTGGTTAAAGAAAGAAAAAGAAGACTTTTACAGTTTTTGAAACCCAGATGACTCAGGGATTGCTGTGGGTCTGGCATCACTTCTTCACTGCTGATAACTGTTCTTCTGTTGTCTGTTGGTATCCTGAAATAGGAAAAGATCACCTTTGAAGGTCTAGATCTGGGCCAGAAGGAGACTTTAAAAAATATCAGAGCAAAATCAGTAAGCAGTCCTTCAAAGAGGGCTGTGAATTCATCTCACACAGAAGGTCTAATAGTTTAACAGCTCCTTCAGAGTAACTCTGCTTTGACTTCTTGACAGGCCTCAGTCACACCAGTCAGTCATGTTATTTCATAACACATCATTAGTTCTGGACTAAAATAAGGGGTTTTTTTCCTTTGTGAGTGGTATTAGGGTTATATATAATGCCTTGAGAGATGAAGATTTAATTTTATTTCTCTGGGGAAAAAGTGTGTTTGTTTTTTGTTTTTTGTTTTTTTTTCTGTGAGTAAAAAAACATGACCATAGACATATTCTTTATTTCAGGTTGAAACTTCTTGCTTTTCATTCTACAGAATGCTTTCTTCCAGCATTAACACAGCTGCTAGGTGTGACTTACCATTTCTGTGTCATTCATTATTTCTATCCCTCTGTCATGTCTCCTCTCTAAACCTGCAGTCCAGGTATTTTAATGTCTCCTTCCACCTAAGGCTAAGTCCTGATCTCTAACCTGCTTGCCAGCTGCTCCACTGCTGTTTCTGCCATGTCTTTTTTGAGATAGGGTGGTGAGCACTGAACACAATCTTCCAGGTGAGGGAGTACTAATACTTTGTGTATTTTCTTTATGTTTCCCACTGTACTGCCATACCCTTTTTTTTGGTTTTTGTTTTGTTTTGTTTTTGGTGGGGTTTTTTGTTGTTGTTTTTGAGTTTTGTTTGTTGGTTCATTTTTTGGTTTTGGGTTTTTTTTGTGTTTTGTTTTGTTTTTTTCTTTTGGATGCTGATGTGTACTGAAGATCATTTCCTGCTTATTATTTTGTGGTTTTTTTATAACATTCTACTGTGAGCATGATTGTCTATATGACCTAGTCCTGACTGTAAAAATGCTCTATATCATTATGGAGAGCAATAAGCAAACAAGGAAGGCAAGGGCATGGGGATTAATTTAGGAAACTGCATACATGTATTTATTTGTTAGTTCATTTTTGAATAGTACTCAAAGTTTTGTGTATAATTGTTGTATGATTCTCTTGCATGTCATCACTTGCTTTTTTTGTTGACAGCTTTGTGTTGCATTAACGACATTACACACTACTTATACAGCTCAATTTCAGGGTTGTTTGGAATTCTTTTAATCTGAGTAACCAGAAAAAAAAAGTTTGTTTTTTGTTGTTATTTTTTTATTCCTCGTTTCAGACAGATACGTCATCGTTGGCAGCCATCACAGCAGCTTGCAGGGTTATGGGGGGCAAGGCTGGGCCAGCAGCACTGCTGTGATCACAGCCCTGCTCCAAGCCCTGATGGCAAAGGTGAAGAGGGGCTGGAGGCCTGACAGGACCCTGCTCTTCTGCTCCTGGGGAGGAACAGCCCTGGGCAGGGTCGGCTCCTACGAGTGGGCTGAGGTAAAACTGCCCAGGGGGGACTCACTGCAGGGAGGGTCCTGTGGGGCTGACTTTCAGTGGGGCTTAGAGAAATTCGGCACCAAACCCTGACTTTCCCAGGGGAAAGCAGTTTGCCTTCCTAGGGGACAGCTCTGTGAAGAATTTCATGTTCTCAGGGAAGATTGATAAAAATTTTGTAAGCATCTCGTGTTCTCAAAATAACAAGTGCTGTTTTTCAGTTTAGTTTGTTCTGTCCTTGTGTGTGTTCTCAAAATATGCTCTCTCTATCTCAACCAAAGGTGGTAGAGAAGCGTTGTGTCATTTAGCCAATCAAATAACTGTTAACAAAAGACCCTATAGAAGGAAATAGATTGTTATAATAAAAAAAACTTTCTGATTCTTCAAAATCTCAGAGTCTTTCTCTTCATCCTCTAGAGAAAAGCGACAGGTTCCTTCTGCTGAGAGCGTTGAAAAAATACAAAATTACCACGTGAAAGTTGTGGCTCATTAACTCTTTCTGAGGTCTGTCTGTGTTCAGTCAGTACTGCACAGCAAATCCAGGGAAAACATCTGTTGAGGCATTCCTGGGATATTGAGGTGCCAGGGTGTTGCCATGGCTCTGCAGGCTGCATACACAGCACCTCTGGGGCTGCTTTCCCTCCCTGGCTCAGCACACCTTTGTAAAAGGGCATTGCCAGGATTTGACAGAGGGAGGAAAACCTCAAAAAACAGTGTAGGCACAGAAAGAGCTTAGACAGCTTTTTCACCTTCCTGAGGGTTTAATATTTAATAATTTTTCATCCATAGGCTTAGTGTGGAGAGAAGAGAAGAGAGAAGAGAACCATGCTATGGTTTACATGAATTAAATAAACCTTGCAGGGTCTCCATGGCTAGTGCTGATTCACTTCTCACAGATTGGTGCTGAGGAGCTGGGTACAATCCCAAACAGGCGATTCCTTGGGTTCTAACTTCCAACAGAATGAGAATCAGCTGGTTGAAAGAGAATACCTCAAAAAGTATTGGTGATCACACATGGCTAAAGTAGACTTCAGGTCATAAAGGAGTTGCTACTCCTCTAGGCAGAGAATTTCGTGGCTGCTTTTCCAACTCTAATAGTTCAATGAATTCAAGCAGTAGATAAAATAAAGAGTTAATTGCTTTTTACTGTGCATAAGAAGCAGTCAGCCCTCATTGAAATTTCATACTTCCAACATGATTATTCTTCAGAAACAAGAGGGGGTGAAAAAATCAAATTGAAAAGATCCAGGCTGGAAGCAAAATTTGTTTAGTTCCACTTCAAGTCAGCTTTGCATCAGATGTAATTGCGTTACACCCCTTCTGTTCAATATAAAGAGCCACTTCATGCAAAGAGGAACTCATTACTGAGGAGGCAAAGGCGATCCTTTTAAAAAAGAGATAATAATTGAAACAGTTTCTACATGCTATTTTTATAGTCTAAAAAATTATAAAATGAAAACACTGGGAAAGTTATGCAATTCAAATCTGAATTTGGTCTCTAAATATTTGAGTCCATTTAACTGTTGGCAATGATTGCTTTTGAAGTTTGTCTTCTGTAAGGCATAAGTTTAAAAGGCCATCATGTTGTTTCACAGTGTGTAATGTTTTCATTTTTGGCCTCACAAGTGTAGTAATTTTTAATTCCTCCCAGACCTGTTTGCATTTTCTTTAGATGATGTGTGAAATGGAATTATAACTTCTGCTGTTTAGAGAAACAGCACTGAGATATCCTCTGTAGTTTACAAGAGCATATTGTGAGAAGCAGTAGTTAACTAACACTTGGGGAATCACCGTGGATGGAAATGTAGGATGCAGTTTTCCCCTAGAAGCAACCAAAAGAACAAAACCAGCCCTAATTATGGTGATGCAGAGTAGTAACCATCTTTGTGCTTGTGTTGTAGGATCTCAGGAGTGTTCTTCAAAGGAATGTTGTGGCCTACATCAGCCTCCATAATCCAGTCTCAGGCAACTCAACTTTACGGCCTGTGGCATCCCCTTCTCTTCAGCAGCTGGCAGCAGAGGTTAGAAATAAAATATTTGGTTTCCCTCACGGTTTATGAATAGCATGCTTAAGATCAGTTGACATTACACAGCAATCAGTGTAATTGTTCAAGAATTTTAACATCAAACACACATTAACTCTTTTGGTTTTTTTTTAAAGTAAGAGAGTTAAATTTTATTTTAAAAAATAATAGATTAAGAGGTTGGAAGGAATAACTTGTTTCACCTGTTTCTTAGACAAAGTCTGACCATGCTTGCACACCCTACAGCTTTTTTACCTTTTGATAAAAGCAACATATTTGTTATTCTTCAGCATAGAGCACATTTTTCTCATCCTAATCAAGTCTTTCCAGACTGCTTCTCAATTTGCATTTAAACCTGTATATTTACCAGATGTAACATGACACACAGGGAGAGTGTTGCTCCTGCCATGATAAACACTGTCTGCAGTGAGCACGTCAGGTTCAGTGCTCAGCCATGCCTGTGCAGCTCATCTGGAGTCAGAATATTGCACAGCTGCACTGGGGTGAGGGCACGTCAGCCTTAAGCTACTGACCCTGCTGCTGCTCCTGAGCTTTCTGAACTGATCAGTATTTTACACGGATGGAAAATAGTGTAAGGCATGTTCTAAATTACAAAACCAGTTTGAAGTGGTATGCATAAAATGGTGTTCAATTTCACTTTCATAAATTATGCTTTTTAGATGTTTTTTTTTTTTTCTGTGCATTTGCCAAATGAATACTTGCTCTGACGTTTCTTGGACTTGCCTCTGAAGCATTTGGTAAAAAACACTCCTCAAAGCTGCATCTTGGATTAAATGCAGCTCAAGACTGATCTGGCTTGGCAATTGTTCAACTAAGTTAGTAAAATGATATCAGTAAATTGCTTGTTAGCAATGTCTTAACCACTTCTCCTGTTCAGTGTTTAAGTGGTTATTTCCTCATGGAAGGCATCTGATTTATTCTGTGTAAGTATTATGAAAAATGTGATGCAACATTGTTTTGGAGGAAGCAAAGCTTCCATTTGTGGAAAATTATAAATAATGCTATATATGTGAGTCTGCAGGTGTTATGGATATGTCAATTTAAATTTTGTTATCAGTTTTATCCATTGTGTTTGCAAGAAATACTGTTCTAAAAAGTTGCTAGCCTTTTGCTAACCTAGTGGTGTTGGCAGTTCTATCTCCATTAAAACAAGTATTTGCCATTTAAGGGAGTAAGTTTATTATTATACTTGAGCTATTTGGTTTATTCTCATTTTATTTCTCTGCTTCTACAACACAATCCATGGCAGTGATCTGAAAACTAAATTATCTGGAGCTTTGCAGCAGTCTCTTTATTATCTATTTATCACTTTATTAATATTCGATTCTTTAATTCTAATAAATGCCATATTAGTATGAGCATTGCATTCATGGCCTCTGCTTTGAAAAGGAAGCAAACTTCTGCTTTATTTCTGTGCTGCTAAAGAATATTTTGTAATTTTTGTAATAGCAGTTGTGTTCTGTTCAGCAGTATGGAAAGAGCCCCTCTTAGCAGCCTTGCCTTACACCTGTTGATTAGAATAGAATAGAATAGAATAGTTAATAGAATGTCTTCTTTTTTTTTTTTTTTAAGTCCCAGTAAACACCTTCCATCTCACTTCTGGTTCTTTAACTTTGAGAGTGCATCCCTTCCGCATGTTTATCCTAAAGCCCCATTTAAAAAGTAAAGAATAAAATGCCTGTGAGCATTTTATCTGTATGGCTTTCCTTTCTGTAGGATATTATTATTTGTAATTAAAATAACTGTCATGCAGCTTGTGATGTTAAAAAGATTTATAGGAATTATTGCTTCCAGATGCTGGCTAGATTTCTGAATTCATATCAAATTATTGACAGTGATGGAGCAGCCCAGCACAGATCCTCGTTTGTTCCCATGGGTGCTCACAATTTGCCACGTGTCCAGAAGATTTTCTCTGGAAGACTGATTTGCTTATAAAGAATATTGATATTACTTGCAGTACTTGCCAGGAAGACAATGTAACTACAGATTACCTGTAAGTTATGACACTGCAAATGGGCTGAGATGTGACTCTTGGAGCTCAGCTCATCTTGAAGAAATTGTGAATCACTTCACATGAGATTCTTGCTACCAGGTGCAAGTTGCAAAGAAAAGCTGAAAAATTCCAACGAGAGAAAAGGATCATTTTAATTTGTGGGAGCTCTGAATATAGGTTAGAACAGAAAAGAAGGTGAAACAGGAATTTAGAATTAATGATGTCAGTCCATTTTAAAATGAAAAGATAGATTAGCCTGTCTTGTTTAGTTAGATAGAAGTTTTCTGTAATTTGTGAATACATGGAGTATCCTGAACTGTGCCTTTGGATTCAGTGGTAGAACTCATAATTTAATTCCATTTTTAGCCCACAGCAAAAGAAACTGTCTTGCATTATTTTCCCTTCTACTGCTAAACAGTGTTGTAACATTGTTTGGAGGTAAGGGAGAATGAAATCTCACCATTTTTTGGGTTTTGTTCAGTGTTCACTGTAGTGCTAACGTTGTGTGTGAAAGAGAGGGCGAATTTTTTCCTAGGAAAAATAATTTATGTTAGAAAAGCCTGGAGAGTGTAAGTGTTAGGATTCTGGGAATAACAATGAAAAATTGTAGTTTGTCCTGTGAAAGAGAACCCGAGTAATAATCACACTGAGCGCAGAGCACTCTGTGGGTGCTGCAAAGAACATAATTTAAAGAGAACTGTGGGGAAATAGCAAACTAAGATGGGCCGATGCACACAGCAGTGTTTGCTTTGTCTTGTTTTGTTTTGTTTTTTCCTAAAATAAAATCGTGGACACTTGCTAATCACTGCAGTTTCCACAATATTTTTTTCCCTTAATTTCTGGGATAAGTAGGGAAGAAGTTTTAGCTGAAATGTTGTTTGTATTGATATTCTAAACTCAACAATGAAAAGAAGCATCAGGAAACTTAATAACTTGTCTGCTAACTGAGGTCTGGCAATCAGAGAATAGAATAAGTGCTTGGCTAATTAACAGAGACCATATTTCTTAAAGAATGTTTTGTATAAAGGGATTATATCTTCATACTAGTTGCAGGTTTCAAAAGGGAGCTACATAAGCAGTCTGCAAATAATAATTTTATATGCCTGTCTGTGGGATTCTGGTTGAAACACCAAATTACATGAAGAAGCGAATTTAAATATTTGGATTAATTAAGCAAAGAGGAGCTCAAACAGTTCTGAGACCTTGACATATTTAATTCAAATATTTTTTATATAACTAATTAGTGTCCACATTAACAAGAGGGAAGTACTGCCAAGTTATATTTTTGTCTACTGTTATTTTGTACAGAAAATGATGGTTAATTCGCCTGCTCAGCTGGTGAATCAGCATTTGTTGGCAGAGTGTCATTGGTAAATTGGGTTTGTTCAAGGCTGGGATTCATTCTCTGTAAATAAGGCCATTAATGATTTTTTTCTGTAATGGACATGTCACAAAGGAAAAAAAAAGTTATGAAACATAAATTCATTGCTGTTGTCTTTTAACTGATTGTGTGACCATCAGACTCCAGGTCTGCTGTTACTGCTGAGCCCAACAAAACTTACTGCTCCTGTCTCCCAAGGAAAGCAGTGATTTAAAGCTATTGATGAATGAGTTGATCATTAAAAATGACTGTGCCAAGTATTGTTCCATGCTATTTATCAGTATTTGTTTCCACTAATGGAGTAAAGGGCATAAAACATCTCTACATTTAAAGGTGGTGTTATTGACAGAAAGCTCTTTTTTCTTTATGAAGTAGAGCCAAAGATAAACTTCTGCATAGATGTTACTATCATTACTTCTTGATTTAAAGAAAAATAAAATCTTACATTAATGTCAGCATCGATCCTCTTCTTCCAACTTCTATGTGTTTCTCATTTTTTATACTATCAGCATTAATAGTGGATCTCCTAGTGTCATATATCAGTAGTTGTAAATAAGAAAAAACATGATTATGTGAATTACTTGTTCTATGCCTTATAACAGAAGATTATTGCTTCCCCATGAGCTTTCAGTCTTTACCTATTACACTTTTAGTGTTAGATTTGATTGCTGGTGTTACTTTTTAAATTTGTGTTGAAAAGAAAATCTCCTGAGAATCAGAAGTTTATGCTGTGAACTTCTATCTCAAGAATTCCTAACTGTGTTAGAGTGATGCTGTTAATATAATTGGCAATACTTCATTGCCAGCTCTATTAAATTAATTAAGATGCTGCTTTTCCAATGTGAAAAGTTTCATTTATTGGTGGATTTGATTTGCACTTTCTAACCACTTTTTTGCACCTTCTAACCACTTTTTCCTTTTGATAAAATGCTGCTTTATCCACTGTTATATATTTTTTCACTCTTCTTCCAAACTGAATAATTTTAAAACATAAATGCCAATTCAGACAGTGAGTAATTGAACCTACTCATACATTTTGATGTTATGAAAATACTATTACTGTTAAACGTGGAGAAAAGAGTTTGTTAGCAAAACATAATGTAATAATGAACCAGTTTTCCAGCTGTGATCCTACTGGAGAACAGTTCCTTTGTTCCTGATGACTCAAGCTTTCTGCTTCCATATCCTTCCCTGTATTTTTATAGATTTCTAATAGAGGTGTAAATTATCTATATTTTTAAAAAGTTTTTCTTGATTTGAAGTGTAAATGTCTACTTTGACAACCATTGTGAATGAAACTGAATAAATCTGAATATTTTATTATGTTTAGGTGTAGTGCTGGAGTAGGGAAGTAATTCCTTTTCTGCTGCAAAAATGGGGTTTGGTTCAAGTTTTCTATTGTCCAATCTAGTTAATATTGTCTCATATAATGAGCTGTACTATGTGAGGGAATTGTTTTTCCCTTCCAGACACTTTAGCCAGACTACAGCATTAGAAAAATTAACTTCACTTCTGTCTAAATATTCCTTTGTTTAATTTCGTCTTGATTATTTCCCTTCGGAACTGACTTTTTCATTATAATAGAAAGATGTTTTCTTAGCAAATAAAAATAGAAAAATCATGTAGACAGTTTAAAAATAAACTTTTAGTTCTTACAAAAGAAGATAGATTGAAAGCTTTGGATATTTTAAAATTTCTGCATAAACAGAAATCATTGAAAATTTTCTCTTGATGTTTCTCTCATCATTATTAGCTATGTTGCTGAATGAAATTAAATTGACTCAATAGGTGTAGCTGTACTACACAAACAGCCCATGGGAAAGAAATGCACATGCAAAAATTAGGTGTATGGCCAAATAACCAGAAAGCAAGCAAGCACCTTTAAATCAGAATTGGTAAAAAGTTAATATAAATTGAAACTTCAGTCTGTGTAATGTTGTTTGGTCCAAAACAGCTGCAGCCATGGGCTTTAGTTCTGCATGTCACAGAAAAAGAATCAAAATCTTGTACCTCACAGTTTACTCTTTAGTTTGCAGATCCTTGTTGGAAAAACAAAAAAAGCAGCAGGGTAGTGAAAAGCAGACCATTTGTTTGTTATAAATATAAAGGTGACCTCTTTTCAGTAATGCTATGTAAATTTAACCTTGCCAGAAGTAGCAATATGGCTTTTGTGAGTGTGCTAAAGCTCCCATCCTGGGAGGGAGAAGGTTCCAGGTGCTCTTTGGCACATTTCTGCTCCCCCTGTCCCTGTGTGCCTTGCAGCTGGGATTCATTGTTCTTTGGACAAGCATGGAGATGTTTCTTTTTAAATAATGTACCTCTCTTTTATGCTGTAAAATTGTGAGCTGTTTCATAGAGTACTGAGCAGGTTACAGAAGTCAGAGTGGGAAGAATTGAGGTTCTGTAGAAACCTGAGAAGGTGGGGAGTTTTTGGTTTGCATGGAGTTTTTTGTTGTTTCTTTGGGCTTTTTTGTTTTGATTTGGGTGTTTTTTAGGCTATTTTTCCCAGGAAAAGTAAAAGTACCTCTGTAGAATGGCAAACCAGTAAGTGAGGTTAAAATGTTGACCTGAGCCCCAGTGGGTGCAGTGGAGAGTCTGGAATTCCTGATCATGCTGAGAGATTTTGAAGTTAGAAGTTCTCTTTCAACATGGACCCTTGTCATGCTTGGAGGACTCTTACATGTCTTCTTGGGTTCAGGTTTAAAAATCAACTCAAAATTATGGGGATTGGCGTATTTTGTTACATAAATTTGTCCCCCCTTTATTTTGCTGTTGTTGCAGTAACAGTTCTTACATGTGGAAACAAAAGTTTGATTGCTTTAATGCTGTTAATTGAACTTCTGTGTCTCTTGCTTAGGCATACCTATATAAGAAATATTCAAATCTGGGAAAGAAAAGAAAAATAAATCCCCAAACACCTCACCTGGTTAATGTCAGTCATCAAAAGGAAAAAAAAAGCACCTTAAAATTTTAACTTAGGCATATTTATTGGCAATTCCTTTGATCAATTCTTTGAAACCAGGTGTGAGGAAAATCATTCCAAATCCATTTAAAACTGTGATAGTTTGAATAATCACAAGCAAAACTTGAACTGTTGTTGGATTTGCCTGGTTTGTTCAATCTTCATGTTTACCACAAGCAGATTCTGGTGATAGTGTCTTGTCTAATCTAATGTAAAAAAAAAAAGACTAAACAGCTAGAAGGGAGATTTTTGGCCAGCATAAACAGAGAATGTGAAATTTCCAAAACAATTTCAAGCCAATTGAATTTATGTGAAAAATACTTCTATTTTCCAAATTATTCCTGAGGTTTTCATTAGTAACTAGCTGAGATGCATTTTTATTTATTGAGTCAAAGAGCCACAATTCCCATAGCATTACTCGGTCTTGAAGCGCACACAGGATGGGACTTCACTGAATAGAACAGAGAAAATTTTACAGCAGATAATCTCAGATGTCAGGAAAAGCCAAAATGCAAGAAATAGTTTTCTTGGAGGTTCTGCAGAAAGCTTTCTTTTGGCAGCTAAAGGTCACACAGCTCCAACCTTTGTCTCCTGACAGAGCATTGAAAGGGATTTCAAAACCTGTTTTGTAGCCTTCTTTTGTAACACTTTAAATGCTTTAAGTTTTCTTTCAAAAGGAGTTTTAGGAGAGCTGCTGACTCCTCTGCTTTGTAACGTGACATCCTTGTCTTGATTAGATAATTATTGTATAATTGCTTTAAAAAGGCTCAATATTCTACCTTCAACAGGTAATTCAGCCCTAGAAGGGAGACTTCTAAAAACAAACAGCCCCTAAAAAAATCAAATAGGGAACTAGCTTCCTCTCAGTTGTAACATGTTCATTTTTTATTTTAACATGAGAATGATCGCTTTTAATGTTAGTTCTAATTTTTTTTTAAAAGCTGCACATCCAGTTCTAATTTATTGCTGTTGGTTTTTTTCATTCGCTTCTGAGCACTCCTAGGAAACTTATGTTCTGTGTCTGAATGGAAAAGGAAAACAATATTTAATATTAAGACTAATAAACAGCTCGTGGGTTTGTGACACTGGAGATGTAAGGGATCTTCCTGATTTTCCACACATTACAGTGTCTGGGACAGGCTAGGAAGAGATTTCAGTTTCTGCAGTTCTGGCTAACTAAAACATTCAAAATTACCTACTAATTCTGCAATTTGAAATCCACAAATATGTCCAAAAATTTGTGGGAAAAGTTACCTGTAGTTTATTCACATTTTCTACTACTGCTGATTATTTAATAAATATCTGAAATCTCAGTAATACTCAAAAGCTTTTATTTAGTTAGCTTTTAGTTTTAAAGTCTCTCTCATGAAATGGACAAGTGACCAGTATACTTTTTAATATCTTGTAAATTTAGCAAGTTTCTGTGTCATGCTTTTTTCAAAAAAAATTAAGGAGGTTGAAATACAGTAGAAAAGTTGGAATTTAGGCTATTAGGCAACATTAAAAAAATAAACCAGAAATACTTTGGTTTTTTTCTGTCAGGTTGGGATGAGAATGAAGGGAATGGTGTTTAAGGTCATTTTAACTCTGAAACATAAATCTATAGTCTAGCAAGTAATAACTTCCAAAGAAAAGAGAAAATAATGTTATATGGTATAGGCTGACATGGAAGGTAGAGTACATGAACTCTGTAGCAGTATGATGCTTTTAGATTTCTGTCTTTCATGCTAATAACAAACCATCATATTTGCTTTTAAATCCATTACTTTTAAAAAACTTCTCTTGTATTCTGTATTTTATTTCTTGCATTTTGTCTGTTGCATTTGGCCTGCTTATCCAGCTTTGTGTAGTGATTAGACTTTTATTTGAAACAAGTAGCAGTAGTTATTTGCAGCTGTCAGTCAAAATGTTTAATTAGTTCCAAACACCGCAAAAGTATCACAAATCTTATTTACAAAATATGTTCAAGCAAGCCTGTAAAGCAGTTACCTGCACAGCTAAAATGGAGCTGAATGCTCAGAATTGAGGCTGCTTTGGAACCAATTATATTGGAGTAAATATTTCTTTGTGACTCTGGGGAATTGGGGGGGCAAAAACCAAAATCACATAAAATCTATTCCTCTCTGTAAATTAACAGATTATTGTTATAAATGAAACAAACGTGCAGTTTGCTTGGGGGTTTTGGGGTTTTTGAGTTTTTGGTTGTTTTTTTCTTTTTATAAAGGAAATGAGAATTTTATTTCACAGCTGCCAAGCAGGAGGTGTGATGAGGTAGAATGTACATACAAATGAATATGTAAAGCACCTTTGATGACACAAAAACAAAACTTACAAGGACTTACAAGCAAACATTTGATCCAACTCCTTCCTTTACTGCAAAAATAAGTTTCTCTGATGTGTTTCAGCTTCCAGTCTACAAGATTATAAAACTTACTCAGGTGGTCTGTGCTTGATTTCTACCAGAATAATTTGGAACTATTTTTATCATTTATTGAAGGCACCACAGTTAAAGAGCAATGTTTGTTTTCCCTTTCTTCCATGGTTGATCTTTATTCTTCTTTGCAGTCACCTTTTTTCCTTTTGAACAAAAGCTATCATTATACACAAAAGAAAATAACACACTTTGTGCACTGAATATCAGCTTCAGAGAATTGATACATCTCCCTCAAAGTTAATATGAAATTTGGTGTTTGAAATTAACTAATGTGTCTCAGACAAGCAAGGGAAGTGGATTTTGGATTAGTTTTTACCATATGACTGACGTTTTTCAGATTAACTAATAGGAAATCATAAAAATTGTAGAAGACAATTCAGGTAATTTTCTCTGCCTTGCTATGTAAATACTGAATTTTTAAGTATGCACAAAATCTGTAGTTGGAAGTTACTAAGGAGCTATGGCATCCTGTCAGGGAAATGAAGAAAAATCTTGAATGAAATGTGCTGTAAATTCTCAAGATGCCATAAGAAACAGAGCCCAGGGTATCTAAAGTGATATCCAGGGTATCTCAGCTAAAATGAGCTGCAGGCTCTGAAATGTGGTGGCCAAGGGTGTTCCAGAAGCTCAAAGAGAGATAACATTGAATCAACATTACAAAGGAGAATTGCAATGACCTCTGTAACTGTAGATTGATTAATATTGATAGTAACTCAAGATAAAATGAAGTGATAATTGATTTAAATGGGATTTAGAAGGAGGGTAATTAATGCCTGTCAGATTTTTTTTTTCACAGATCACATCTCTGTGTCATGAAAATAATTTTTAATATTTGAAGGAATTCCATGTTCATTTCGTAAAGATGGTAGCACAGACTTTTATGTAACATCTTCAGTGATACTCTGGAAATCACTGTAAAAACAGTGGTTTAGGATAATTATTAATCATGGATTTCCAGTTTACACAAACTAACTGATAAATTTTCAGAGGTGTTACATGTCAATGGAGAACCAGCTTGGAATGGAGCTTTTTCTACCAACATTTTTCAGACAGAAGCACTAAATTCAGTGCT
This sequence comes from Irena cyanogastra, assembly GCA_013397155.1. Classification (NCBI taxonomy): domain Eukaryota; kingdom Metazoa; phylum Chordata; class Aves; order Passeriformes; family Irenidae; genus Irena; species Irena cyanogastra. The sequence goes on from VWZV01003266.1 coordinate 1,518,795, forward strand.
AGTCAACACCTTCATTATTTATCGAATAGAAACTTGCCACTCACATGAAAACAACTGATCTCAGTATAAGAATATTCCCTTTTTTTAAAGAAAAGGGTAAAGTAGACAATATAAATGTTATATTTGGCTTCAGGCCCACAAGTCTCAGTTGTGGCAGAAAGGATGTTATTAAATATATCTGAGTTCTCACATGTGATTTCATGTATAAATGCCAGCCATGGACAGTGGAACAACCAGGACAATGAAAATCATGTTTGGACCTTCCAGGCTGTTCATAATTTGAAAATGTGTGTGTGTTTGTGTAAATGCACACTTGATTTTGTATAAATATAAATAAAACTTGTGAGCTTAGGAGAATTATTCCTATCCATACAATTACAGCAGTGAGGCCAGAGATACAAACTGTGGCAGGTGGAGTGCACGGAGAAAGATTTAATATTGAGGGAAAAATGAGCTCATGTTTATGGAATTCAATAGCTTTAGTCCATTAAAATATATTGGGTTGTGAAGTAAATTTTTTCCACACTGCTGACTAGAATCTGCACCTTTGAAAATTCATGTAGATGCCATATTATTTAGTATTCTCAGAAATATATATATATATCTAGCATTCATTAGTCTTCCTTACCAGAGTAAATAGCTTTAGATTGCACTTTACAGGATTTGTCAATTTATTTTCTCAATTTGTGCAGTGCAAACATTTCTCCCTTACAGACTGTGTGTGCATTGTTTCAGAAAGTTCAATTTTATTGCATCAAAATTAACTTTTAAAGATGGGAATTTGGAGGGTGAAACCTGAAATATAATGTTACAGATACTTTTCTTAGATTATGTTGTGCAGTAATTAGAAGCTATCAGTTGTCTGTATTGTAGAACTCTGCTAATCAGTTCTGAAATAAAATGCATTATCAGCCTTCCTGCAATTTCCTTGCTTTCTATGAAAAAGCAGTGACATATCCCTAAAAACTTACTAATAAAACTCAACATTTCCTTAACAAAATTTAAATGTTTTTAGTCCTGTAGTACTTGACAGTTTGTAGAAATTACAATATCCCTGTTCAATGCTATGCTTAGGTTTTGGAAAGATCTCAGATAATAATCCTAGTTTTCAGAGCACAAAGAAACACATCATTTGGATGTATAATGAGTTTTGGGTGATAGCTGGCTACTGTGTGTTTTGTTCAAAATCTTCTCAAAGTTCCTTGAACTAGATCAGATTCGTGTTAGAATGCTAAACCAGGTTCTGGCTAAAACCACATTTTATTCAAGTAGTTGAAGTTCTTCTCCCAAGCCCTAATGTTTCATAGTTCTTGAAACCAAGTTCAAGTGAGCTTCTATGGAAACCAAAAAGAAAAAGTCATTTGACCATATGGCTTTCCCTTCTCTAGGTTTTTCTCTTCTCCTTTCCCCACTGCTATTGTTTTCCTGTACAGAGGCAAGGATGCTTTCCTGTGGTTTAAATAGATAAAAGTTGGGAAAATCCAGTCAGGAAAAGAGTATTACAGTACCCCACTGCTGTAAAAATAAAATCATTTGACATCTTTTGGATCATTTAATTTATCTCTCAGTGGAGCCTGGAGACCTGCATTTGTGGTGCTGACACACTTTAATAAATCTGCTTTGTGATTATCTTCCTGAAAAATTCAATTTCTTCAGATATTTGATCTCGTAAGTGCAAATGCTGTTATTATACCATTTGCTCAATTCCCATTGAAGTCCAGAAGAGGGTTTTTATGTGAAAAATATGATGGTGCTTTATCGACCTTCATGGTCTGTATGGAGTGGTGGGAGTGACTTTCCATTTCAAAGGCTGAAAAATAGGTTTTGTGTGTGGCTTGAAGGGGGTGATTTGTTCATGCATAGTTGCTGTTAAGAAGTTTCAGTGTCAGACTGCAGGTATCAGGGCAAGGTAAAGCTTTGTCAGCAGTAAATTTCTGTGGCCTTGTTCCAGGCTGGTGCCATGAGGGAAGATTTGCCATAGTTTACCCATGTGTCAAGAGAGTTCTTCAGAGAATTACTGATTTTGGTGTTCTGTGCCATAAAAAAAAAGTTTCTTCATTTGTGTCTATTACAACTGAAATTTGGTCTTTAATTACAGTAATAAAGTCAGAGATTTTGATGGCAGATTTCACCCCCACTTTAAAAAACCTGGCTGTTGCACTGGCTGTACCATGATTTTTTATACTTGTGTCTCCTCTTAGCTGGATAATCTTGTGTTGGGGTCTGTCCTGCCTCTGTGTGCATTGTTAGAGATATGCAGCATGATTCAGTAGGATTCTTGGATCCCTTAAAAAAAGCTGCTATAATGTTGGATATTGGGAATACGTGTGGAGGAGCAGGGAATATGAGGCATGTAATATGTAGGACAAGGATAAGTGATTTTCCTTTATTTTTTCCTAGTGAAACACGTGAGTTTATGTCATGTTCATAAACAGCAGATTAAAGATCTCAGCACTGTGAAAGAAACCCCTGCATGGGGAAAGGATGGCAGGCAGCTGACCTCTGCAGAGATCTGCTTTTCTGGGTCAGCTTTGTGATAAAGCTCATGAGGGTGTCTGCTGAGCTGTTGTGGTGTTGGTTGGGAAGTGGTGCTAGCAAACATTCCTGGTAGGAGTGCCACAGATCCTGAGTTCTTTGTAGCTCGGAAAGCGTGACATGGGAATCCTGATGGCTGGGGGAAATGTAAATTGGAGTAGTCACAAACTGTAGTAAAGGAGAGTAGTCACAAACTGCAGTAAATTAGAGTAGTCACAAACTGCAGTAAATTAGAGTAGTTACAAACTGTAGTATCCATGTTACACCCAACTGTGGGCCAAATTTCTGACATTAAGCACTGTGATACAGGCACAGATTTTGCTCTGTGTGTGGTGTGGTTTGAGTTTGTTTTGTTTTCCAGAAGAAGGCTGGATTCTGGGGTAGTTTGAGCCATTTTCCCTAAATGGGAGCCGTGGCTCCTGCAGGTGTGTGTACTGAGGGGTAGTGCTGCTCATTAAAACCCTGTAAATTCACTTTCATGGTTTGCTTTACCAGGTGAGCCTTAATTCACCTTTAGTGGAAAGTATGTTGAGGAAGCTTTCTCTCCCAATTTTTTCTCTTTGTGCTGTTGTACTGGAGACCAGTGAGCAAAATGATGCTGCTCCAACCTCCCAGTGACTGACCTGTTTGGGATACTTATGAGATCCTGAAATACAACTCTTCAAAGAATAGAGTGAGTGTACATATCTGTCCCCTTCGGAGTGATAACTAACATCTTTCATTTTTTTGTCCTGTGGGGCATGGAGAAGCAAGACTGTAATGTCACTGGCCTGAATTATTTAATATCCATTTGGAGGGTTGGAATGATGAGTCCCAAAAATGAGTAGCACGGCAGAACCTGATCATCACGAAGTTAGACTGCACCAACATGGGTTCACAGTCTTTCTGACTCTACATATTGCAGAATGAGAATGCTTTCAGGCATTTAAAAGGCTTTACAAGCCATAGCTTGGAGTACAAAATACCAATCTTTTGAAAATGAGGCTTTGTTGTCAAATCCTTTACCTACTTAAGTAGTGTTTTTATATTAGCAGCAAGCAATGGCACAAAACAAAATTTGCGAAGTCATGCAGTTTTATAAAGTCCCAGATTATTAGTGTTTTATACTAAACCAAATTAATTTGCATTTTATTAAACCTAAGCTTCAGAGTATCTCAGTATATATGTGACAAGTAACACTGATCAGTGTTCCTGCTACTGAATAACAGCAAGAAAAAGCTTGAGCACCATCAAGTCCAGGAGAGTTTTACTTTTTACATTATCACAAAACAGATTGACTGCATCCTTCAGTTACAAAAGCAACCATTGCATGGTCAAAGATCATTTACATTCAAAATTAGATCAAAATGCATAAGCCCTAAAGGAAGAAGCATTGAAAGTTTTGAGTGTTGGGTGTGGAGACAGGTTCCCTCTTATTTGGTATTTTCCGGGTTGTCCATCATAATGGAACACAATTTTAAGCAGTTTCCTGAAATTTACCATCAATAAATGTAACTCACTGAATAGTGAGGCTGAGCCTGTGGCCATGGAAATTCAGTCTTTAAAGTCACTTTACCTAGAGTTTTGGAGAGTTTGCCTTTTCCTGTGCTGATGGAAAAATATGGAAGAAGCTCTAATGCAGTGTTTTCCGGGGTAAGTGGATACTTGGAGAAACACAGCTACCAAAGCTGTGTGCAACAGTTTCTCAATTATTTTTTTTAAACTTTATAACTCTGTATTTTTTAAGGTACTGAGATACTTGGAACTGCTGATGGCATTCCCATTGCAGTCTTGCCACTTATATAATTCATGCTATGTAATTTTATCTTTAAATATTTGATTGCTTTGAAATTCTCTTATCAAATGGGAACATACTCACTTGATTTTTACCTTCCTTAAAAAGCCATTAAAATTCCTAGCAGTTTGTACTGAGTGTTGGCAACAGGTACATTTGACTCAATGAGGCATGGGACTTCAATTTGGTTCTAGGAAGGATAAATGTAATTCAGAACCATGTAACAAGCATCAGGAATCAGAGAAAGACTGTCAGTAGATAAAGTTAAATGTAGAAAAAGTGCTGGATAGAAAATTAAATTTACACTATATAATTTTTTACTACATTGCTTTAGTATTTCTTACCAGTTTGATGTAACTTTCGCATCTAAAATGTGATTTACTCCTGTGAGGTACCATTTATTATAAAGACTTTACACTGATGGCCATGGGTTTTTTTTAAAAAAATAAGACAAATATTTAAAAGTATGCAAATACTGCTTAACAGAAAGCAAAGCCTTGAACAAGAATTACAGGATTAAGTTTGTCTCGTGTTTTCTAGCTGTAAGCTAAATAAAAAATAACTCCAGTTTGCAAAGTAGTATAACATACAGCAATATATTTAAATTTTTGTTCCAAGCACAGATATTTCCCCATGCATTATTTATAACTACTGGTATTGTAATCTCCCACTTTTTTAGGAAGTCACCATTGAAATGCAAAAATTGCTTCACGCAATTTTGAAAGGTACAACTGGAGTTTTATTTTCAGCAGCTTGTGTTTCTTAGGTAAACTGACTTTTCTTTGGTTCAGTAGAAATCTGAATACAATATCAGAACTGGGTCTTGGCTAATCTTGGTTTGGCCTGACCTTTTGAAAGTATTGCCACCATTTTCAGTTTCTTCATCCCCTCTGGGTGAAAAGGGCCTTCTCTGGCATGCAGAATACCTGCAGGCTTTTTGAAAGAACAATTATGTTAAAGCCATGAGGTTTGTCTAAAAGGCAGGTTTTTCCTGTGAAAATGCAGTTCTACCTTCCTGCTCAGCCTAAAAACAGTTTACTCTTGGAATTTCCAGGTGTGGTGTTATTGTGTGTGAAAACAGAGTACTTTGGTGGTGGGGAAAAAGTGTCTGCTGGTGTCCCTGGAGTTGTAGTGATCTGTTGGAGAATCCCCTGCACTGTCCACGAGTACCAGAGGGATTCAGATGATGCTGAATTCCTTGTCCCTGATGACTTTCAATAAACACAATTCTTGAGGGAGTTTTTCCCTGGTGACAAGTTCCTCTCAGTGGAATATGTGTATATGCAAAGAACATCTCTCACTTTACTGTGGTGGTCCTGAAGAACTCAAACCAGGGGCATTTTCTCAGATGTAAATCTCTCTTTTCTGTGGCAGATTTTGCAGTGCTACAGAATTTCACCAGAGTCTTCATGTTGCCCTTAAAGGTCATTAAATAATGTTAAGATTTTAGATGTTTTCAGTAAGGCTTCATACATGTTTAAATGAAAATATGTGTAAGTGGGAAGGAAAAATTGCTGAGGAAGTAAGGAATCAACATTTTATTCATTTTTAATCAATTACTTCAATCTTAATATGACATTAATTAAATGCAGCAAGGTTTAGTCACTCTACCTCATAAGATTTCCTGGTGTAGCTTTAATCAGGTAATCAAATGATCACCTTGTATAAATAGGCAAATACATCACATCAGTGGTGTGTAACATTCAGGCTATTTAAACCACAGCTACTCTCCATCTATAGCATATTAATTATCACCACCACATTTAGATTTTCTTTTCCTACACAAAGAAAGAATGAATGAATATAATTTAGAATTATTTTTATGCACAGACTTGAATCATGTCAGTTTGACAGGGCTCAAAATGAAGGAAATGCTGTGCATTTAATTACTGTGTAGTTGTTTTGCTCTGTGATATTGGGCAAGACAGAAATGTTAGATACCTTGCTTGTCTTTAGTTGGTTTGAAAGGCACTTTGAGGTCTATAGGGCAAAATGTCCTATTAAATCTCCCTAATAATTTCATGAAGAGCTGATTTGCATTAATAGCAATATGTATAATTAATCAATATAGACAGAGCAGAACAGGATATTTATAACCAAACCTGATAGTCAGCTGGGAGAAAACAGAGAAGTGTGCTTGCCACAGAATTAATGCAATTCCTAGGAACTCCATGGGTTTTTTTCAATAGCCTTTGGCAGTCATCTATTATTTTTTTTTAAGAGCCATCAAGCCTTCTGCCTCTGATGATCTGTTTGCTAGAGTGTGGCAGGTGTTTATAGATGAGAGACACAGAGCTGTGAGTCCTTTGCTGTGCAGCCTCTCTGGCCTTTACTACCTGTGGTTGTTGATTTACATATTTATAATATGTAATAAATATGTTAATATCTTGATTTCTGCATTTTTACAAGGTCTGTGATGAATGAAATAAATTCTGTAGCTCTTCCTTTAGACAATTTTACTTCCTCTAGATGGTCTCTTATACCTCAGGTCCTTAATTGCACCAGTCCCTGACACAGGTGGTAATTCAGCTCAGAAATAGAGATCATTTATTCATGGAGAATAACCTTCCTTGTTGTAGTTCTGAAGCTGGGATCACTGACATACTGTAAGAATAACTGTTTATTCTTTACTTGCCCTGTTGAAAGCTCCTTAGATGTTTTAATCCATTTTCAGAAGGTGGTAATGTTTTAAGTGAAGCTGGAGTCAAGTATAGAAAAGTAGCAACCAGAACTAACTAATAAGATCTGCAGTGAAGTCCCACTTGATTGTACTTCAGATGTGTCAGATCTGGTTTAGGACATTAACTCAAATTAAATGTATTTGATTGGCCATATGGTACTCTTCATTTCTCAAGTTTGTAACATAAACATGTAGGATGGTGCTGCAACCCAAAATGGGCTCCAGAGAAGTAAAATTATTCAATTATAAATAGCCTGTGAATCCTTGCACTGACACAAAGCACTCCTTGGTTCCTGGCTCACCAGTGGCTTGGTTTGCCTCCAGTCTGAAGGGAGGGCTTGGCTGACACAGTGGAGCCCAGCCTGAGCAGCTGAGTGCTCTAAATACAGCCAGTCTGTGCTTTTCCTGTGAGGCTGACCAGCTGAAGAAATACACTTTGGCTACTCTGCAAATGGGAGTTAGTTGTGTGTTACTAATAGTTTATTCTAGATACATTTTTAAAGATTTTTTTTAAATTAATTTTATTAGTTTTATTAATTGCAGAACATTTTTATTCTTTAAGTCCATTAGTCTGGGGAAACATTTCATTTGTTTAATGAATGCAAAGCACACTATATGAACTTTGCAGTTGTTACCAAGGAGTTGAAGAATGCTGGTGTTGTAGAGTCTGCATAACAATAAAAACAGATTGGAAGAGCACAGCATCTTGCATGTAAAGCATTCTCCTGTATTGGTGCTGGGTTAAATATTTATTGTTGGGCTTATGTGTCAGAACAGTGCAAGTGGAATAAAGCAGTTAAACTCTTAAAATGCTGTACTATTGAATTGAACATTGCTGTCATAAAAATATTAATCCTGTACCGTCAGGGATGGTGATAAAAACCACCAAACCACCATATTTTATAGTCCTCTTAACCAAAGCTGTAAACATTTCATATATAAACTTCTATGCATAAGAAAAACTAAATTTCATGGTTGCTGTAGGAAGACATCTCTTCAGCTCCTGGCAGACTGGTAGGAATGGTGGTTGGTGGATATTCAGAATTAACTGTCAAAAGCTGTATTTCACAATTTCACATCATTCAGTGAGCCTTTAAACACGAAAGGAAGAACAGTTCATCATTTAAGAAACTTGACCAGCCGTGGTGGGTAGTGTGAGGTGAGGAGAGTCTGATCTACACTGCAGTGTGGAACACTGGGTGATCCTTAAATGCCTCATAATTCCTGCAAGGAGCAGTGGGTCTTGTACACAGATATATGCATGAAATCATAACCATGGCTTTTTGCCTGGGTGTGTGCTGTGCAGTGGGTTTGGGTGGGAGAGACTGTAGGAGATACAATTGTGGTTATTAAAAACGCATTTTCCAAAGAATTTGTTGTTTGAGTTTCTGCCATTCCTGTTAAAACTTTTTGGATAGACCTTGAACAACTGTGAATGTGTGTAAGAATGACAGGAGCCTAAATGCTTAACAAATTTTAAAAAAGGAGTAATGCAACCACCTTTCAAAAGTACTTATGAAATGGAAGCTATTTCTTGAAGGTATTTTAAAATAATTTTCTATGAGAATCTGCAGCCTTTATTTAAACTGTGTAATATGCAATTGCATTCTTCACAGCGCTGAAATGAAACTGTGAAGCAATAATTATGCTAATTTTGAAATGGGAAAATACCAAGATTTGTCTCTGTCTAACATTTTCCTGATAACCTCGGAGACTTTAATATACAGAATTTGCTGTATTTTTGTGTTAAAGCAGAACCAATCTTAGGCTATTCTTCTAGAAAGCCTGTAATTTTGTAGGTAAAGGTGAGGGAGTTATGTTATGCTATATGAACTGTTAGCTAAATGCAAATAATCTCCAGTACTTCAACTTCCTAATATTCTTGAAAAGAAACCTAAGTAGCTTATTTGCTATAATTGATGTTGAAAGCCTTTACACCTACTGTTTATTAAGTGTTTAATTACCTGGTTGATTTAAAAGCTAACACAAGTATGTGACACTCAGTCTGGGCTTGATTTCCAGTTTCCATATTTATTACAGATCTGTTGCTAAGATTTCACCATTAAATACTTACGTGAAAGAAATAGAAAGATTTCACTGACTAGAATTGTTTTAAGAAACCTACACAGAAAATGTGTATTACTTACACAGATGTGTACTGGGTATCTTCAGCCTTTTAATTCTGTTTTTCTCTTAAGCCCTACTTTGTGGGAAATTCTGTACATTGCCAGCATTTTACAGACATACAGCAGATTGAATATGATAATCCCATTCAGCTTTTTGTTGTGGCAGAGCATGCTATTAACTGAATAAAAAACTGGTTCCTTTGGAGCCATTAAAGATCTCAAAATCTTCCAAAAAGCACCGTGATGCCTTCTAATCTTCTGGCCAGCATGAGCCATTCCATGTGCCTTAATTCTCTCCTTGCCTCTCCTGCCGTCTCAGTGAGATAAAAATTTCCTTGTCCTCTGAAAGACTCAGCCACATTGCAGCAAAACTTCACTCTCTGCCCTGCTGAAGATGCTTCAACTCAAAGAATGCTGTTTAAATGAGATATTGCTACAAGTCTTCAAGAGTCTGACTGCCAGTAATTAAGCAGAGCTTTGATTTGTGTTTGTTTTTTTCAGAGCCAGAGCATCAACTGTGTGGAAAAGGCTAGATGTCCAGGATCCAATGTGAGTTCTGTGCAGATCCAGGGAGATTCAGATTATTTCATCAACCACCTCGGAGTACCTGCCACGCAGTTTTCCTATGAGGACATCAAAGCATCAGAGGTAGCTATGACTAAAAATGGACAAACTGAAAATAGCAGGAAGATAGAATTATGTTTTCTCAGGTTATATCTTGTTGTAGTGGAAATTTATCTCCTCTAAGTGTGTTTTTTTAGATCTTCAGAGGATTACCACAGAGCTTCAAAGTGACTGTTTTTGTAGGGATATGGTATTCAAAGAAACAGATACCCATGGAAGGATGTTGTGTTAAAAATGTTAATATTGCTGATACTTTTATAGGCTACATGTTATCTAACCCAACTTTTCAGACTGTTTTCGACATAGAGGAAACAGGTGTTGATGTGTATTTTTTTAATGCACAGGAGGATGTGACAATCTTCAAAATGAACTCTATCCATTTTCATACCATGAGGAAAATAAGATTCTCTAGGATAAAATTGGTGGTAAAGATATGTATGCTTGATTGGAGTCATTGGCTTTTTTCAGTCCATCATCCTCTGCAAGGCAGGTGGAAGGAAGAGGCATTTTTTGCTGTTTGGAGTTCAGGTTGGAATTGGACACAAATAAATTGTCAGGAGGGCTTGTCCTTCCTCCACCTTCACTGCTGTAGTTTATTTGCAGCTGGACACCTCAAACTTGCCCCCAGTTGGTGAGCTGAGGATGAGGAAGCTCAAGAAGGAATTTCAAGACACAGTAGGCAGGAGAAGAGGTGTGAGTTTCCATGCAAGTGTAATGATGCACTGGCTTCATATTCCCCTCATTTCTCTTCTTTCTCTTCACTGTGCTCATCTCCTGTGTACATCTTTCCAAGCTGAGGAGCAAAGCTGAGGCTGGGCTGAGCTGGAATGTTTCCTGACACACTGCATGCTAACATGCGTCTCTTCCACATGTGCAAAACAGAGCAGGGATGTGCCAAATAGGGAGAGTTGCTGTCGTGCTGTTGTGTGAATTAAAACAGATTAAGTCAGGAATTTATGTAAATAAGGAGACTTCTGTTTCTAAACATCATGGCACCTATCAGGCAAAGTTTTCTATTTCAGATTAAGCACAAGGTGAAAGACTCTAAGGAAAATCTGAAGGCAGGAATTGTGTGAATGCAATGTTTATGGAAGGCTTGTGGTCCAGAGGAATTTTTTTGTTGTCGTTAGGAGCTATTCCACATAATTTTCATTGAAGATCTGTGTGTATACAATCTATAGACCATGCGAAAGAATCTGCAAAGTTCAATATATCAAAATAGTAAGTATTTCCCAGCAACATTTACAATATGAACACTGAAGGTTCCCTTGGCTATTGTCTACTTTAATCCAAAGTTATTCTTCATGTTCAGTTAACCTTGTAAATGTGCATTTTTGTCTCTCAGAATGAATCATCAATGTAATTAAAATCATAAATGACAATATTTCTATATTTGCTTAAATGTGACACTCTAAATTTGGTTCTTTGTTAAAAATTCAGCTTTTGTCCTTCTTGAAAATTCATTTCCTAGAAATAAACTTGCTAAGTGTAATCTGCAGTCTTAAGCTAGACGTGCTGCACTTCTCAGACTATAGGAGACCTTGACCCCATGAGATCTGTTTTATGTGAGGGATAAATCTGCTTGGCACAATGTGTAAATTTCTCTTGGCAAGAGGATGGAATTTTTCCCTAAAAGTGCAGTTACACAGAATGGTTGAATTTGGGTTATTTGCTATATCTTTGTTATTTATTGTACAGGTTGTTAACAGTCCTCCAGAAGATAAGCTCATTGTCTCTCCTATGTTCTATCAAACAAGCAATCTGTTTATCCTTTACTGTTTATTGTCATTGTTTATTGTGGATTCTGTTTATTGACAGATATTATAAGGCAGATAAACTACTCTGTGTTGACAGCCATATTAATGAACATTGTAGGATTTTCTGTTAGGCAGGTTAGGGGCCGATAAAAATCTGTTGGTTTGCAGGGAGGGATTTTTGCTTGTTTGTTTCCATCCAGCTGTTTTAACTACCTCAGCTTTGTCAGCTTCATTGCAAAACAAGATTTGGGCAAACAGGTTCAGAAATGGACTGTTTTGAGGTGCTTTTGTAGGTTATCATTTTGCCAGGTCGGTTTCCTCTTCCCTCTCTCACTGCTGTGACCTATTCAGGAATTGCTCTTCCTTTGGAATATACATCACTTGCTTATTTTACCTACCTGTCAGCCAGCATGCAGTGTCAGGTATAACTGATGCTGCTCCACAGCTGGAAAAAACTGGTTTAAAGTTAAAAAGCCCGAGACCTGTGCTTGTATTCTTCCTCCAGAAGAAGGAGCAGCTCCAGGTCAGCTTTAGAATTGCATTTCTTACACAGTCGGAGCGATGCCAGTCCGCAGAGAGGAGGTTATAAAAACCTTTCATTGACAGCAACCTGAGGAGTAAATACAAGGAAATAAAAGTTGTAAGAGGAAACATTCAGGCCAGAAGAGTAAGTAAAACTGTCTGGCTTGGAATTACGTAATACAGTGAAGCACAGCCTCGGGGAGGTTAAATCTGCCTGGCAAATGCCCGTGGTCGTGTCTGGGAGCCAGTAAAGTGCCTTCTGAGAATTCAGCCACTGCTGTAAAAGTGCACTGGGTGGAATGCAGCTCATTTATTCACCAGCAGAAAATATGCAGCATTTTAGTCTCAAAGTAAGTAAACTTGGAAGAATTTCTCAAGTGGAAAAAACCATAATATTGCTGCAATTTCCAAGGATTCTCTTGCAGTTGCTGAAGAAAGCCTTCCTCACCTCCTTACCTCTGGTGTGCTGGCTTTTCCGTCACGTGAGGGCCACATTCTGATTATTAATATGTTAGGAGACAAGCTGATCAGATTTTCCAAATACTGCTGATTATTTTGCTTTCAGTATGAGTTATGCTATTCAAGGTAATGATTAATGTGTATCCAAGTGACTCTGTAGAGTCTCCAGAGAGAGACCTAAGTGTTGGTTTCAGATCAGAGTTTCACTGCTGCTCAAAACCATGATTAGTCTATTAGTCCTCACCTCAGCAGAGAATAGTGTTAGAAACATATTCAGTTAGCTTTACAGCAACAAGGAAGAGTAACATAAACTCAGAGAGCTGTTAAATCAAAGGCTTGTCTTAGTCACTCTCTGTGCTGCATAAAAGCTGGATATCAGTGAAATAACTTCATTGTATGAGCATTGGGATGTCGGAAATAATGACCTGGCACAGGTGAGTACGTTCTGATTTTTTTTCCCACGTATGGACTACTTCTATGCTCTTGAAGATAGTAGTCCTGTTTATAGAACAGTGTATTTTCAAACCCAGAAATGGTATAATGCATACATGTCCTCCATAATGAGAAAATACATGCATGTAACAGACAGAAGAGTCTGTTCATCACAGCTCTGCCTGCTCTCTGGTGTTTTAACTTTGTAAGCAAAATAATCTTATTTACAGGACTGAAGCTCAGCTCTTGGTTACGTGATTGTAAATTAGGAATTACTCTGAAAGCACTGGAGATGGTGGTGTGTGATCTCAGGGCTGTGCACCCGGTTCCTGTTTGGATTTGTGACAGTTCTCATTTTTGAATGGTTGTACATGGATTGCGTGCCTGCCCTACCGCTTAGAGCTCACCTTGTTTCTCATACTTCTCTCCCTTATTTCCTCAAGATTTGAATTGTTTTTCTTTTTGTCTGTAATTTTCTGTGTTCAATTTTCCTCTTGGTGGAGCACCTTAAGGTGCAGTTTGCTCCGCTAGACTCAACATTCTGATGGTGTTTCTTCTTTCATGACAGGGGGCAGGGAAGAGTAGTTTTCAAAAGATCTGTGTTTGGGTAGTACTGGGCTTCTTCCCTGAAGGGAAAAGGTCCACCCCCCTGGTTACAAGTTAATTTATTTTGATTACTTCTTTCATAGCATAGTTCATAGCCTAGCTGCTGAAGTCCTGGAGCACAATCACAGAGACTGAGAAAAAGAGCTTTGTTGTGGCTGCCTAATGTTTGGGTAGTAGAGAAAATATAAACTGGGGTTTCCATGGTTTCAGTCAGAGATTTGATTCTTTTCTTCAGCATTGTAATTCAAACTTTTTTGAACTGTTTTGCATTTTGAGCTCCATCACTTACAAACTTCAGCTGATACAGGTGTATTTTGAGCATTTTTCAGATGGAAATTAATTGACTGTTACCATCCATTTTTGTGTCATTGCAGTCAACAGTTTCATGAGGAATCCATTTTTTTTAAATTATAGTTGGATGATTTCCCACGTTATCTGCATATTATTCATCCTTCTCAGTGCATCCTGATACAGAATGATTCCTGTCTGATAAAACAGAATCTTAAATCCCCTCTGTGATAATGTGGTAGTTTACATCAACATTAGCATTATCATTTGTTTGGGAAAAAAATCTGCTGTACATGGACATTATTTTAAAAAAACCAACAACCTTCTCTTTTCTTTTTTTTTTAATTTGGTTATTTATTGATGGACGCATAATCATCATGAAACAGTTCATAGTAGATGTCCACGTTTGGGTATGCAGGACTCACAGAACATTTACTTTTACACCTAGATCATAAAAGTTGTTTTCCGTGTCTTCACTCAAACTTAAGTACAGGCAAGAAGTATAAAAATTACCTGTCACATTATTCACAGGCTAGACCAAGGTAGTGTGATACCATGGACCACTAAGCTAATTTAGAAGAAAAATGAAAAGAGGTTTCTTTATAGAAGGCATTTGTATGTAATATATGTAGAAGAGTTTAGAATTTTGACAGTTTGAGATTGTATCCTCTTTAGAGAGAATGCATAATGATTTTTATTTCTGTTGAAATATGCATAACTTTTTGAAGGTAACTTTCAACTTTCATTAAGGCCCTTAAAAGTGATTTTCGCCCACTCTGGTGTAAAACTGAGGGCACTAAATCTTAACCCTTCAGTGAATGTGGCTTCTCAGTTGTTGTTACCATCAGCCTCTGCATCCTCCCTCCCATCCTGTCCTGCCCTCTTTTCTTCCTTTTTATCACTTTGGGGGAACTTACCACAGTTTCTTGATTTCAGTATTTACATACTTAGACTGACACATCACGCACTTCTCTCAAAAGAACTCAAAACCTTTTTTGTTACAAGAAGAGAAACAGAGGAATCGTCCTTGATGGAGAGAACTTAGGGTCTAGTTTACGATAAAGTAACTCTTGTGTTGCAAGCTGCTTTTGTCTCTTTGATGTGCTGATGTGGGTGTAGAGGAAGGGCTTGGGCAGCTTGGAGTGCTCTTCAGTGCATCTCCCTTGTATCTGTTCTAAAGTGAGAATGAAGCTGGTGTTTGAACCCCAAACACATTTCATTTTTAAATGCATCTATATCTATGATTAACATTGCTTTGTGGAAAGAAACAAAGTCTGTGGTATAGTTTCATCCCCACAAATACAATCTTTTACCTGTGTGTGCACCTTGAAAGCAAACCTGAGTAGTCTGACCTGTGGTATTCTTCATTGAGAGCTGGTTGTGTATCAGTAATGTAATCACTGCTCAAGCAGTTCCAGTGCTTAACGCCACTTTTATTTTCTGAAGTTCTGGCACTCTTTGTTCTTAATGCAATTATCTCAGCATCTTGAATCACAGCACTAATCCACTGTTGCTCCATATCCAGATGATTTTCTGCTTTACTTCTGGTGGGTCCTTCAGTCCCTTTCCAGCCAGGAAAGAGTTAGTATGGCCATGTACACAGTCTGGAGATTTCTGACTGCTTGGATTATCTACAGCTGACCAGGCCCTTCTGGTAAATGTTCTGCTGTTTGTCTTACATTATTATTTGTGTCCTCCTTGATTATGTGTCACCCGGTACCAATTAATTTATCAAAGCCAAGTATATTTATCAAGAAATTCCATTAGAAGCATCACAGCATCATTTTCTTGGAGGGATCAGGGTAGGCCGTATGCAAGGACACAATGTGCTTAATTCAGCTTTAGCTGCTCAACAGAGAACTTCAGGGCCTGTGGCATTCGTGCGAATGTCCTTGGAAGAGATTTAGCACTGTTTGTCTGAGTCTGTAATTCCAGGGAGATTCTTACCCCAAACAGAAGCCTTGTTTCTCCTCTTGCATCCAGACTAGGAGGGACTTTGCGTAATAGCACTGTGTTGCTGTGATGATTTGTGATTTGGTAACTTTTCCATCTGAAAATACAGCTCTGCATGGCTCCCCCTCATTCCCTGTTTTACTTCTCTTTTCTCCTGGTACATGTTAAATTTTTTAAGGAAATAACACAGCTGGTAGTTGCCCATGGGGAGTTACTGGAGATGTTTCATGCCTGTATGAAAGAATCAAAGTACCAGTGTGCTTGGTATACCAGAAACTCTTTGCAAAGGAGCAAATGTGTATCAGCCTCAGGATGGTTGCTTGGGAACCCAGGATTCCCTTTTCTGAGCTGCCTCTGGAGAGTTGGATGCTGTTGCAGTTGCTGCTGAGAGAGTTTATTAACTGGGTATTGGAACTTCAGGGGTGACAAGGTGTGGCAGTGGGAGTTGGTTGTGTCAAGGTGAAGAGAGAGTTTCATTTGTGTTTGTGGACAAGCAGTGAACTGCCAGTGTGTAACAAGGGATAGTTCCAGCTTGCCTTGGGACTACCTGAGGGTTCAAACCACAGCTGCCTTGCTGACTCAGGGATTATGCTGGCTTTATAATAACTTTATTTATTTCTTTATTCAGACTGATTTTTTTTTTCCCCTGACCAATGTGTTTTTTCTGTCTCTGGCATAAATTCGTGTTTTCTAATTTCTCAGCTCAGCCAGGGGTTAGTGTAGTACTCACCAATAATTCATTAATTCATTAGTCCATCTGTTCATTTGGGTGCTAATTGAGTTGAATTTTGTGGTGAGAGCATGGTGAAATTGTTAAGGTTAATGACTCGGTGTTTTACAAGACAAAATGCATTTGATGTTCAATTGATTGCTTGAGTTGTTTTATTGAATAATATGAATATTTAGCTACTTAATTTCGTGGAAGAACATCTTTGTTATTGCACTAATGCTAGTGAAACTGATGACGTCCTCATCAGTTTGGATACATTACTCTGCTCCAAAAAATTCTGTCTGGCCTCACAAATCCTAGTGCTTTGATGTCTCAAACATCACACAGTGCATCCAGAAGGGGAAAATTCTTTATGTAAACTTGCCTTATGGTATCAAAATCACACAGCTTCTTTAGCATTCATTCACACTGCATGAGGACATGTTTCTGTGAGCTCTGTCCTTGCAGATGCTCTGAGGCTCCTCAGTGCCTTGGAATTGTTGGAAGCCAATGGAAGAAAGCCTGGGAGTTAACAGGATCAATGGGATATGAGAAAAAGGGAAAAAAATTGTTTGGACATCAATTAATTGTTTCTGTTTGAGGCATCTAGTTACTGAAAATACATATTATCTAAGGACAGATGTCACTGAATTCTCTGTTCCCCCTGGAGAATTAAATGACCTGTTACATCCATGGTAATTTTTACCACTGTCCTTCTGAGTGGCTGCATTCAACTGACCAACTAAAAATCTTCTGGTAGAATATCTGGATTAAGTATCAAAACTTATTTTGTGCCAGTAGATATTAGCAGTGTGGCACTGAGTTTTGTCTTTTTGGGGGAAAAAAAAATTCAAGATCATTGGACAACCAAACAACTATGGTTTGGGTCAGTGATGCATTCTTCCTGATAAAATTTTGTAGTATTTGATATGTCTTACCATGGACATTGAGGAACTGGTTAATAAGGCTCCTGATAAATATTGTCTTGAAGACATTATTATTCTTAGCAAAGACAATTTTCATTCTTACTGCAGGGTGGTGAGCCTCTCACCTCCACAACATCTGTCTAGTGTCTAACATTAGATCTCTTCATTCAGTGTAGTAAATTTTTTTTTTGAGTACTAAAAATAAAAGCAGGAAATAGGAAGCATGGAATCAGGAAATAAAAGCATTGATAATATTTGATTGTGAAAGACATTGTCACTGGGATTCATGACTTCCAGCAGGACATTGTTAGGGTGATCTTCCTGGAACTTCTTGTTTCTGCATACAATGCTCACAATTGATCATAAAATGTTACAAAATGTTCTTGCAGCCTTCCCACAGCACATCCAAGAAAAGCTGTTCTCTCTTAGGTGTCCTGAATCTTACTGAGCCTCCTCTTTCTAAGTTCTGCAACTTTGAGAAGATACTCTGTCAGGTTCCAGCTTTCTGACTTGGGCCACTCCTTCCCAAACTGCTGATTCTGCTTTCAGTGTAAAAAGCACCAAGGGAAAACTGCAGAGGAATAAAGCCAGGCAAGTATCCTGACATCCTAAAAGTTGCTTTCTTTGTGCTGCAGTCTGTGAATTTATAGCTTTACAGTGATTATTTCAATTCACTTACTAACATAAGGAAGAAAACATTAAATTAAAAGAGATGAGAGAAATGTGCTTATATTCTTTTCCTTATGACTGTTGGCTGGGTTTTTTTTCTGGCTGCAGTTGAGTTGAATAATAAAATAACTTGTGCAGCAGTGATTCCAATTGCCTCTCCTGTATTCTTGTGCAGTCTTGTTTGGCAAGCCTTGCTCATTTTGTCCAGCATTGGGTAGCATTGCAAGGTCACTGCACATCTTTACAAGAATATTCAAAGAGAAAATAGATGTGCTTTTGTTTCTTTTCTAAAAGGTCTTCAGTAAACTGAAATGGTGGAAATACAGAAGAAAAGACTCTTGTCAGAAACTCCTTCTGACAAGGCTGTTTTCCAGAGCAGGAACATTCTCACTTTGAAGACACGTGTTAGGCTGTGGCAACTGCAGAGCTTTGCTTTATAAAAATCATTTTAAAGGATCTATTGTATGTCTTTTGCATCAGTGAAACAAACTTTTACATCATTTTATAATCCTTTGTGGATTTGGGAGGTGATATTTGATTAGATATCTAGAGCATTTGCTAGAAAGGGTAAAGCCAGCCTGCTAGTGAGATGGAGAGGTAGAAAATCTCTTCTGCAGTATCTTTGCAGCCCTATGGGCCTGTATTGGTGAGAAATCCTATATGCCTGTTATTATTTCATCAATTCAATTTGAACCACACTTTGGTTTCAGTCTGTTCTATTTTACATATTCTACTTTTTCAGTAAATGTGCTTCAGTCTGCAGTGCCCTCCCAAAGTAAAAGTAATCCAGCTAGATGATGATAAGCCATATTTTAATCTATGAGATGCCTTTTCCATTACTCTCCTTTTGATCCTTCTTACAGTCAAACCTCTTTGTTCAATCACCCTGCCAGGTGGTAAAAAATGGAGAAGAGATGGCCTTTTAGCCTAGGTGAGGTGAAACAACTCTTTCACAAAGAAATGCAATTGTATATTTTCTGCCAGGACACCGTATGCCAATTGCTTGACTTGGGGAAAATGGAAGAAGGAATTAGTGACAGCCTGCAGTGCAGATTCCAGAGGTGGTTTTGTTCTTCTCACTGCTCTCTCTTTATCTTTTCTCCTGGCAGAGCTTTCTCCATCACACTATGACAATTTTGTGGCACTGGTGTTGAATACAGATGCAGACAAGTCCTGATGCAGTTGTGAAGCCTCTGGGTTTCTGGGCACTGCCCAACTTCAGAGTGTGCCTTACCTGGCTTCAGCCTCCCAGCTGAACCTGTGCCCAGGTTGATTCTGAAGATGTGCAGTGTCTGCCTTGTGTTTCAGTTGCCAGACACTGCACATTTGTGTGTATCCCTCAGTTTCCTGCAATTCTAATTTTTGTGCTGCTGTACTACAGAAAGGCAGAAGGACTGAAACAGGTTAACAGCTCGTGGAGCACACATGGCATGTATTTGTATTGGACAGGTAACAGAGCATAGTGTCAGTCCTGATGCAGCCAAAGCAACCCCTAAATTCTCATCTTCTAGACATTTTTCTTCAGTCTGTATGAAGAAAAGAAACATTTTTCTCTTGGCTTCCATCCTTCTTTTGTGTATTTGCCTTGCAGGTTTTAGCAGTGTAAGATTAGCACATTTATACTTCTTGCCTACCTGTGCAAATTTCAGAAGGATTTCTGCTCTCACTTGCTTCCTCTTTGTTTTTACCTTTCCTGGTGCCTTCTTTTGTCTCCTGTGCAGTATAAAATTGGTGCCATGAATATTGTGAAGTGCTGAAGGGCAATGCTGGCCTGAGTATGGATAATTCTGACGAATGTTAACAAGGGTGAAGTCAAACTGGATAAAGAACTTTTGTCTAAAGATTGTTTTTCCATATTGAGCATCTTTATTGCTGAGTGGAGAAACCGCCACTGCCTGTTACTTTCAAAACAAACAAACAACAAAAAATCCTCTCCCTCCTCCCCCCACCCCCAGAAAAATTGTTTCTGGAGATATTTGTGTATTATTCACAAGGTTAAGAACAGAAGGAAGTCTTCTTGTAAAAGCTGGAGAACATTCAGCAGCCAAGAAAAATCTGTTTGGGTGTGGAATGAGAGCATATTAAGGAATTATTACCTACGTAATTTGAGTCCATAAATTCACATTTTCTCTAACTGGTAATTTTACTGTCTCTCAAGTAATAGTGAAGAAAACAGAATCTCTTGTGGATTCAGCATTGTCCTGGCCTAGTAAAAAAATTCACATGTATTTACAGAAATAATTCCAGTTCTAAGACAATGTGTGGCAAAATTTGATATTTTTAAAAACTTTTTTATTTAATGACAGGAAAATAGATCTCTAAAGCATGTTGGGTACTTACTGTTTTACATTAAAGCACCAGAAGTGCTGTGGGATTTTATTCGTGATTTAAAATGCATTGGTTGAAAGTTGGCATATAAATTGAAGGTATAAGACAGTACACAAGGGATGGCAAATTTAGTACCTTTAGAAGGTGAAACATTTTGTTCACTTAATTAGTTAAGGAAGGATAAGTTAAGTTAGAAAAATGAGTGTAGAAAATCAGAAGTGAATTTTAGTGCAAGTGTCCATCATAAATAAGCAAGAGTAAGCCAGATTTGGGGTTTTAAGAGATTCTAGCCTGCATTTTCGATCTCCATTTAATTGATTCATAAATCAATTAATTACTGTCACAAGACCCGAGGGCAGCAGGAAATTGGGTTCAAATTAAAAAGAAAAGGAGGCAATTTGTTTTAAGATTGAAAGTTGAATGTTCAATCGAAGTTTAATCAGAAGTGACCCATTATTTGAAAAGTAGAACATCAATGTCGTTCTAATTTCACAGAATGCTTCATTAAATGAGTATTGAAATGACCAGGTTAACTGATCATTCCAAAAGGAACACGAGACAAAGGGAGGGTTTGGAAACTCACTTCCAAATACATGCTATGCTTCTTCATTTCTCTTCTGAAGAGTTCATAGAGATGCCAGAGAATTTCATTGGGAATTGAAGGATTTTTGGGGTGATCCTTTGTAGATTGTAAAGTTAGTTTGATAAAAACGTAACTTCATTTCAAAAGAGAAAATCTTCTTAATCCATTTGGATAGCAATGAACTTCAAGAAAAATTAACAGGACGCAATGGAAAGCAAAGGCAAAAATTTTCAAAGCACTAGTGGAAGTTGGGCCTGCTAAATTTTAGGATGTTTCACAGTGGTCTGACCTTGGAAAGGTTTGTCCATAATTTGGTACCATCTCCAGAGCATTCACAATGCAGTGAAGTCTCTGCCCTCTGAACAAGGTGAGGGTGATACTGATGCCTGGCTGGGGCAGAGGTGATGGTTTGTGTTTAGGAGGTGAGTGTGGCAGAGAAGGAGGACAACAACTGCAGCTGTAGCTCCTTCTGTGGCTGAAAAGCACAAAGGAATAATACAGTTGGTTTTAATGGTTTTGGATTAGCAAGTCTTTCTCTTGGTGTGCATTTAGGAATTTGCTTAGCAAATTGCTGTTCAAAAAAAAAGCCAAAATACAGCACTCACTCGTTGTGAGCTTGGTGAAACAACGGCACAGAAGTGTGACTCTGTTTCCAGCTCTTGGAAGGTGTTGCTCTTGCTGTTAAGTGATGAGAGGTGCTCTTGGAACATCATCTGGATGCCTGTCTCTGCTCCCTGGGATAAAGAGGGGGCTTCTGTTAGTTGGGCAGCTCATGAAGCTTTCTCTGGTGAGCATGGTGCTTGAAAAACAGCAAAATTCAAGAGGGACAAAGCTGGCCTTTCTAGCAGTTCTTTGTGGAGGAGCTTGTTATGAGAAAAAAAAGGCAAAAAAAAGCAGTCACAGCTGTTTTAAACATTTGCTTTTTCAAGTGCACAGCAAGATGATTTCAGATGTCAGCAAGTTATTTCAAACAGCAATCCTTTTCAAGATCTTTTCAAGCAGGGTCTTGATTCCTTCACGAGCAAGACAACTCGTCACCTGTGATGTCCCAGTTGCTTTGGTTCATTTGCAGTCCTTTCCTGTGTAAGCTGAGTTCTTCAAAGGCAGAGGTGAGGCAGCAGCAGGGGCTCAGGTTCACCTGGCCCAGGTGGGATCTGCAGTGGGGTGGGAGAGCAGCCAGCTGAGCAGTGCCTCCCTGCTTTCCAGGCAGCTGATCCACCCAGCTTTGGATTCCAGAGACATTTGTCCAGATGGAGCAATAATCAGACCTTGTGTAGCAAATCCAATTTGGTAGTCACTCCCTTCACTGGCTCTCAGTGAGATACTCGAGAGTGAATATAAATAATGTAACTCTCTAAGTTATTGATTGCATTTATGTGACTGATGATGAGCAGTATTAGCACCACCACAGCAGAATGAGGGTGTTCCTCAGCAGCCCCCCAGTCAAATGACACAGCTCTGCAAACGTCTGTGCAAACTTCAAACAGAGATGAATAGTTATGAGTTAATGCTGAAGTATGTATTTTATCTTTGTAATAAATGACTTTGTGCATCTTCTCCCTGAGATCTAAAAAAACCAAAATTCTGAAAGAAAAAACTACTTCATTTATTTTTGTGATGTTTCTGTGACAAGTTATGCAACACACAGATGCATCACTGAACACAAAAATTTATATGATGTGGTGCTAATTATATATTTTTTTAAGAAAGTGGTGGGAGTTTGCTACCAGAAATAATCTCCTAGAAATACATGGAGATACTGATAGAATATTGATCATGAAGGCATTAATTTATAGAAAAGTTTAACAAGCGAATTTACCAGCAATGTAATGTAATTCATGTTTTAGGCATCTGAGCACCTCTGAGGCTTAGGGGTTTGTTTTATATTGTTTTGCCTTTTTTTTCAGTCCACTCCTTGGTATTGGTTTTTTGTTTCCTTGTGACAACAAATATGCAAATGATATCTTGCTTTTTTTACAGTATGAGAAGATATGAACGTCATGTACAAGCAATATATTAGATTGTCTGGTGTTAAAAGAGTGATCAACATAAAGTATATTTAGGGACTTGACAAAAATCCCTTATTATGAAGCTGTTATCACTGGATGGAGAAGTAGGATGGTTGCAGAAGATAAAAGAGTATTCCTTGATTATTGTGGTTACATTTCTTCTGAAGAATTAAATCACAATGTGGTTAATAAAATGTCTCATTGCTGCTTAGCTCAGAATAAAGCTGTGTGGATTTTTTTTTTTTTCTCCCAGTAGGCAAAATTTTTAGCTGCTTTGGGAAGCATAATTACAGAGACAGCTACCATTCCAGAAATAAAGTCATGAGACTTAGGGGGTTTTTGCCTTTTTGGGGGGCTTGGAATCAGTTAGTGAGATCAGTGAAATAAGTTTCGTAATCATCAAAGTTTAAGAAAGATTTGAAGGGTTTTTCAATTAACGAAATTCAATAACCAATTGAAGGAGGAAATCAATGTGGAATCCTAAAAAGCCCCTTACTTCTTTCTCACAGAATTCCAGCTTTCTCTCTGAAGCTCTTTTTCCTGTACATGCAACAAAAACTGAAGAGCTGGATCCCTCCTTCAGCCTGCACGAGACCATTGCAAAGGTAAGAGAAATGAAGGTCTCATTTAATAATTTTGAAATATAATTTTTTTATTTCCCTGTAAATCCTTTGAATATAGTTAAAAATTGTGGAATTCTCTTCACTGGGACCCACGTTGGGAATATTCTTTACATTGGTCAACTTGTGTGATCAAAGCAGTTTCACATGCAAATGCTTCATTTGAAACTATAACTTTTTATTTTTATTTTTCACTGCATGTCACTCACAGTCTGCTTTGCTTGTATGGCAACTCAGGCTAGTAGAAAAGCTGGTGTCTATTTGAAGCCCTTCATCTGCATTAGGGAAATAGGATTTTAGTGTTTCTTAGGTTTTTTCCATGTATATGTCTTGATACTAGATGACTGTGTAAAAGTTTCAGTGTCATTTTTTACATGAGGGTTGGTGTAAGTACAATTAATCAGCTGTGATTCTTTATTGATAACTGTGCCTTGTGCTCTCTGATGTCAGTGGGTACCCTGATTTCGTGGAGATTGAAAAGGAGGAGATTTCTGAATGTGGCAGAAAAAAATGAACAAGAGATATGCGGCTATTAAACAGATGGATCTGTAATCTGAGTGTTTAGAAGATCTAATTTGTCAGAACAATTCTCAGAATAATTCATAGTAAGATCTTGGCACTGAAAAGGTGGATTTAAGGTGGATTGCTGGGAGAACCATGCTGATCTGAAGCATTTGAAGAGAAATCTGTAAGCTTCCTAGTGGCAAAGAACTGAAACATTATTAGAGTAGTGTGCTGCAGTACAAAACTTGGTGGTGTCTTAAGTGAGATTTGCAGACCTTGTAATTTCAATATATTAATGTGTGTAATATCAAGTATTAAAGTGGAGGAGTGCGTGCCTGTGTGGCAGAAAAGGGATTTTCCCACCTGACCAGAAGTCAGATAAAACTCCCTTTTTATCAAATGCAACTCAGAAAAGTATGTGCTATTTTTAAATAAATTTCATCAGTGTTATTCAGCGCAGTGTTTCATGGTAACCAGTCAATTCAGTGATTAACCACTTTGAAAATACTTTCATGCCCGCTGTGTGCTCATCAGAGCCTCCTCATAAGACTGGGATCATGCAGTTCTGGAAGCTGGAATGCAGACCCCTAACAGGGGATGCCACTGGAGCCACTTAGCCAGGACCAGCCATGAAATAATCTCATGTTAGTTTTTACTCTGTCAGTCACCAAAGTCATGAAAGCCACACCAGAAGTGACATCATTGGTTTTATGATGAGTTGTGGGTGCTGACAGATAATTCTTGAGAAAATTATTAGTGAACCTGATTATTCTACACTCCAATTATGGAATTGCATAAAGTAGAACTACTCTAATGCAATTAACTTCTAAACATTAAACAAAACAGCAAGAGGGAGCAGCGTTTCCATTTCTAGAGGAAATCAGGGGGTTTTATGTAACATACTGTGATATTTCCATTTTTTTTAAAATATAAATACTTCCAAGGAGATGACAGGCAGGTTCTCTTCCTCAAGCAAATGGAATGAAAAGTATGCAAATGTAATGAAGGGACTGCTGAACTGTTGGTAAATGAAATTCACATTCTGACCACAGATAAGGTGCAGACTTGTGGCATTCTCTAACAGGATCATACTGTTCTGTTCCTTTGAAGCATGGAAGGGATATATATTCCCATTTACCTGTGTTTAGTCCCATTAATTTTCTAATATAGGGAAAACTCTTTCAAACTAGCAATGCAGTGATGTCCATAACTTTGGTAGTTTATTTCTCTGTAATCTTTCTAAAAATGAAAATCTGTGGTTTGGTGCGTGCTACCTCAGCCAAGTATTTTAATCTTCCTGTTTGGTGTCTGCAAATGAGCTTGTTTTTTTGGGTTGGTTTGTTGGGGGTGTTTGTTTGGTGGTTTTTTGTTTGTTTGTTTTTTGGTTTTTTTTCTTCATGCCAAGATAATGCAACATATCTAAATTAACATGAAGGTCTCAAACTCTTAAAATCCCAAAGATTTTTGGGATTTTGCTGATTTTGAATGAGTAGAATAGTACTGTGAACAGAACATCTGTGTGGCAGAGTTTTAGCAGAGGCATTCTAACAGTGTATTATTCCTGGTATAGATATTTCAACAGAGTACATTCAGATCCCTATGTGAATTCCTGGTAGTGTTATTCCCAGTATATTGTGCCCTTTTGGGAATCAGATCATCCTTGAAAAAGTTGTGCCTGGGCATGCCAATAGCATCTGCATTGAGGCATCTCTACATCTGTACATTTCATTGAGGTATTTTCTGTTTTCATTTAGAAACTGCCTCTGTATAGAGACAGAGGATTTGGCAGAGCTGTTTGAGCAGCAGAGACACAGTATTGCTCCAGACAGAGTTACAGCACCTAAAGGGTTAAAGAGTTTGTTTGGTGTGTGCAGAACTCATCTGAAATATTGAGCAAACAGAAGTCTGGTGCCCCTGAACATACCTCATATCCAAGCCAAGCCCAGAAAACCCTTTGTCCCTGCAAGGCCCAGGCAGATCTATGGCAGCCTTCCCCCACATCACTGTGTGGGTGCAATGTGGAATTTTTTCCTTTTTGCTCTGATTTCCATCACAAAAACATGGCACTTTGAAGTGTCCATTTTCACAGGTGATTTCTCCACTTAGCTTTCTTCAGTAATGTGTTCTGTTCAATGCAATTTTTAAAATTCCTGTTTTCAGTCATGTGTGCCAGACTTTGCCATCACCTCTCAGTCTCTGCATCAGAGGCTCAGGTTCTGCACAGACCAGCAGAACCCTCATGTCTTTTTGGAGGTGAATTACATTATGGTTTTGTTCTTTCAAAACTAATTATTCAAGCCCCCCAGTCACCAGCAGGAAATATGGACTGGGGTAGGTGACAGAGATGCTGAATGAGGTTAAAAAAGCAGAAGAACAGGGCTCAGTGGGTGAAGTGAGGACCAAGGTGGGGGCCTGATCAATATCCATATTTCACAGTCTGCTGTTGATACTGAATTTTTAGACGTGGAGTTTGACCCTGTTGTGAATCTACCAGAAATATCTGGGGTACTGTGGTTACCACAGCCTGGTCAGTGAGTGAGAAAACTAAGTTTTCCCAGGATTGGCTTGTGACACTCTGAGCAGTTTTAATATAAACAATGATGGCTTCAGTCTAAACAACCTGCAGGTGCTGGTTTTCCTATTTTCTGTTTTCCTGTTCTCCAAAGGATTGTTTATAAGAAGGGTGTTGAGCTAGCTAGCCAGCCAGGTGAAATGCATTGATTAATTGACCAATCTGGTCCAGTTGGATCAGAGCAGTGTATAAAAGAAGGGAATTTGAAGTAAAGTTGTTGAATTTCTGCAAACCCAGCCTTTGGAGTCTGTGTCATTTTGTTACGTTAACAGTGACAGGGCACCATTTGTTTGCTCTGTCACACATGAAAACGTTTTTGGGTTGAGAAATTGCACTATGACTTGGGGCATCCCTTAATTTTTCTCTTTGTCTTCCCAGAGCTGGCAGCAATTCATGTTTTTTTCCAGAGCTCTCATCTGCCCCAAGGTGATGGAGCAGCAAAGGTGCAGTGCAATGTGCCAGTTGATGTAGTCACTGCCTAAGTTAAATAATTTGCTTTTTTTCCTTCTTTTTTTTTTTTTTCCTGACCAACATTTCTCATTCTGTCTCTGAGAACCTTACTGGTATTTATGATTTGATGGTATTGGAGATGTTCAAAGCACAGCTTTATTGTCTGTGGTGACACTGTGAATACAAACAAACCCAAACCTTGTGTTTTCCTGCAAAGCAGCACAGGCACCCATATTTCACAGGAATGGTTTGATTTAGCACACATTTTCTTAAGCACACAAGTGAGACTCTTTGTTACACCTTTAGCCTTCGTGCATGAAAGAACATATAATCCAGTTCAAGCAGAGGGTAAATACAAACCTGCTGAAAACTCCCTTCTACCAATGTGTGTTTTATTCTGGCTTTTTTCAGCAGCAATAAAAACGAGAGCAAATCTGGTGATATAACCTGGCACAGTAACTTTGTAATTGCAACTAGGAATTAATTCTGTTAGTTGTGGTGAACAGGAAAGTAAGAACATTCAAAAGGGAAAAGAAAAAAAGCTGTCTGGGGATTTTCTCAGCACTAGATGTGAGAGAGGTGACTTTGCTGCTAAAGACAGGAGGTTTTCTGGCAGACACTCACACTATGTTTGGCCAGACAGCATATTCTCTATCTGCTCCAGCCTAGTTAGGGGAGATATGCTTGCAATTTTTCAGAAGTTCTTTGTTCCTAAAAGCAAGTAGCCTCAAGGACTCTTGCACGTTATACTTGAACTCTGATGGATAAAAACTAGGTAATAAAAATAAGCTGAAATTGCAGAACCCCTGGTAAAAAATTGATGAAACAGCTGTCCCATCCAACACAGCTCCACTTGGTTAAGTCAGATATTAAAAAACAGCTCTCTTCCCCTACCCTCTGAAATTTTCCATATCTTTTCTGCAGATATGCTAATATGCTTCCTTCAAAATGGAAGAATTGTTACAGGACAGAACTAATTACATTTCCTCCTGTGACATGTATTGGTGAGGTTGTGGGAAGATGTCAAGGCTCTGCTATTACAAGATTGTTTCTGGGCTTTTTGGTTTTTTTCCGAGTCACTGCAATGTAATGCTTTCAGCTGAGAGAACTCTGACAACTATAAAAATATCAAAACAACCAGGAACTGTAGTTTCAATGAACAAAAGAAAAAATCAACAAAAAAATACAGCAGTCATTAATAGCATGGCATGTGTAGAAACCATCCCCATGGGTTGTCTGTGAACATTCTTAACCTGTTCAGTTCTCTGAAAACAGAAAATTATTTCTACATTCCTGAAGTATTTTTGATATTGCAGTAAGACTGTATGTTCTTTTAAAAAGTTATCATTGCCTTCTGTCAGAATGTTCCTTAACCAGATTGCTCTTTGAAACCATTAGTTCCTGAAGTCCTCTTAGACCTAAATTGTACTTGGTTATTCTCAAGATTTGTCTGCCAGCTGTCAGTAAAAGGGAAAAAAATCATTGCATCATTTTTCAAACCAGAGTTGGAATTTAAGTGAAGGAAGCAAATGTGTCAGCTCCATCTGATCCAATCAAACCACAGGATAAACACATAAGCTGATACATAATGTATCATCCTAAATCTTGGGATAGAAAGCCAAGATTAATGTTGTTTGTACATCTCATGGAACACACTTTTTACTGCAAATTGCAGCAATCTGAATAAGCAAAAGAAGATAGGTAGGAGTGAGAGGAAGCATTGTTTAATCCCTGTTTTAGATACGGGAAAATGAAATGCTGTGAGTCAAAAGTGGTACTTAGAGTAACTGAGTAACTACTTCATTTCCTCACCTGAATACAGAATGAACTTGTAAAATCTGATCTGTTTGACACTGTAGACAAAGACTGGAACATTTCAAAGCTGGAGCTAGATTTCTGAAGGTGCAATCCAACAAATATTTGAGAAATTTCAGCTGCTGGGTGTGACCAACTGAACATTTTTTTTCTCTGTACTGAGGCCACGTGAGTGCCTGTGTGGTGGGACTTACCTGCCTTGGAAATAATTTACATTTCCCACACCAATTCCTTCCTTTGCCATGCCTTGTTTTGGTTTAGATCTGACTGCAGCTCTATCTGCATTGGTGATAGGTGTCTTCTTTTTTGGGGAAGGTTTTGTCTGCTGGTTGATGATCATGACTGTACAAAGAAGCCCCTGTATATTTATTGCACAAGTCAAATGGTTGTTTTCAGTTTGCACAATAGTGGCTTTTTACTGTGTAATGAGAAATCTGTTGTACATCCTTTGGTTTTATTCCAAAAATGTAAGTTTGGTGTGAGGGATGTCAAACAATTGGACAAGTGCATGCATTTTTTAAGGAAAGTCAACACGTTTATAGAATCATGTAATAATTTGATTTGCATTCAACCACTGAAATCCAACAATTTTAAATCTCAACAAACCTAAAAAAAACAAATCTGAAGCTTGCTTCTCTAATAGGTAGGAGTATGCCTGGGGCTATTTGAATATTCCCCTGTTTCTCACTACCCTGTTCTTCACACACTTAGTTACTGAATTTATCAGAATCTAATTTTATTAATCTATTCTTTAGCGTCAGTACTACCGTAGGGCACTTGTTATTGGCACACATGTATTGAATTGGTGGCTTTAAAAGGAAGATGGATTTTTCTTTAAAGAAGATGCCAACATTCTAGAGGAATAGTTCCTTTGGGTACTCTAAAAGTACCTTGTCTGTTGTAGCAGCTCTCTGTAGGAGCTCTTTTCTGTCTACAGATCTTTTGACAAAGATGTCAAATCAGACAGTGTTTTCCCCAGTGCATGCCTCTTAAAACGAAGTTTCTACTAACAATAATGCAGTAACTACTATTTTTTTCTTTCTTTCTTTTTTTTTAATTTAGTGTATTCCAATTTACATTTGAGTGAATATGAGGTAAAGTCAGTGGAACTTTAGTATATGCTCAAGTGACAAGGGATGGAAATAGCTGCTTTTGTACTAAGAGTTAATTAGCTGGTTTTGCAAACACCTTGCAGAAGGACCTGGGGAAATACAGCTGCTGAAGTGGATGTTTCTTTGTTTGTTTTAGTTTTTAGACCATACTTACAACTTCCTTTGTGTACAGTTGTACAGTGTATTCTAGACATGTTTTCCTTTATTTTGTTCTATTATGTAGCTTCGATCACATTGGAGATGCTGAAATTTGCAGACACTGAAGTTTGCTTCATGAGCTCAGTTCTGAATTCAAAACCAAATTTTCAAGACTTTGGGTTGTCTTAAAGAATTTTAAAATGACAGATTTCCTTCAGAGACTTAGCCCAATCCATAGTGGTTTTAATCCTGTCTTTAAATGTGGACACCTATTTTGTCATCAAAGGGATGCCTGAGCTTTTGTGCATCCATGCTCCTGATGCTGAGCATTCCTTGGGATTGTGTCATCCAGAGGGGGAAGGATAAGACCAAAATTAAACATAGACAATGCATAAGAAATATGTGTCCTGGGAAATAGCCCCTAAGAACCAACATAGTATGTCCTGAGCTAAGGGATGGGATGCCTGAAGGAGCCTGCAAGTATAAATTAAGCACAAACCCTTATTTAAGTTTAGCCCTTAAATCCTGGTCAAGAGCCAAAAGAAACAGCTGAAACTTCAGATTTCAGTGTGCAGCACCATGGAATTCTCTACTTGCATTTTACATTGTGTGGCACTAAGAGGAGTGCCTGGCCTGTTTTAAATCCCTGCTCTTTGATGCCTTCATTGCAGATGTGCTGGGAAAATCTGATCCCAGTGGCAGATAATCTTTACTTGAAATTCTCATTCTGAATGATTTTTTAGCTGGTTGTGTATGACAAACCTGATGTATTCTCAGTGATAAAAATCTTCAAGATGTTTTTGTAACGTAATCCTTTGCATGAAATTGGACTCTGCCCTTGTCCTTTATTTTCTTCTGTTCTGTCTCCTAATATGTTGGTATGCAGGCAGTTCAACTGGGTATAGCTAAAAAGCACAATTACATGTTTTTAAATAGATCTCCTGACATGAAGGATTGCAAAATTAGCATGAAGACTGTCTCTTCAAATACAATTGGACAACATGAAGAAATTTTGTCAAGTGTAGAATTTGTGAGACAAAATTAGTGTATTCTTAAAAAATTCATAAGTCAAAAACCAACATACATGAAGTTATTATAAAATCCCAGCAAGAACATCTTGTTTGTAGGGCTGTTTTTGTTATGAGTGTAGTCAATAAGAGAGTGTTGCCAGTTTGCTGAGACATTCAAGTATTAAAGCAGCCAGAATTATATCAATTAATGTTAGTTTCAGAGCAGATGATGAGCCTTAAATTAAAATTACAAAGTTAGAAGTGTCCTTCAGAGAATTGTGGGCTGAAGACCCTGTATCAGAAAAAGTGGGGATGGTTAAAGTGTGTTTTCTTATTTCAGTAAGGACAATGAAAGAGATCATCCTGCAATAACACCAGAGTTTGGTTTTTGATCTGTTCAACACCTTTGAGAAGAGAAAGGCTCTGCTGAGCAGCAGGGAATAGTCTGTCTCCCTGTTTCACCTTTGTGAGCCTGAAACCAGATTTCTGTTTGTTGTGAAATCACTTCATTCTCTGCCCCAGACAGTGGGTGTTAACAATACTGAAGGAATTTAGGCATGTAATGTAGAAAAGCAGCAGCCACATTCCTGAGTCCATTCCTGCTGAAGGTCACTGTGGGGGCCCTGAGGCTTCCAGAGTCACAGCAGAGAAAATTCCCACCTGGATAACCAGGAGGGGCACAGGCAAATAAACCCAGGCTCCCCTGAGCAGGGTCAGTTTGGCCTTCACATGCTCAAGTACAATCCCAATTTCCATTTGAGTCCAACAGAATAAATTCAAGCCTGTGTTTTAACATTAATGAGATTTAATTAACCAACAGGAGTGATCACCCCACCCACCAGCAGCTCCTTGGGCCAGGGCTGGGTTTTGTCTGTAGCAAACTAAGCATAAAACCAAAGCAGTATAAAAGATATACCTTCCTACAGTGGAAATGGTATTTCTATTTCATAAGCAGAGATCATATGCTGGCTATGAAGCTATTTTTTATTTTAATACCTCCTTGTAAAACTAATGGCTAGGAGTTTCATAAATTGCAGCCTAATTCCAACCATGCACATATAATATTGATTTTAAAAGGTACAGCAGCTGTATCATCTGTTGAAATAATTTTAGTTCAAAATTTAAACTAATATTACAAAGTACTGCATTTCGACCTAAAGTGTTTCATGACAAGAATCCAGTGGCCAATAAATGAAAAACAACATCTCAGAAGGGTAGAATGGAAGAAGGATAGAAGTTTTTCTGGGCAATAGAATAGTATATTCTAGTATGCTGCAGCCTTTTCCTCATCTAAAAGTGATATGACTGTGGAAATAGAGAGAAATTTCTTCAAAATCAGGTTATCAGTAAAACTGTATGTCCTGAATGGTGCTTACTTTGAGAAGTCATTCATAAAAAAGTAGTTTTTTCTTCGTTATGTGATAATTCTTCAATCTCAGAGTGTGCTTGTCTGTTCCTTAGACAAAAGAATTGCCCATTTATTTTGCTGCTGAGATATGACAGTAATAGGTGTACATGGATATTGCATAATATTCTGAGACTGTGCCAAAGTTCTGCTTAATCTGTTCTAAATTCTCACAGATAAGCAGTAAAATAATCTCCATGTTGCTGCCATCAGATGTGTTCCATCCACACTGGGCTGCTTACTTCTTTAGAGCAATCAGACTCTGAATGGATAACATTTATTTTCTTGTGACCAAACAGTTCTAATTCCTAAATGGCCAAATAAATAGCAATACATTTGCACCTAACTGAGGGGTTTTTTTAATTTATTCAAAGCAGTTAATTGGCAAAGTTATTCTTCTACTGGCTTATTTGGGCTGTGTATACACACAGACTTCATGAAATTGAAATAATTGCAAAAACATATTACTAAAGATTATTTACTCAATGATATTTTCTATTTTTTTTATATGTTAAATGTAACACAAGGGTTTTTTATTATTAATTAAGAGAGTACTGACAGTTGTAGGCTCTGGTGAACTGGCAGACTTTTAATCACAGCTTTGCAAAACATCCAAGGCAACAAAAAATTCACTGCCTTCTTCTCAATTAGCTTATTTTTGAAGCATATCATGATTATAAGGAGTGTATTGCAATTTTTTTTAATAACAGCTTTAAAACACCAAGGTGAAGATAGCATAATTTTTAATTTTTTTAATTTCCTCTCTAAGCTGTTTACTTGAGATACCATTTTGAGGAGTCTATTTTTAATAACATTGTGGCATCTGACGAGGCACCAGCATTTCTTATCATTCAGATTTCACTTTTTAGAACTTCTGATTAGTTGCCCTCTGTTAGATAAATGCCCCTGACCTAAACAGATGAGCCCAATAATTCCATTATAATCTTGATTCTGTGTACTTCAGTGCAGTTCACTCTGGCTTCACCCAGTGCAGGAGCCAATGGTCCACATGAAGGGTCCAGACAGAAATTATTTGTCAGTCTTTTAGCTGCTCATGAAGTGTTTGAGCCTGTAAGTGCAGATGCACTCTCAAATTTTCAGGTACAAACTGAGAGGCAGCAGCTGCAGATCCAACTCTTTATATTTCAGAATAAAATAGTAGTTTTGGCTTTGTGAATGTCAGACCTCTTGGGAATTTAATTATAAACCATATTCTGGATCCTGTTGGTAATCTCCCAGTGCTGTGCCATGCTTCAGACAGGAATTCAGTCCCAAGGCTTAAAAGGATGCAGAGGAGCACTCTGCAGACAAAAGGCTGAATACTTAGATTTATGCAGCTGAAAAAACTTGATTAGACTCAGAGGAATAAGGGCTCTGCTACAGAAGTTTTAAGTGTCATTAAAAAGCAAAATTGATTGAATCAACATGGGGGAAAAGTTCCTTTTCTTTGTCTCTATTTTCACTTCAAATAAGGAGAACATTCCCTTGTGTGGGCAGAGCTTAGGGCTCAGCACACTATGCCTTTTCATTTTTGGGTACTGCTCTGTCATGAGATGATTTGGCAAAAGAGTTTTTAATAGAAAGCCTGTATGTAATATAAGGCATTATATATAAATAGTATTGAAGTAAAACAGTGTATGTAAGTACTTAAAGAAAATGTAGCAACTTTCACTGTTACATATCTTGTTTTTAATATAATTTATTGACCTTACCATGGAGGAACATTTTTGGAATTTGTCTGGAATTTTTTCCTGCTTTTTAGAAGTGTCTGAGGAAGAGTAAACAATTCTTAAAATAACAAGAGCTACTTTCTTCCACCTGTCATTGCTACATCACTTCTGATTCCCTGCCTCTTCCCCTCCTGTCACCTGTATCCCATCAAATTCTGAGCTGAATGCCATGTT
Organism: Irena cyanogastra; assembly: GCA_013397155.1. Lineage (NCBI taxonomy): Eukaryota > Metazoa > Chordata > Aves > Passeriformes > Irenidae > Irena > Irena cyanogastra. The sequence continues at coordinate 1,553,305 of VWZV01003266.1, forward strand.
TTAGCACCTGCTGTTGGAATTGGATTTTCCAGAGTCTCTGAAGCCAGTGTAACAATTAAGATCATCAGATGTCTCCATCAGTTGAATATTGCTGACTCTGGTTCCCCAGCTGCCATGAGCCAGTCTGGGAGCTAGATCTGTTTAAAATGCTTGCCTTAAATGTAAATAGTTCTTTCTGCACCTGTTGTTGATGTTATTCCTAGAGAATTGTAGAAGAATCATGGCTAAACATGCCATATTATGACAAATTGCTGTTTTTACAAAAAAAAAAAAAAACAGCAACTGAGGTGCTTTGTGGATAGAGTATGATTTATTTTGAACTTTGAAGGAGAGCATGAGAAACAGATTACAAAGCCTTTTATGAAACTCATTATTACATCTGGACTTCAAGAACTCACTGTAGAAGTTCTGATTGGAATTTATAGAACATGATTAAGAGTTAATGAGTAAGGGCTGTGTGTGTAATTTTAAATTCTGATGCTAACATCTGAACCTCAAAACTGATTTAGAAATAAATCTATTGCTTGTACTGGCAAAGTGCAGGAAAAATCAAAAACAAAACAAAAAGTTATTTAGGTCTTATTGGTAAGATTTAGATATCTGTTATGGTTTGTATAAATCTGTTGTGGGGTTTGTAAATAGGCTTTCAGATTAGTAAATCCATTTGGACAATATTAGCTGAAAACCTAAGGGATATGTATTACTTGGCATTTAGGGAAGTGTATGCTTTAGTGAAATTCCTAAAAATGCCTTCCTGTTTTAGTTCTGGCAATCTTTATGGTGAGTTACTGAAAACTGAGCTCTATGAAAGCAGATTTGCATCTCCTAGTTTTATTAGGGAACCACTGTTTTTATTTACCACTAATAAACTGGTTTCATAATGCAGCTTTAGTGTTGCTCAGTACCTAAAGAAAAATTAGGTTCTGTGCTGTATGTTTAATAAAGCTCCTTTTCAGAGTTAAATCAGACACAAATCTAGTCAAGCTCAACTTGTAGTGTGGTTTGCTGTTTAGTTACTCAGACTCCAGTGTTTTTGTTGTGTGCTTTTCAATTTTTGCAAACTGTGTGACTTGCCACAAGCTGTAGTTAAATAATGGCAGTTTATCTAATTGGGGAAATTACATTAATAAATGAAAGACAAATTAATATAATTTTTTTAGCAGAAAGCTGTGTGTTCAAGGGTGCATGGTTTTGGCTAGAATGGCACTGGCAGATGATAATTTTCTGTAGCCAGGTTGTCAGGTACAAAGAGGAGATTGCACTACACAGCCTTTTAAAGGGTTTGGCTTTTCCATTCTGGGTGTTCAAGGCAAGGACTGTCACCAGGAGGACAAAGCTGGAGGAAGGGCTGGGACACAGGTCCTGTGAGGAGCAGCTGAGGGCTTTGGGGTTGTCTTGTTGGGAAGAAAGGAGAGGCTGAAGGGTGACAGTGACAGGAGCTGTGGGAGCAGTGCTGGGCTGTGCCAGGGGAGGTTAGGCTGGGAATTAATTAGAAAGCATTTCTTCACCAGGAGGGTGGTCAGACATTGGAACAGGCTTCCTTGGGGCTCCCCCAAGCCTGTCTGTGTTTAAAAGGCATCTGTGCAATGCCCTTGACAAATTCTGCAACCTGGTCAGCCTCGAGTTGCCCAGGCAGTCCCACAGAATGATCCCTGCAGGTCCTTCCCAGCTGGAACAGCCAATTCCATGCTTTTCCAGGAAAAGGAAAAGGCTTTTCCTGGACAGGCTTTTCCTTTGACACTATTCACGAGCCTGCAAAGGTTTGACAATGAGTTTTACAGCAGCCCTGTGAAGTCTCATGGTTTATAACCTGGTTACCCAGCAGACAGAACAGGTTTTGAATAATTGACTCTAGAAATTCACCTGTTCCAAACATAAGCACTAAGCAGATTATACAAAGCAAAAGGGTTGAACTCTCAGTGAGAAAAATTTTGTAGATCTGCTTCATCACAAGCTTTTATTTATTTATAAAACAGCAGCAAAGTGAAATGCAGTTCCATGCCATGTCAGAGGTCACAAAGTCAGTGCTGCAAAGTTCCTGGGAATTTCTGCATTCCTCTTCAGCTGCTTCATGGGAACTTCCTTCTGGAAGAAAGAGCCGTGATCCTACAGCAGTGCTCTGCCCTCAGTCTGTACTTTTATCTTGGCATAAAAACTAATAATTCATGCAGTATTAACAGTTGCCTTTCCTAACAGCTCTATTGTAATAGAAAAAGCACAACATGATAATGAATAAAAGATTATAAAATTATATGGGCACATCAAGGCAGGTATGTCTGTTGGAGTGGGAGATCTGATATGAGGAGCTGTTTAGCAACTGTTGCAAATACAATAAAAACAGAGCTGCATGAAAGAATGTGAATAACAGGAGTGTGTCTTTACTACATGACTGGAAAGGAAGGATTAAATTTGAATTTAAATGAACACAGTCTGCTGAATATCCTTAGTTAAATCATGAGAATTTTGGAATCAATCATTTTCACACAGCCAAGAAATGCTTTAAAATTGAATATCTGGTCTACCTGGTCAGTTCATATTTGAATACCATTTATCTTTTGTGAAACTGTGATCCTAGAAGAAGTACTTCTCAGCTAGGAAAAGAGCACATAATGAGAAATACGTGATGGAATCATTGACTGAACCCCTCTATACAGCACAGCTTGATTTTGGGGTAATTGCAAGGCAGGGTTGGGCCTTTATGTAAATATCATCTTTTATAAAAGTATTAAAGAAAATGGGCCCACAGAAAGATTCTGTCTCAACTGACATGAGCAATATTCTTCTGAACCTGGAGTTCCATCCAGTGCACTGCTTTTGATTGACATATCTAAGGGAAATGTTAAGCTTTTTTCTTCCTTTTTTCTTGAGATAAACTGAACAAACTCGCCGCTGACAGGATCTCATATGAGATCCTAATGAGGCAAAGAGAATGAAACATTTCTTTTTGTGCTGAAGTGCCAAAACTGTAATGACATTGTATCATGGCTTTCAAAAAAATACTAAGATAAAAAATCTTGCTTGTAACTCAATAGATATTTTGCATAATGTAGTGGACTGAATGCTGAATGTTGAGGAAACGAGTTAATCAAAACTCTTCTCTCTCACCTCTTTTTTTCCTTTTTCCTCATGAGGTTGGGAATCTTCCATTGTGTTCCCTTTCTCTTGCGGGAAGAAAATCTCTGTCCACAGTAAAATCTCACAAGAGAGGGGAGAACTAATTATTTGGCAATATGGAACTATTTCTGTGTTCTAATTAACTTTTTTTTTTTCACAGATAAAGTATGCTATGGGTACTTTTTCAAGCGTTTGTCTTAACCAGCCTATTGCAGAAACTGTATGTTCTAAATGCTTCATTTATATAATTTCATTTTAAAATGGGCATTATCCTAAATTAGTAAGTTATTTCCTGTTCCAAACAGCACTAGTATATCAATGAAACCCACATTAAAAAAAAAATAGCTAGATGTGAAAAAAAACTAAGTAGTCCAAATACTAAGTAGATTTTACTAAAGTACCAAATTAAAAAAGAAAAATAATAAAATTAGGAATTTCACTTCAAAACATCTTTCACTGGAAAAAAATTATGATTCAATTTAAAAAAAACCCCATAAATTATTGAAAATTTATTTCAAAATTTCCCATTTTGCCTTGTTATAGTAAACAGGCAGTGCAATGCTGGCATGGTTGTTCTTTTCCCCACTAAGAATATTGCTATATTTCTTTGAAAGGCTCCTCTTCTGCTGACTTTCTGTTGAAAATTGGATCACTCCTGCTTATGTCTAGAGGTTTGAAAGGATGAAACCCCAAGCAGAAATACTGCAGCATTCTTCTCTACAGTGTCAGAAGTAAAAAAACTCACAAAGCACAGTCACAGCAGCAAAGACGACAGCAAGAGTGTGTCAGCTGAAAGGGATCAGGTTGGGATTGGATATGAGGAAGGAATTCCTCCCTGGAAGTGTCCCAGGCCAGGCTGGATGGGGTTTGGAGCAACTTGAGACAGTGAAAAGGGTCCCTGCCCATGGCAGGGAGTGTACAAGATGAAGTCTGTAACATATTTCATTATAGTCTACCTTAGAGAGGTTATTTTTTTCCAAATTACAGTGTGTAGCTAACAGATAAAATGAATTTCTAATAGGAAAATTCAATTTCAAATTTTGTTTCCTGTTACCTGGCACATTTTTGAATTGATCTGTTTTTGCTGGAGAAGGACCAGGATACTCTAGAGCCATTTCTTTTCCTTATAATAATAATAATAATAATAAACCTTAGGATGCTTGGGTACGTCCAATGTCTGAATCCACAGCAAGTGCTTTTATCTCATTGTACCATTAGTGTTATTAAAAATCAGCAGTTTCTCATTGCCTAGGTGTCACAAAAGAGCTTCATCTTGTTCTTTTCCTGAAGCAAAGCTCTGAAACATGCAATTTTTCTGCTCTTGGTGCCTCCACAGTCCACACTCCATTTTTCCAGGCCACAGTGCAGGAGAGTGAGGCTGTTAAAGGTGCTTGGCTCCTTCAGCCCCATAAATGTTCTGCTGGCAGATGTGTCCTGGGCATGGGAAAGCCTTGACTTTGGTCTTATCAGCACTCATGTCCTCACACAAGAAATTAATTTCTTGCTTGCCTAAGAAAACAGGTTCTTACATTGGCAGGAGCACCCAAACTCTGAGAGTTGTGAAAAAATTCTGAAATTCTGAGAGCTTTGGACAGTTGTGTTGTGATTATGTAACAACACAGTGGCTACGTGGGCATATTTTTAAAATTTGAGCTCTAGTTCCAAAATAAAGAGATATAACTTGTGTCCTATGTAATATCTGTGCATTCAGTCTGTCCAGAAACAGGTGATGTGTTGTTGTTAATGTTCTACTTTTCATCACCCATTTCTATGCACAGTAAATTGCTGGTGGGTTTTCCTGGTGGGCTTTTAAGAACAGAGATCAATACTTGCAAATTCATACAAAGTTTTTAAAATAGCAAGCCCTTAGGAAATATTACAGTGCATAAAGTTGTTTCCCAATATATTCTAATTTGGATCAGAAACCAAAGCAAGGAAGTGAGAGTCATGGTGAGGAGCACAAAAAAAGGAAACATGTGGGTTTGAGCAATACGTTCAATTTTTTCTTTTTTCTCTCCTGCTTATAGTTCAGCTATGTACTTTTATTCTGTTCTAGCATTTGGAGGGGAGAAAAAGAAGCAGAAATGATAGCAAGAATTTTGTGGTTTTTTCTGTAAATTGGGTTCTCAGTTATCTTCTGCAGAGATATTTTATCCAGTAGCCTAGTCCTGGCTTAGGGATAATTTTGCTATGCAGTAAGAAACTATTAAATAAACCTAGTGGGCATGCAGCTGGGTGGGTTTTGGTTTTTTGCTCTTTTTTAGATGTCATCAAGAAACATTTTTTAAAGGCTTGTAGTCTCTTTCTTCATATTCTATCGTGTTCATTGTGTCACTGCTGGAAGCAGGATGATTCTGTTTGCTGCTTGTGCTTTCTTTGCCTTAGTTTCTATTATGGCTTACATCTAAATTAAAGATAATTATCAGCATATATGAAATAAAAAACTTGCATTGAATCAACGAAGAATGAATACATCCTTAGTGTATCACTCAGAAAAGCTGTGACATATGCTGCTAAAATGTGTTTCATTTAATTAAAAACCTTCAAGTTTTGTACATTTCTGCTTGAATTGCTTCACTGATGTAGATCACAGAAGTGGAGCTGGCCTTGTGGGAATACTTTAGGAACAACAAAAACTACTTCTTTGCCTTAAAATACACCCTTTACTTGTCATGACTTTCTAGTATCTCATTGAAAGATATTTATATTTTCATGCCTTTTATCTTATTTAAGAAAAGGGGATTTTAGTGGAACATCTTAAAGCTTTAGAGCTTTTATAAGGAAAGGGCATAACTGGCCAAATTAACACTGTCACAGTCCTCCCTGCTGTACAGCATTAGTCTACAAACCTTGGCAGTGATCATTTGCTGGATACACATCCTAAACATACCAGGAAAGACAATTCACTATTACACATGAATTAGACTGAAGTCACTGTACTTATTGCTGGAGGCGGAATCTCCAAATTCTTGTCTGAGGAATTTACACAGCACTTTAGGTTTGACAGTCTGGTTGTACTGCTGTCTTTTATATATGCTTACCTACAGCATCTCATGCCAGCTCTAAATGTCTGGGACACTGCAGAACATCTCCTCTGTCAGGCCAGGAGTTGGGCTCCTTGGTTGTGCCTAAGGTAAACAGAACTCTCAAGAAGCTGCTGGTGAGCATTTTCCATATTCTTATTCCCCTTTATTTCTTCCTACTTTCATATTGTCAGGTGTAATCAGTTAAAGGTGTGTAAATTGCTTTCAGAGGATTGAAAAATATAATACCTTGCATAATCACGTTTGTCTTCAGTATATTACTTGTAAGATGTGTTCCAGACCCCCAGATAGTCCCACCTTAAATTTTAAGCAGAAACTTCAAAGGGACGTAACACATAGAGAACCCTCCTCCAGAATAATCCTGCATTGTGGAGGATTGTTTTAATGAATTTATGTGTAAACAGCTGAAGGTGTAAATTTAATTTCTCTGTAAACAGTTTAAGGTGTAAGCTTGCTTTTGCACTTTGTTTTTTTTTTTTTAATTTTGTTTATTTTATTTGGGGTGTGTTTGTCCATGGTCTTTTTCAGGCACTCCATGCATTTCTGTTGGAGGCTGTTGGCAGGGCATTAACCTGAGGAGAACTCGACTTTAGAGCTCAGCTTTTTCTCCATCAGAGCACAGGTCTCGTGTATCACTCATAGGAGAAATATGGAAGCAGTCATGAAAAATTGGAAAGTAAACAGAAAGAAATACAGTCATTTGATTTACAGGCTGACACTTGTCATTTTCATGAAGAGGCAAAGAAAAGAGTGAATTTCCAGAGGTTGTAAGAGTTGAAGAGTCTACTTTCTAAAAACTTCTGTTCTCAGCTTGGACAATTCCCTAAATTTTCATAAAAACTATAGTAAACATGTCCTTGTTGTTAAGGTGTCTATTTCTACCAACTTTTGAGTTTTATTTGGACATGTGAAGCAATGCAACCTTTTTGGAGGGAAATTTACCAATGTTTAGTACTTACACAAGGAAATTGTTTTTCTAACCTCACTTTGAGTCCTTGTTCATTCATTGAAATCTTTCTTAATCAGAAGAAGAAAAAAAATAGAGTGACCATTCATTCTTCTCACTCTTTGCATGAGCATTTCAGAGCTACTTGAACTTAACCTAAGCAACTCATTAGCAAAGTTCTATGAACTTCTAATTTTTGGGTGTATGGTTTTCCTGTATTTTCTGAAAGACAGAACAAATAATTGGTGAGTAATATACTGTTGTAAAATCCTGCAGTCTCCTCTGATTCATCATTGTGTTCCTTGGACTATTTTTACCATAATTTCCTTAGTCGAAGTGGACTTTCAAGCTTCCATTCTTGTATGACTAGGTAGGTGATAAAATTATTGAAGTGTGACTTTGAGAATGAGCAACTAATAACTTTAAATTTACTGCCTGTTCCAATAAATGTGGTTTTCAAAGTGTCTCGAAAGGCAGCCTAGGAATCTTGCTTTTAGTGTCCATGTAGGCAATACTTGAGATGATCTTGAGCCATGTGGTTTTAATAGGAAGATTTTTAATGTTAAGAAAGAAGCTCTTGCTCACTTTCAGTTTGGTTGGTTTAGTCCACTGAGATGTGTTGGTTTTCTTGCTAGGCTTAGTGGTTTTAATTCCAGGAAAGTAATGAAGAGAAAAATGCAAAACACATCCTTTACACTGCTAAACAACCACAGTAATATGTTTAGAAAATGTATTGAGCTGCCTTATCCAAAGCTCATGGAAACTGAATGCAGATTGATAGCAGTGGGATATAATTAGGCTTTGCTGACTTTTTTTTTAACCCTTGTGAGATAAATAAGATCACTTTTCCTGCAAAGCAGGTAGTGAGGGAAGGAATGACAATACCAGAACTAAGAGCCAAGGTTGCCCAGTGTCCTCTCACGTCTTTGAACCAATGATTGCTTTTGAAAAGTTATTTCAAAGCTCAGCATCCGTTGTCAGAGGCACTGGTGGCACTGGGAGATAAGCAGTGTGGGATCTTGCTGGCTCCATCCCTTTCAGTTACCAGCTTTATTTAGTACCTGCCAGCAAACCTGGGGTGGGGAAACACATACTCCAGTTAACATCCCCAGCAATGCAAGAAGATTCCTTGTAGTGGACTAAAACCCAAAATTAGTTCCAGATTCTTTGGGGTTTTTTTAAGTCAAGTTTCAGTCACGCTGAGCTGTAGGACACAAGACTGTGGTGGGAGTTCTGCTGACCTTCAGTGTTTAGAGTAATGCTTGTAGGAAGTGCAGATGGCTACAAGTAGGTTTTTTTATTTGCTTTCGTCTAGACAGACTTTGTGACTTGCTGCTGACTTTCTTTCCCCTCAAATGTGAATTCAAAATGAAAATAAAATACCGTGGATGAGATACTGTGAACCATTATGATAACTCATGCTAATTGAAGTTAGATTTCAGGATTTATGAATTATCTCTGCTCATTAGATTAAACTAAAGAACTTTGAGGTCATTTAGTCCATTTGTGCTGGTACAATATACTCACTTCCTTTCTTCCTAGGTTGTATTTAACTACAAAGAGAAAAGTCTTGTGCTGCTTTATTTGATGAACTGTTCCACAATCCAAAATGACTTCTCACAAAGTTTTTTCCTTCTCTTGTTCAATTGAAATGGTTTTCCCTTAATTACATCACTTTTAGTTGTTTCTTTTAATTTTTACTTGGAAACTTGAATTTCCTGTAACTACTGTGTTCTGAATTTCTTTGGTAGGAGAATTCTTTATTTTGAGATCAAAGAATTTTGATATACATTAGCACTTTAATTATAAGCTGCAGAATGATAGCTGAATGAATAGGGTGAAGGCTTTTTCAGACTAGCAGGGCTGACAATTAAAAAGGCTTTTGCATGACTCGCAGCGTAGTCTATTCTTTTTTTTTGTTAAATATGGCCATTATTGTAAATGAAGATTAATAATCACTAATAGCTGCTGGGTTCTTTTAATGTAATATTCTGCACAAATGAACCCCTCAGCTTAGATGGTACTGGTGCCTTCCTTCACAGCCCCTCTTTTGCAAATGTCAGTTGTTACTCAAGCAGAGTAAGCAGAAAATTAACTCTGTCTTCAGTCAAGTTTAACCTCTGTCTCAGGGACACAGGGGTTTTGTGCAGAGAATTGCTGGAGGGCTGGAGGTAAAATAAATATTAACAAATCAGCATAATATAGTGGTCTAATCTAATACTGTGTCTGGAGTCTGTTGTTCTTGGAATGGACAATTTAAACATTTGGGAACGACAGATAGTGATGCCTCCAGACTCCCCTGGGACAGCCCTGCTGACTGTGACCTCAGCAGGACCCAGCTAGCAGGGCTTAAAACCTGCCAGATTTAGCATCATTGCCAGTTTTCCTGTTTCAGGTATCTTGAGATCAGTATTGTTACAGTGAAATGGAGTTTGAATGGGATTAGGAAACTTGTTACTTGTTACTCGTTTTGCCTGAGTGAATTCTAAAATCTGTCATTTTCTAAAATGTGTCTGTAAGTGAAAACTAATATTTTTTTTCTTTAAACCCAATGTTAAATATTTATTCTGATCAACTTCTTATTCCAAAAATATCCCATATAATTATTATTGGATGAAGCTTGGATGAATATATTGTTCTTTAGGGTTCAGAATCTTGCAGCATCATCCTATACCCAAGAGATCAGAGCAGTTCCTGGAAGGCTTTTTCATTTTTCTGAAAATACAAGTGAAAAAATTTAAAATGTGTTTTGTGTTTTTGACATAGTGCAATATCTTCTAGAAATTTCACTCTGATATCAAAATTCTTTTGAAGATTATTTTTATTGAGTTTAAAGCTATTCAGAGTACATCAAATACCCGTACACATTGCCTCTCTACTGGCTGGGGGAAGGGGAATTCTCAGAGTTAAAGTCTTAATAGATTTTTAAGTATGAGAATTAGTATTATACGTAATTGCATCTGTCTTCAATTTTAACATATAGAAGAGTTTTGAGATGAATTTTTCTCTGATCTGTGAATTGAAGTGCACTTACACACATGCATGCCTGTATCACTTTGGATGCTCCCACCAATTTATTTGTTCACTCTGGGTCAGTGCCACATTCCACAGCACTTTTTCAGTTTGGGGGGAATTGTGGGATATTTGGAATTTTGGGGAACTATGCTGGGTGCACACTAATTACAGTATGCCAAAGTACGTTTTAGGATTCTGGTACATTTTCATTCTATAGAATTTTTTTAATTCCATCATTTATCCCTGGCCACATGATCAAACTATTTCTCTGCATTGTAATTGTCTCTCATCTTGACATATTTGCCCAGCAAGTCTTTTTTCCTCCTGTAACCCATCTATAGTGTTATGTCAAAATTATGTTCCTCAGCTGTCCTTTTAATCTTGCCTTCTTCTCTTTCAGACATTGCCCAGGCTCCTGTTGATGGTGTGCAGCAAATTCCAACTTGTTTTTTTTTCTAAATAGTTCCCTTTTTTCAGACTCCATGTCTTTCACTCTCCTGACTCCTCAACTACTTGCTTTTCATCTTACCTTTCACTAAAGTGATCAGATCTTCACCCTGGTTTTCCATATATTTGGAATAGCAAGTAGTAACATTTCCTGCAGTATTTTAAGATTATATTCTTTTAAAATGTGCTTCTCTGTGTAATATTTGCTGTTTCCTTCAGATCGTGCTGCCTTTGTCCCTTTAATACAGAACTCACCTGAAGATACAGTGGAATGAAATGGCCATCATAATTTAATGATTTTAGTAACAGGTGTATGATTATAGACCCAGATGTGCTAATAAATCTCAATTTTACCTTCAGATACTTTGAGTTTTACAGCTAGGGTTCCTTATGAATTTCAAGGGCCATTCTATCACCTGAGCTTCCTTTATCTGTGTATATAAATATTCTGTAACGAGAAAGATTATTTATTATGTCTTTAATCAGTGTTTTTCAGGGACAAGTTAGAAGGATGAGGGAATTTCTTTTTCAGGTAAAATGGCTGTCTCAGGAACATGCCAGCCAATCATAAAATACTTCAGTAAGTTCATCAAGCTGACCTGGGATTTCCTAAGACTCAACGAGTTTGTCAGACTTGGCATTTCCCCCAAGCCTGAGGGGAGGTTGCTCAGCCCAAACACATTCATCTTTAATTAATGTTTTCTTTTTTAAAATAAAACAAGCAACCTTACCCCACCTTTATTTGTGAAGTTATACTGTTTAATTACAGATCTCCTTTTGAGGTTTAAATTTCAAATTATTACTGTAAATCAACTGATTACTTCTCATTGTAGTTACATTGAAGATTGAATGTTCTGATACAAAAAACAGTGGGAAAAAAATTCACAGAATGAATGAGTTCTGATGCTCGTAAGAAGCTTCAATACTTTTCTGGCTTGGTAAATCCTATGCAAGTAGATCCAAGAGCAGACTCTAACCCTAACTGAAGTAATTTCCTAAGAAGGAAATTGAGCCTCTTTGTGGAAGTTGCAGCAAATATTGGTGTCTAGGGGCAGCCCCAGTGAATTGTCCCCTGAGGCAGAATGTGCCTTTTAATGTGGATGGGTCTTTCTGTGAGCTCTGCACTGCAGCAGGGTGTATTTTCAGCTTCCCTGGGGTGCTCAGCTCTGTGGGTCACTGGTGTCTGTCCCCCAGGGCCAGTCTGTCCTGTTTAATGACCTGTCAGTGCTCCAGGTCTGAGTGATCACAGTGACCTGAGAGGAAAAATTCCTTGTACTTTTGCATCAAGAGGTGGCAAGAGAGAAAAGAGCAGTATTTCCTCTGTATGATTATTAAATATCTCAGCTTTTCAGAGTTTGAGAGGGTAGGGAGACTTTAATATGTAGCATCATTAATCTTTCCATAATGCTTGTTCTGTTGAGTATGCTGAATTGACTGTCCAAGTTTGACAAGCTCCTCAAGAACTATTTCCTCAACCCATTGTGGATGATTTTCTTCAGTTGTTTCAACTCCTACATTCAGTTTCTTTCTTTCATTGTCTCTGGTTCTCCCTAAATTTTAAGGACTGGCTGCTGCCTAGCATATATTCTTTTTGCAGTATGGCCACTTAGAAGACATAATTGCAAATAAAATTTGGGCTAACCAGAGGCTCCTCTAATAGCATTTCCTCATCCTCATCTCACAGTCTCCACAGTCAGGTCTGACTCATTTTGAAGGTCATGCAATGCAAAAGTTAAGGGTGGTGGTATATTAAGTGTCCTAATATCGTGCTCATTAATGTTGAAAAAGTGTATAAATGAAATTGAGATAGATGAGGAAAAGTAGAAAAAAAATGTATTGTCACAATAATGGAAGAAAAATAGTAATGAACATCAAGGAGAATGACTGTTCAGTGCTAAAGCAGATTATATGCATTATTTTAATTAAGAGTGCTTAATAGTACATATGGTTTCCCTTGAATAATAATTGCATGCTGATGAAGTATGATTAGAGACTTTTTTTTTTGGAGTTCAATTAAATCAAATCCATTTCTGCAAAAGGAGAGTGATTAAAAAGATGATATCAAGGTCTAAACTGAAGGCTGTGGTTGAAGCTTCCTATTGCAGATTTCTTTATTATTACTTTCTTCTGATGGCTATTATCTAGTTTTAAACAATGCCACAAGTTTCAGACCGAGTCCTGTAGGTTCAGAGGAAGTGTCTTTACAGATCAGATAGGAATTTGGGGAGTCCTTGGATGTCCTTGGGTGTGTGACCCTGGGATTGTTCCCAGTCCGGGAAGACTCTGGGCTCCCGCGTGGATCTTGAAGCGTGTGAGGAGATACTCTGATCCATCAGGGCTCTGAGGGAACATACTGTTTTCTGGGCTGATCTGTTTCTGGAGAGTGCTTGTGAGTTTGGGTGATTAAATGCAGACTTGCACTGCTGCTTTTTTTATCTGTAAGTCATTACTGTCTGCCTTGGAAGGCTCCAAGACCAGCGGGGCCCAGCCAACTGTCTGGCAACTGTTAACGGAATTATCAATTATCTTGTTGGGTCCCATCATCTTGTGCTTTGATTATGCTGTGAGCAAGGAGGGCTGGTTGTGCTGACATCCTGATTGCTGCCCTAAACACACACATGAGGCAGGGAAAGGGAATGATGCTCATTATCTGGGAGCAAAGACAGGGAAGGCTGTACAGTAGCGTGGGAGATGGTGGTGTCCAGGCTCTTAATCACAGCCTGGTTTGTGTTTTCATACCAGTCCACAGGAATCTGCACTGATGCCTCTTGTCTGTGATTCTGAGGGGACTTTTACTGTCTTTACTTCAAACTTCCCTTTATAGCCAGGAAAAAATGCATGTTTCTGTGCTTAAGCGTGGGCACTGATAGCTAACTGCATGTTTTACCCCGCAAATGTCTTTATTACACATGCAAATAAAGAAAAGCAAGCTATATAGTTTTGGTTCAAGGTAGTTAACATCTGTCCATGCAATTTCTGTGCATGATCTTTGTCATTGGAGGTCTCTCACTGTAATCTATGGAGATAAATTTTGCTTCATATTTCATTATATAATTCTCTTTGTACCAGAACAATAGCTAAATCTGTTTCCTCAGGACTGCCTGTAGCCAGCTTCAGGCAGCTGACATTGCTTCTTTAAAAAGGATCCAGTACTGCTTCCCTCTCCTCTTCCACACATGAAGAGGAGCAGAGAATGAAAGAATCTAAGAGGTCATTTTCTGTGCAGTGGTGGGATCTGGGTTTATGGGGATGCTATGTGCAAATCATTCTGCTTTAAGGCAAATTTTTGTCATTGTCGCCCTCCGAGTCTGCAGCTGGCAGCCAGAGCAACCTGGCTTTAATGTTGGAGCTAAAAAAGAATTAGCACTAGAGCAAATTTTTGAAAATTCTCTGTAAGAAATCTAGCATGAGGGTTTGTAAAGATTTAAAGATTTGTATTGTCGTGGTGTGGCCTCCTCAGCCAGAGCTCAGGAAGTGCACACAACCATTCTGCTGCATCCTTTTGCATGCTCATACCCATGCACCCTGGGGAAAAGCCTGACTAGCTCTTTTCCCTGAGGTTTTAATCTGGTGGCCCTTCTAGAAGTTAATTCAACACTGTCTTTGCAAGCAGATACCAGGAGAGTTTGAGATGCATAAATATGAAAGAGCTGATTGGAAAATCATCTCGAGATTATTGCCGCTTACATTTATGTGCTCCACGGTTGACTTGGTGGCTTGCTGTGTAAGCAGCAACCCTGTGCAGACAGAAAGTGGCTCTGCCTCAGTTCCAAACAAGCTGGGTTGAGCACAGGTTCTTGTGCCCAGTGCCAAGCCTAACTCAATAAAGGCATTACCCTGGAAGTGAGTTAATCATCCCTCTTCTCAGCCCCTGCGGTAACCAGAGCGAGAGGACTGCCAGAAATGGGCCAGGCTCTGACTGTGTGAGGAGCAGCAGGATGTGGATGGAAGGTAGGAGTGGAAAGAAACTCTGGATGATATCAAGGAGTTATAACCCACAGCGTGGGGAATCATTCCTCACTGTAAATTAACGCAATTTAAAATATTTTTTAATAGAATGGTATAAAATCCTGAGTTGGAAGGGATCTACAAAGATCATCAAAGTCCAACTCCTGGGACAGCCCCATCAATCACACCATGATGTTAGAAAGTTCACATAAAGGCATTTAGATATACAAAAAAATATACATCTCCATATACTTACAATCTGAAAAGCAGTAATTTCTACGTGTACACAAAAAGCAAAGCAGAGATAAGTAGAAGTTTCTTTTTTGTGCAAGAAACTGAAAGTAGTGGGATCAGTGATCACTCCCAGCTGTGAATGAAATCCATTCAAAATGTACTTTCACTGCTCTGAATGCTGTATATTACTAAATTGGCCAACAAATGAGATTTTAAGCAAATTATTCACTTAAGAGGATACTTCTGACCTTAATTTTTCAGTGCCTCAGAACCTCATCATGAATCATGTAGAAAACATAGTTATGAGCATGTAAATAGAGATCTGTATTCCAGAGCCAGCCCAAGCTACCACAGTCCTGGATTATCTTGGTGTGTAATTTTGAGGTGCTTAGTTCTGTGTGCCACCCTAATGCAAACAGTCAAGTGCTGCTTGCTGTGCACAGGAGACCTGCAGAGAGGGGAAAGTCCATGTTTTATTCACAATCACTTTTATTTCCTAATCAATATTTTCGGTGCTAAGAGTAAATAAAACTATATTAAATTATTTGGGGGCGGGGGGGTGTATTGAAATAAAGTATTTAATATTTGCAAGAACTCACACTTTCCTTGTTCAGGAGTAGGTACTCTGGTTCACCTGCTGTAGCACAGACTTGCCATAGTCCTTTCTCAGAGAGCCCTCTACTGTCCTAAAATACAGCATGTTCCATTCAGTGTCTGATACTCCAAAATATCATTTGATCTGTGGTGTGAATACATGCTCTGGTGCCAAGGTAGATTTCACTTAAAAAAAAAAAAAAAAAAAAAAAAAAAAAAAAAAACCAAAAAACCAACAAACAAATATATGGTATTACTGAATATTTAAGAAATTTGAATTTTTGAAGTTTGACAACTTTAATGCAAAATGAACATGTTTATGGCCAGATTTCTATTTCTTTGCTTAATCATGGGAATGTGGTTTTCAGAATGATAAAGGCTCAAAGAACTGGTTTTCTCATGTTCTTGCCTCTGATTTTTCTTGTGTGAATCAGTTAACTTTTTTGGAAGGTGATGAATATTAAAAAAAACTGCTGTGTAGACTGATTGTGCAGGAAATTTTTCCACAGTAAATTGAGATCCCACCATTAAAAATGCTCATTAATTTATCATGATCCTCACGACTGCTGCCATTCATCTGGTAACACTAGGTGCTGAAATTGTTATTGCCAGGGAATCACAGATTTCATTTAAATAGACTCAATTTCTCATGTTTAATTAAAGAAGTCTGATAACCTTTAGGAAGTTGAGTCTATAGGGGGAACCAGAAGAAGCATATTCATGAAATTTGCCTGTATTAATAAAAATATTTCTTCAATTTTGCAGGGGGGAGAATGTGGGGAAGGCTGATGAGTTTAACATTTGAGATTACTAATACTGTGGTTCTGAGAGGGGATCTTAATATATGCAGATATTCATTCCTCATTTACATGGGAGTGGAGGCTGAAGCTGTTGTTTATAATTGGTTTAATGTCAGAAGATCTCAGCAGGTCACTCTGCTCCATCAGTATGTGTGGGAAGAGAGACCCTTGATGCAAACCTGTGATTAGACAGTGCAACAGCCAGTCACGAAAGTTAAACCTTTCCACTCACCTTAAGGAAGGAAAAAGAGGAAAAAACTGTTGTTTTCAACACAGTGTCATTGATCCCTCTAAACAGCACAGAATTTTGCCATGTTCCTTCCTCATCCGTGAACCTCAGGGGTAATGTGTGAAGGGAGAGGTGCCAGGTGTTTGCCAGGAGGGCAAATGTGACTTGAAAAAAATAATGCTGATATCAAAGGAGGCTGAGGCTCTGGCTGCTCTGTCCCAAGGATTGTTTGGGTCTGGAGCAGGCATTTTTAGGGATGGGGGGATGTTGAGTCTGAGAATCTGTGCAGGTCTACCACACTACCATGTCACATTCCCTCTCCTCTCACATGGTTTCTCATGGTTTTGGTGGATAAGCTGCCACATGTGTGCTGGTTTCCTCTGGAAGTGCCCAGATGTCAGTGAAGTGTTGTTAACATGCATAAAATAAAATTTAAAAAGTATGTTGCAAAGGCTTGAAATGCAGAGGAGTTGCTGCTGCACAACTCAGGTTTCAAGTAGCTGAGCCTAATTCTTTCCAGCAGGTAAAACTGGAGTACAGCACTGCTGAAGAATTGTTTACAGAAGGATAAACATGGCAGTTTACCTGATTTTTTAAGTTATGTTGTTTGTAACTTGGCATATGAAGATATCTGAGATGTCTGTTTAGATTTTAACACTCCTAATGTAACTAAAAATGTCCTAAAGGCTCAGCACTTCCACCCACTGAGGTTTGCATAGCACAGGCTGGATACAGCACAGTTCCAAATTCCACTAAACAAAAAAACCCCAAAAAAACCCAAGAGTGGCATGTAAACTTCTGTGTTAAAGGAACTGCCTGCACACTGCATGCTGATGTTTATTCTAGCAGATTGATCTCTCTCACACATAATATTTTCATATCTTCCTATCCTCTTAATGTGCTTTAATTTTATTCATCTTGCAAGTTTCTGCTGCTATGGCAGAATGGAGGATGGGTGGCTGTGCCTGCCTTGTCAGGAAAACCAGCAGCACTTCAGGGGTGTCCCTGCCAGGCAGGCTCAGAAGCAGCATGGCCCCAAAGCAAAACTCAGTCTGTGTAACAGAGACTGTGTGGAGCCTTTCCCATTTATCTAGCCTGGGCTTAAAGTATTCATATTTTTAAAAAAATTAAATTTGTGTGCCAGCAGACATGCTTTATGTTGTTAGGAGGCAGCTTGGATGTTTGAGGAAGAAAGTTGTTGTGAACACTGAGTTTCACTCCCTGAGAAGACAGCTGTGACTTACCAAAAATCCCCAACCTGTGATGAATCCCCCCGAACTCCACTTTATTTCTTTTCCTTATTTGCATTGTAAAACAGCTAAACTGGTAACGTGTATTTATCATTTATATAGAGGAACATATTGTGTGTGTTTAATCCAGGTATTTTTTTATGTCACAGTCTTTTAGAAAGTGTTGTGGATCCACCTGATGTTCCTGAAAATCGGCTTTTATAGTCAAATTAGGCTTATAGATAGGTAGAATTGTAGGAATACATAGTTCCTGAAGGAATAGTTTGTACAACTCTGGAAGAGAAAAAAACCTACAAAGTCATTTGGAAATGTCACAGGATACTGAATCATATTTAACACCAGCATTTTTTTGAAGTTTGTGATTTTTCTTTTTGTCTTTTGGGATCTACAAAGTGTCAGAGAAGTAGAAGCAGGGACAACAGTTATTTCCTTCATACAAAGATGCTTATACCTTTAGATAAAAGACCTTGAAATAATATTACTTTGGTATAAACCTATTTTAAATATTCAGATTTGTTTTGCAGTATGCATAGAACCATAGAATGGTTTGAGTTGGAAAGGGTCTTAAAACTCATCTTTGAGCTTTGCCATGGGCAGGGACACCTTCCACTGTGCCTGTTTCTTCCAAGGAATTTACTTTGCTTTCAACAATAGCAGACCAAATCTGTTTTCTTTTTCCTACTTAAATAAAGTGATACCATCCAAATCTTGTGACTGACTGAAACACTTTTAGAAATTGCTCCAGGCCAAATCCAACCTGGCCTTGGATGCTCCCAGAGATGGGGCAGCCACAGCTTCTCTGGGCACCCTGTGCCAGGGCCTGGCCACCCTCACAGAGAACAAATACAGTATAACTCTACAATTATTGTAATGTTTTATATTAATACTTATTTTTAAAGTAATTGGAAGTTCATCAAATAATTTTTATTTACTGAAAAACACCTTTCCCACAGCCAAGTGCATTGTTAGTTGTTATTTTTTTTCTTTTTAAAATAAGAAAATCATTATGGGATGAATTAGCATTTGAACTCTAAGATCTTCTCTTAGACTTGATAATTGTGTAAATGTTGCATCAATTATTATGTGTATTGTGTGTGTATTATGTATGTGCATTTTGTATAAATTGAGAAGTTGTCATTAGTGTTTTAACAACTTCAGTATGGGAATAGAATCAACCATTCTGCTTTAGCATTTCACGTCATGAGAAAATTGTTGTCTTTACTCTTTGCTAAATTATTCTTGCATTTAATAATTCAGTAGTCAGTCTGATGCATTTTTCACCTGGGAAAAGGGGGCCAAAGCTTGTCTTTATTTTCCATGTATATTCAGTGTTGCGCTCGGGGGAATGGTATATCCAAAAATAAGACTATAAATAAGAAATCAGTAGCCTTTTCTGTCTTGCTGCTTTATGTGGGTTTGATATATGCTTCTGCAGCATTATTACTTACTCTGTTCAAATCAATGCTCTGAGCTTTCCTTTACATGATTGATTTCTTCCAGATTAGCCCACGGAGTACGTGATTTAATAAACACCACTGCTGCCTGTTTGCCAGCACACAGCTGTCTGCAGTGTTAGACACTGTAAAATTTCTAAAACTGCTTCAGTCAGTCATAAGATTTGGATGGAATCACTTTATTTAAGTAGGAAAAAGAAAACAGATTTGGTCTGCTATTGTTGAAAGCAAAATAAAATTCCTTGGAAGAAACACAACTAAGGCAAGAATTCATAAAAAATGAAGCCAGATTCTGCAGGAGATAATGATAAAAAGGGAAGTTGCTTGCTAGGGTATTGTCCTCTTTAAATGCTACTTTCCTGCTTCACAAAAGAAGCATTTTTCCCTTGTTTTTGTGTTCTTAGAAATTGTGGTAACAGATTGTAAAGTGTCAGCAACAACGTACAACTGTTGATGTCACTTCCTAAAATACCTATGAATATGTATTTGTATTACCATTTAGTGAAAGTTTTAGCAGAAATGGGCTGTCAAGGAAGAATTTAAGTGTTTTGTGTGCTGTGGTGCTCTCCTGGGGTTCAGTGGGTGTGGGGTCCGTGTAGAATACCTGCTTTTTATTAGGATTTCAGTGTCACAGTTGCTTACCTGAAGCAGCTCACAGGGTGCTCATGTTCTGGGCAGTATATCTTGCAAGAGTTCCATGCAGGACTTGGAAGGATTTTGTGGGGCATTTGGATATTTAGAACCAACATTATGCAGATTTTTTACAGTTGCTCATGGCTGGATTATATGGACCTGGTTTAGGTACAGTCTTGTACAGGTTTTAGTTTGCCCTAACAGTTTGATTTTTTGTTTTTCCATAATACCTCTCTGATATCTCTGAGACCTGTGTTTTTTGGTGGTTTCCAGACACTTTTTGTGTATAATCACTGATAGATAATGTAATGGCTTTTGAGCATTGATGGTCTGAGGAATTGGAAAGCTTCTTCATAAGAAGTTACAGTGTAATTCTTTAACACAGCTGTCCAGACATAGTATGTTTTATCTTCAAGTTCATGCTTAGTTGTTTTTCCTAATAATGGCCTGACATAACAATATTCCTCCCTATATTTTCTCTCTCTATATAAGGTAGGGGTTTTTTACTTCATGCCTTCTGTGATACTGTTTTCCCTTGAGGTAAATCTCCATAGTTTCACAGCACATCTGTGCTCAGATGTGGCCTGCAGTCTGATACACAGCATGTTCCCTCAGTCCCTGTACCCAAACCAGTCTGTGGCCAGGTCATTTCTTCTGTGCTTTCTGAGAAATGTTGTGAGGTTCTATTAATCTTTCTCCAGGAAACTTGTATTTCTGATATTACCCTGCTTTCATCCACTTTCCTAGGAGATGGTTTTCCTTTTCAATTGCTGTACTGTTGTTTTTAATATTACTGAGGCTTGTTGTCTTTTCCTGCTACTTTCTATTGTAAAATTAAAATGCTACTTTTGGCAGAGAAGCTATCATATTGCTTTTGAAGGATAGATATTGTTCTTGCTCCCCCAACACCTTGGGAAGAATTGTACAATATGATTCTATTCAGTCCACATTTTTATCAACGTGGTCACCATCACCTGCAGCCATCATTCCATTTCAGAGCACAGCCTTACAGGTATTTTTTCCCTTTTTGCAATATCAATATATGAAGAAGATGAATGAAAGTTTCTTGCATGTTTTTGTCAGTGTGTTTTTATAGCTCCCATGAACAGTGATGGACTTGGCAGCCTGGAGACTGAAATCCTCTGGTTAATCACAGCTAGGTGTAGTTCAGCAGAAAGATGTATTTCTGTACACAGCCCCTGTAGCATGTCAGCCTCGAGCTGGAGAACTGACCTTGTGTAAGCAGGAAAAAGCTCTCAGGCCACTCAGCCCCTGCCTTATCTGTGAACTGTACAAAAAGAAGCATTGATGCCATTGAGTTTTTGTGACAGGTGCTGACATCTAGTCTGGAGTGGACTGAGGGGAGTTTCTTTCCCTGAGTTCCTGAGAGAAAGCAGTGTTCTCTCCAGCCTGGAAGTTGTAGCTGCGTGCATCGAGTTGTCACGTAAACCTCAAAAGGCAGTGGGTTTTCAGGTCAGCTTGCATTTAGCCCTAGGCTTGATCATTAATGTCTGTGATTCTTTATTTTAGTTGTGAAAACTCTCAAAATCCGATAGCTAAGATCAGAGACCTTAAGTAAAACTGTAAACTTCATTCCCATGTTTAGAGTGTTGGGATATTTTATTTGAAAACAAAGCAAAAAGGTCCTTCAGAGAATCCTGCAGCATTCTAGGCCCAGAGAAGACACACTGCACAGAATTGTTGTGTGTGGTCATAAATTGTATTCTCTGGCCATTTTGTAATGTTGTATAGAAAGGCAATGGTCCTGGTCATATTCCTTTTCATAAATATGTGCTCATTTCCCTGGAAATGCAATGTAAAGCAAACGTGTGCTCTTCCAGAAGAAATGCTGGCTATTAAATCTGCTGGAAATAATCTGACTGGGGTTTGGATCTTTTTGTATTTTTCAGCTAACAGGACAAGTGACTTTGCAAATTGCCAGTGATCCAGTTCTGCCGTTTAATGCCCTCGATGTCGCGTTGGAAGTTCAGAACAGTCTGAAAGGTAATTTTCATTACAGGAATATTGTTCTCCGTTATTATGGGGGGGGAAAAGCATCATCTATTCCCTGATACATATTTTCAATACTTGAATAATAGCCAGTGATTTTGCTAGTTAAATAGGGTCATTATATAATGCTGAATAAAACACAGATTTTGTTGCTAAAGAAAGCCTCAAAGTTTTTAGATTTCTTCTGATGTTACTTTGTCAATTAAGCAGTACAGGTTACTGTAGTGTCCTAAGGCCTTTTAAAAATATTTCTGTTTATAGGTTTATGAAACTCTCAAGTTGATCTGTTAAATAGAGAAGTAATTTCTGTAAGATCACACCCAAACTTCACATATCCTTCAGCAGATTGTGAGATCACATCTCAAATGTAAAGACTTTTTGCAGTCTTCAGGTGCTACCCCTGCATTTCATTCACTCCCTACGCTATAAAGCACCACTTTTCTGTAACACGTACTCATAAAAGTACAGTACCTTTTCTTTAATATTTGCCATCCATCGTTGTGAAGATGTGGGAGTCAGTAGGCAAGTATTGGTCTGGAACCAGGGAGCATCTAAAAAGACAAATAATTTTAGCTCTGTTGTGCCACATAAACATTGGTTTAGTTCAGCCTGAACACAGCAGGGGATGATCATCAAATGAAGTGTGGCTCAGCTGGTATTCCTTCAACTGAACATGAGATATCTTCTATTGTTCTTCCTTTTTCTTTATTTTGAGTAACAGGAAGCGTTGATTTAAACTGACTTTTTTTCTCTAACTTCAGTTAGATCATTTATCTCTACCACTTCAGGGGAGAGAAAATTATTTCCTAGGCTGTAGGGCCAGCAGGATAAATTTTCTCCCAGATGTTCACTTTGGCGTTTTCTTTAATTATTTTTCTCATGGCTTTCATGTCTTATCTGTCTCTGACTTGTATAAAAGAGCACTTTATTTTCATTTTGGAAAACATTAAGACAGTGGTCCATTTTCAGTTACTTAAATGAGAAGTTGTACTTTTTTATGTGGCTCATGGGTTTATTCATTCTTCCAAAGATTTTATGTTGAACAAACTTTCCAGTTCAAAGTTGGAATGTCTTAGTAAGCTGTTTGCTTCTCCAACTCGATGCAAACTGTAAATGTAGAAAAGAAGGTGGTAAATCTGTATGACATGTAAAATATTTATTCATTAGGCTTAATTTTGTGCCTCTGGGATCTGGTTCAGCCAATTCCTTGAACACAGATTTTATTGCCCATTGGACTTTGTCGCTTGCTTGAAGTTAAATTTTGTGTAAATATTTGAGTCACTGTTCTGCAGTCTCCTGGATGTACTTACAAAAGGTTGTGTATACCTTGGTACTTGTTAATACTGCATTTATTTACATTTCTAGAGGATTTAGCTCTGTAATTTGGTGGGTGTCTGTGCAATTAGCTCTGCTGAATTCCATGAGGTATTACTCAGCACCTCACAGACCATTTCTTACATCCAGGATAGTGTGGATGGCAGGTTGTGTCATCCCCAACACGTTCATATGGCTGATGCCTGTTCCTCAGGAAGATGGGGAAGAGGCTGTTAAGGGACACGTGTTCTCTCCCCTTGCACACCCCAGAACTCTTGGAAACAAACCACTGCTTTTGGGTTTATCTGAAAGAAAGGGTTGGGGCTGGAGAGATTTCTTTTTCTGCCTCTGCCGATGGTCTGATGTTTAGCAGGAAACCTTGTGGTAATAAATGATGGGAGATGGGGGTTCCAAGACTGAAATCCAGGTCCCCAGGGCTAGTCAGGCTGTTGTCTGTCTATTCACAGATGTGGTATTTTAGACAAATTCATAAATAAGTGACTGCTTAGAATGTTCTTATTAGTTACACCTTGCAGCTGTGTGGGATGTGTGCCTTCCATACATTTAAAATTAAGACCAATTTTGACTTGAATCAAATACATTAATATCTTGCCAGGCTTTGTATCATATGAAAATCCAATTAATCTTTGAGGTAGGGGGCAGACAAGATGTCAAATCTGGTATGTGAATGATACAAAGTGCTTTTAAGCACTGCTGTTCAATTGCTTTGTATGTATATGCAGGTAAAAATGTACAACCATTTGTATAGAAGTGTTTTGTATGTATACAAGCATTTTTATCCAGGACATATTTGTATTTTCTGCTGAAAGCTCTTAGCACTATGCTCCTTGTAGCCTGTCTTTAAAATCTAGTGTATGTTAGAGCAAATTTCAGGGGTTGATGATGCAGATTCTTCAGCACTTCCTTAGGATTAAAAGCATTTCTGTACCTTTGTACCTGACTGTCCCAGCAACAACAAGTTCAGCCACCCAGTTTACAAAAATAGAGGAGGCAGTCAGGTTGGTTGTCCCTCGCTGGGTGCTGTTGAAGCTGATGTCCTTTATTATTGCACTTTATTGCAAAACAATAAATTGCTGTTTATTATTTGCACTTGGACTCATGCAAACCTCTAAAATTGGTGTCTGTGCCCCAGCCCTGAGTTGTGTCTGTGCAGCACCAGGCAGGTGAGGTGAGATCCCCAGCTTGTGGCTGTCAGCACAGGCTGCTGGAGCAAATTGTAGCCATCCCTGCTAGCCAATGGCTAAGTGGGAGAGCCTTGTGAAGACAAATTAAGGGTGGATGGGATTTTCTGCTTATCCAGAAGTGCAGGAGCTGTGGTTTAAAGCTCTTTGGCTGACACAGTGTCAGCTGTGTGTGGCTTTCTATCAGTTGGGCCCTTTCTTCTCCCCTGAATGGATGTTTTACAGATGTTTCTGCTGCTGAACTACTTGGGGTGATAATAGTAGGCAGCGCAAGCAGAAGTTTAAAATAATCTGGTTTACAATAAGTCATTCCCAGGGAAGTCTGCATGACTTTCCACAGCCCTGTCTCTACCCATACATTTCAAAACATCAGCCTAAACTCTCTGTCCTTAGAAAAATCAATAGAGAAACCTATCTCCCTCATTTACTTGATGGCTGCATGCTCGTTACCTACAGCTATCTGCTGCTCTTCAGCTTGGCATCATTCTACCTGCTTGACTGTATTTCTCTGATCATTTTGGGTGCTTTTCAGAGTTACTCTCTCCTGTCTGTAGTGTTCAGAAAATCTCCCACCTTCCTGTTCCTACCCTTCATTCTTTACTGCAACAGAGGTGAAAAATGCAACAAATCTGTATATAAGACAAATATCTCTTTTGTCATGAGACACTGGTGTCTTGTCTTCAGTAACCATTCAAGGTTGTTATGAATTAGTACCTTTCTTCAGCCTCTAAAAGACAGTCATTTTCCATGGACAAACATTTAGTTCTGAAGGGCAATGGTGAGCATCTATTCTGTGTTGGTAGGCCATAAGTTTCAGCAGCTCTGTGCAAAGTCATTGATAGCTTCATAGAATCATAGAATAGTTTAGGTTGGAAGGGACCTTTTAAAGGTCACCTAGTGCAGTGCAGTGAGCAGAGAGATCTTCCAGCAGATCAAGATGCTCAGAGTCTCATCCAACCTGACACTGGATGTTTCCAGGATGGGATATCCACCACCTCCCTGGGCAACCCAGTGTTCCAC
This sequence comes from Irena cyanogastra, assembly GCA_013397155.1. Taxonomy (NCBI): domain Eukaryota; kingdom Metazoa; phylum Chordata; class Aves; order Passeriformes; family Irenidae; genus Irena; species Irena cyanogastra. Next base: position 1,578,559 of record VWZV01003266.1, read on the forward strand.
CATCCTCATTGTAAAAAATCTCTTCTTTACACCTAGTCTAAATCTAATCTTTTGGTTTGAAACCCTTGCCCCTTGTCCTATTTCAAAAGTTTGTCCCAAATTTTCATATGAAGCCCCCTTTCACTATTGAAAGAGCACAATGAAGTCTCCCTGAGTCTGCTCTTCTCCAGGCTCCTGCACTGACATGCACATAGTAAAATGTCACAACATTCCTCTTTAACAAAACTTCTCTGCAAAAAGACTTGGAGCAACACCAGACAAGTTTACTTAGGCTAGAGCAGTCATGGTAGCCAAATTGAAGCTGATGCCAACATATCCTTTGCACTAAGGATGTCTGTGGATTTATGTTTTCTGCCCCTTTAGGGTGCTTCCTACAAAGCTTTCCCATTCAGATTTTCTCCTGCCGGGTCTGCTTATCCTATTTTGCAGAGCATGAAAATTTTCCTAGTGAATATAGCAGCACATCATAGCTGATTCAGAATTTGCAAGCCAATCAAAACCTGAAGCAATTTCCCTTCTCTCTTACATGCAAACACATGTTCTCATATATGGTAAACAAGCATCATGCCTTAAAATGCTGATTTGTCTGTGCTCCCTTTCCTATAAGTACTTGTAGGCAAGTACTCTCATAACAGAGGGCACAAACAGAATTTAAAAATGCTTAACCTCTAGCTGTGCTTTTCATAAGAGAAATCAGTTACAGAGGGAAAGGCTATTGTATTCAGTGTCTGTAAAAATATCTGTTTAGTGTAACTTGTTTCTGAATAGGATCCAGTTACATTTAGCAAATTCAATGAAATTCAACAGTGTAATTCCCTGATCAAGAGTGCACATGCTCTTGAGTCACTCCAGTGTGTTTGCAATTTTATTTTTATAGCAACTAAACAACTAGCTTAGATGATTCATCATGATTCACACTGGAGACAAAAGGACAAAGAATAAAAAATACAATAACGTGGCATTGTTTTCTCTTAAATGAGGTAACACTTGTGCTTGATTTTCTCTGTAAAAGCATCATAAGGTGCTTAAGACATCATTAGTTAATGCAGGGTTTTCTTGAAGAAACATTGCCCTTCCATTCCCATCTTCTCAGCCTGAGAAAAGCATAAATGAGTTTCCCTTGGTGGTACAGTTCAGTGTGTGGTGATGCCTGTTCTGTCCTTGGCTGCCTGAGGTAGCACTGCCCTTACTTGCAGGCTTTGTACTGGAGCATTAAAAAAGGGCCTGGGTGTGTGTTTTCTAACAAGTGCTTGTTTAGAGTGTGAAATAAAGAGTTGGTTTAAGGGCTGTGGAGCACAAGTGAGAGCATTTTTATGTTTCAAAGGGTGGTCTGGTTTGCTTGATTTCCAAATACAGAAAGATGGATTTTCCCTTTATCTCACTTTGCCTATTGAAAAGGCAGAGCTGACATTTACAATTGTTTATAAAAGATTCAGAATAAAAACTATGTAACTTTTATGTTACTTGTAATACGAAGTGCTTTGCTGAAGCCAAAGGATTCTTTCTAACAGGGTGAATTTAAACATTTCCATATGGACACAAGTCCCAGGGTAAGGTGTGCATGGTGCCTGCATTATATACATGGGAATGGGAAGTTCTTCAGCTGCCCAGGATGTTTGCCAAAGATTTGAAAATTGAGGATAATGATATTTTGCAAATATCTTAAACGTAGCAAGCTTATATGCTGAAAGAATATTTTTATGAGGCATCAACCTAACTTGCTCAGAATTTCAATTACTGCAGACTCAGAGAGATACCAACCATTTATATCAAGATAGCAGCACATCCATTCTACTTAGAGAAAGGTAGATTGGTCAAGTGTCATTAGCAAAGGAACCTTGTCCCAAACCAGGGCAGACATAAACCATCTTCTCTCACTCCTGTTCACCCAGGGAGCTTCTGTTCTTTGTAGAAATTCATCTTGATATCTCAGGAAATCTGACAGCCTCTCTCACACCAGCATCTTGTCTCTCCGTGTATTCCGGATCATTTCACGTTTTGCTAGATTGGAATGTGCTAGTCAGTTGAATGACAGGACTATATGAAGTCTGAACTCCTTTTCCTGTGCTGGAATGTATCCAATAGCAAAGCTCTTTTTCCATAAGAGAGGGAGAATATGTTATATTCAGGAATTTCCTTGGATTTCTTAGTTATACCTGTTTCCTTTTCCATTCCTATTATGTGCTCGCCCTTCAGGCTTCAACCATGAATAATTTTAGAAATGGGTTGGTGTTTGCCCTGATTTTAGCTAGAGTAGAGTTAATTTTCTTCCTAGTAGCTGGTACTCTGTTTTGGATTTAGGATGAGATGAAGGTTGGTAACTCACTGATGTTTCAGTTGTTCTTTAGAAATGCTTACCCTGAGGACTTTCCAGTTTCCCATGTTTTGCCAGAGAGGAGTTACAGGAAGCTGTGAGGGAGCATGGCCAGGACAGCTGACCTGAACTGGCCAAAGGGCTATTTCATACAAGAGAACATCATGCTCAGTTTAAACTGAGGTGGCCAAGGAGGCTGATGGCTGCTGGGGCCAGGCTGAACATGGTCAGCCCAATAAAATTGCTCATCACTTGTCTGTCTTGAGTTTTACGTCTCTCTTTTGCTTTTCTCCCTTTTTGATGCTATACTATCACTATTGTTATTATGATCATCATCATTATATATTAATTACTAAACTGTTTTAATTTCAACCTGTTGGTTTTAACTTTTTGATTCTTCTTGCCATTCCATCAGGGAAGCCAGTGGGTGTGAGTAAGCAGCTGCATGGTGCTTACTTGCCAGCTGAGGTTAACCCCAATTACTATTTGTGATTTTTTTCCCCAATTACTATATTTGATTTTTCCATGTGTGTCTTAGACAAGGAAGTTGAGAATTCATTGAACTTGAGTCCTTAACCAGTTTCTTGGCTTAATTATCTCTCAAGTACAGTACTCCCTGATGTTTGCACATTCGGGTAGAGGTGAGACAGCTCCTATAGCTGCATGGTTTATGTTGATTAAGGCATTATTTGAAGGATCTAAGGATAGCTGGATTTCTTGTCAATAGGTGAAGTGAATTAAAGATAATTTCTGCATCCTGGATATTTTTGTGCTGACCGACAGTGCTTTTGACTTTCTATCAGGTTCAGGCTCTGTTTTCTCTGTCTGTGTGCTTGGAAAGGTGAAGGCAGTCCATGCACACACTGGGAAAGGAGGCCACACTCTTCACCTGCACTGCAGAAGGGAGGAGGCTGCACATTAACAGTGCTACAATTCACATTTCTCTTTCTGGACTATGAACAGGGGAATACTGAAATTGTGGTGTGCTCCTAGGTGCTGCAGGCTTCTATTTTTTGCTGTCTGAGTGGGGTTGCTAACCATGCAATAGTTAACACTCCAAGTTTAAAAAGTTTTGAAAACATTGGCTGGATTAGAATATGCATTAGGATATCAATTAAAGTTGGCTCATTGGCATATGACTTAAGTGATTAAGAGGAGCAATTTCACATACCCTCTACAATTGCTGTTAACCTCTAAGATTCTAAAGTGTCGAATCAAATTCAATTACACTCTGCATATTAAAATATTCTATAGAGCAGTCGTTATGGAATCCAAGCACAGGCTTTCAGGCTCAAGAGCAACAGCATCAAATGGCATTGGATAAATTCAGTCTCAGAAGGAAATGTTGTAGTTCTTGATTTATAACCATTGCTTCCTGCATGCCTGTTTTTCGAATGCTAGATTTTAAGCTGTACCCCAAAAATCATTCCTCACAGCTTATTAGATCTTAAAGCATCAGAGCCCAAATTGATCTTTGAGAAACAGATCAGAGGTTACACGGAATGATCTATGGCTTCCCTTGACCCGTTCCGTGCTGCTCACAGGGGAAGAGGAGGCTCAGGTTTTAATTGGACTATTAATTTTGACTTGGAAGCAAGAGTAAGAAGTGGTCTGTGAATCACTGGTGACTGTCTTGCTGTCCCTGCTGCCAGGTGATGAAGCAGGCGTCCCTCAGCTGCTGGCAGTGGCAGCACGTCTGCGGGACACGGCGGAGCTGTTCCAGTCGGACGAGATGCGCCCGGCCAACGACCCCGAGGAGCGAGCTCCTGTCAGAGTCAGGATGCTCAACGATGTGCTGCAAGGCTTGGAGAAAAGCTTCCTGCTTCATCAGGCTCCTCCAGGACTTTACAGGTAGGGTACACGGTGTTGCACATGTTCTGTAGCTGAGCTGAAATGGCATTTACCACTGCTTGGTTCGCAGAGCTGTCTTTAAAAAGAAAGCCTCAGTGAGTACCCAAAATTAAAGCTATTTTTTTCCTATCACATCTTTTCTGCAGAAAACATTAATTCATTACAATGCAAGGGGTCATTAGAATGCAGCACTGTAGCATTTCTGTCATGACATTGCTGCTAACAAGACGTATGGCGTGATGGCAGCCCAGGCAGCGTGGCAGAAACGTGTGTCAGATGGCACAGGAAGCTGTCAGAAGAAAATATTTTGAAGTCTAATACTGCTTGACAAGCTCCACCTATATTTTATTTAAAACTTCATACAGTTCATTGAAGATTGAGAATTCTACAAGATACTCTGTAGCATTATTTAACATATTTAATTATACAGCAGCGTTCTTGCATTTCAGCGAGTTAAAGGCTCTACATTTCAGTTAATGAGGAGGCCTGAGTCAGTTACTGTTCATAACATCCTGTCTCTGCTTGGAATTATTCTCTGATATGTATTCAGCTGCACTACCCAGCTTGGTTTTAAGATGTCATAGTCATCCCATCTTTTACTTTCTAAGAAAGAAGTCTGCAGGTCTCTGTCTCTCACCAGAGCCAACTAAAGGAGCAAAACTGTGCTTTGATTTCAGTTGATGGGAAAAATTATCCAATGTCTCACGCAAGTGAACGTGTGAAGTGGACATCAAACACACACGTGGTATGGGTGGGGTAGGAAAGCAGAAAGCTCCAGCCAAAGGAAGGATTCTTCAATTATTAGCAATGGTATAAAACAAATGCAGTCATCTTTTAACAAAAGCAAAGGGGAAAAAATAGTAGGGTAGTTATGGGGAACTCAAAAGTGTAAGTGAATAAAAGCCCTACAGCTGTAATAAAGAAAATAGAATAATTACATTTGGGGAGAGGCTAATTTACTTCCTTCCTGCTGTGACTGGATTTATAACATAAAGAAATAATCCAAAATGGGATTAGATAAAGTCTAATATTCCAGGCTTAGCAGTGCTGTCTGTCTTGTCTGAACTGGTATGGTGTTGCAAAGGAGCCAAAAAACTGTTTAAAATAATGTAATATGTATGTGTTGCATTGCAACAGCAACATTCAACATAGTTGAATCTGGCCCAGTTCTTTATTTGTCAAAATAAATTACATCAGAATTTAAGATTATAAGGAGAGGGTTTTTGATGTCTTCTAATGTTTCAATTCTTGCAGTGCTTGCATTATTAAGTTTGTTATTTACCAAAATGTAATTACTAGATATGCAAGCATAGTGTAACAAATTTTTCACCTGCTTTCCACAGTACTTTAGTACAGAGCAAAAGTACTTTCACACTGGCAAAGTAGACACTGTAGAACTGAAAATGTTGTACTCATTGCTCTCCAATTTAATTTAATTTGATACAAGATTTAGCAGTACAAGATTTCAAAGTCTAGGAGAAAACATTGGCTTTGACTTTACTCTGAATAAATTTACCTGACATCATCTGGAATATACAACAGAAAAGGACACCTTGTATGTCATCATTTAGATGTTCATTTAAAAAGAATACAACCTCTGTACGGTGCCAAGGTGTGTAATTGTTCCCTTTAATGGTAAATCTACACAGATAAACAGAATCAAGGACACTGTTAGGTTGCCAATGTCCTTTGCTGCCTTTTAAAATCAGAAGTATGTTTGCTTAATTAAAAAATAAAGGGCATCTAAGTCTTGTTTAGATTATTTTTAATTTTTTAGGGATTGAAAGTCCTTCTGTTAGTTGATGAAGTTATGCAAATTTGTTTTGTATTCTGAAGATAAAATTGTGTCCAGAGAACACTAGAAATACTTGAAAAACCTGAAACACTTTTTTTTTTTTTTGCTTGTAAAACTTTAAGCTTATTCTTTTTGTCATTTGGAAAAGAAAACAAAAAAATCAGTCTCACAGCCAGGACCTTGTATGCCATGTTTCATCCCAGTCAGAAGATTGATAGGCAAGTTATAAAGCCCTGAAATAGTGGTTTATAATGGAAATGCTGGCAGCCCTTTAACTATAGCAGCACAAGCAGTACAGCAATAAATACTGTGCTTCATCTGTAAACAGAAATTTAGGATGCAGTTTGCAGCCTTGACCTTCAGGCTCCAACTGTGTTTAGATCATTAAGATTCCATAAATACTGTAATTTACAGCCTTCTGAAGGAAGAATTTGTGTGCACAGTAAAGGACGTATTCTTCATGAAAAAATGATTGCTTCCTGTATACCCATTTGGACTCATATTCTCAACCTCAATCAAAGCTCTTGACAAATTTGCTGAAGTTTTAGGCATCATTTTTAGCCTTGTGTTTGTCCTAATTCACAGCTCTCTGGATCTATACTATGTTTTCTGTCCTAGAACTTGAATTAAAAAGAAAGGTGGGCTTTTTTCTTTATTGCAGGAGTGTTGCAACCTTCCTCTGCTTTTCCACTGCAGGGGAACTGATACATCTTTTATGTATCTTTTTTTTTCTATAGTTTTCACACACATTCCCATAGCTATAGTCTTTTACTGTATATAGATAGAAAAAGAAATGCCTCATTCCAGTCAATGTCATAGGGCAATATTTGTGTGTAACTGATACATTATGCATCTATAATGAGGAGAAGAATAATCAAACTTACCAGCAGAATTCAAATTACTAATTTTTTTTAATCATTGGATTAGGATATTTGACTAAATTTAAGTAATCATGATTGACATTGGCAGGTTGTTCAATACAGTAAATGCTGTAGTTTTGATGCTCATCCCTCTTACCTGAACTACCTGACACTGAACTGCAAATTTGACAACACATTCCCCATGATCTCTATTTCCAGCTGAGGTGGAAATACACAAGTACAGCCTTAATCAGGGTATTTTAGTCTTATCCAGAAATTTAGGCAGAATGAAAAATAATAGGTTGAGGAATACCCTGCTTTGCAAAAGTTACCCTGGGACTTGATTTGGGGTTAGGAGAAAATTGCTGAGTTTTATTGTACCTGAAATATTTTTTTGATTCCCAGTAGTAACCCTGGGTAGATTTTCTATTTCTAGCAATAAAATAAGATTGCTGTTGGTATTTTTCATTTATTTCTCTTTGTTTCTCATAGCATAATCATAATACTGATAATCATTGGGATTTAAAATTTGCCATTATTTTAATGGAATGAGCAGTAGAAATCTGTTTCTTACCTTTAGCCATTTGTTGCTTTCCACTCTTCCAGTGTATGGAACGTTGTGTGGAACATTTCTGTGTGTTTTCTGATGATCATATTTTGCTACTAAAGGCAATAATCATAGATTACACAGCAGTGGCATCTACAAGGTTAATGTAAGAACAGAGGCTTTGTTATTTCAGGCACTGTACGGGGGAAAAAAAAATTCAAGCATTTTGTCCTCTCCATGAGATGGTCAGCCTCACCAGAGCCATGAAAAGATTCCATAAATACTGATCATGTCATGCTTTTGCATTTCTACAGAAATTCTGACCAAAACACTGACACCAATAGCAGGGACAGCGAGACAGCATGGATCTTCCTGGTGTTCAGAAACCCTGAGTTCAAATCTTGTGTTTGCCTAGGCTCACTAAGAGGGTTCTCCCTGTTCCTCGGGTATTTTGTTGTATTTCTTATATTTGCTGATTCCCTCAGCTCTGAGAACCTGTCAGCCTGATGTGTCTGTCAGGTCTGTGTGTGCACCCCTCAGGTACTCACAGAGAGCCTCTCCCTGTGTTGAAGGGCAGAGATCTTCAATGCACAACAATATTGAAAAAAAATGAGATAATAAAGCAAACTTCATGGAGTATCAGGCATGGCACACTCGGTGCAGGGAGACCTCCAGTCTCAGTGGAAGTGTCACATTTCTTCAGGTCCAGGCCTAATTCTCAGGTATGATGGGTGCTGTTGATACCAGATGAATCCAGTAGTCAATATGCAGGATTTCCTAGAATCCCCTGGGACACTCCCCTAAAATTTTCAATACTGAGAGAGTCATTAAAATCACAGCTTGTGTCTTCAGCATTTAAAATGAAAGCTAAAAAGAGGCATACAAGGGCTCAGGCTGTCATCTCTGCTCCAGTTAGGTGAGTTTTATTCTTAATGGACCCTTGCCTAAGGATCAGTTATGTCCTGACTGACAGTTTTTCTAACAGTTTTATAAAAAAGTCAAAGTGAAAATGTGTAAAATCTTCCTTCTAAAAGTTTTGTCTTAGTGTGCCAAGTTTATCCTGTCCATTAAGGCTGTATGCATGTGCCACCACTGTTTATGGAATTTTTACAGGGGTGGTTGTACTTTGTCTAATAGATGTAATTGAGTGAATTGAGTAACAAGTAGGTGGAAAGCAAGGATTTTGAAAGCAATCTGTGTCTTTAGCAAAGACCTCCAGCAGTTTTTATTGCTCATTTGTATCAGTTAAACTTTTCTTTGCTTCTTTTCATCACAGATACTCAAGTGTGACATTAACACTTCATTGGGCTAAAAAATTGCAACAAATGGGTACATTTTAATGCACTGAACAAAATGCTGGCAGTAGACAAAGATAGATTGTGCGCCCTGAATTTGACATAATGAAATGAATGAACAGTCAAAAGGTGTTTTTACTACCATTCAAAAAAGGCAACTTGCATTGCTGCTGAACTCGTGCCACTCAAGTGTGTGTTGTTCACCTGGCCTCATATTTTCCTTTCAGACTGAGATTTGTTATGTACATTCCTGACATGTGTATATTCTACAGGATTTATTTCTGCTTTGCTGGTAAACTGCAACAGATTCTCAGGTTTCAAAATACACATGCCCTAAGAGAGTCTAGTTTCCAGAGATATGTTTAGCTGGAAAATTAAAGACCTTACTATATCTCCACGTGTAAACAATCTGCTCATTGGATTTACAGAGGATGAGCATTAAAGGTGCAAATATCCTGCTAATCTTAAACAGTAACGTGGGCAAACACGGAGTGCAATGTCACCTGCAAAATAAAACAAAACCCCAGCCCAGAGTTTCTGCTGAAGACAGTAGCTCTGTCTCACTGTATAAACTCTGGAGATTTGTTTTTTTCATTTTGAATTCTTTGTTTATGACTTCAAGTAGAAAACATTGCTGTCTCCTTTGCAGTAATATTTGAGATGTTTTCTGACCGACCTGAACCAAATGCATGGAGTATTTTTATTGTTCTGCTTTGTATTATGTGGAACAGAGAATGATTTGATACAGTGTCGATGATCCTTAGTGTGGGAAATAGTGAAATAATTCATGTTTCACTGGCAGCAGTAGATAATGTTCCGTCTCTATTATCTGCCATGTGCAATTTGTAAATACAATGCTAGAATTATGTTGGGGGAGAAGGAAAGAATTGTGTGCTGGTTGTAGAATAGTGTACCTCAGATTTTGCCATTCAGTCAGAATAAATGAATTTCTGTCTTCCAACACAGCAGTGATTTCCTACCTGACTTTTGACCCCATATTTTGCATCTTTCATAATTCACAACTCTTTTTCTTCTGTGATTTTTTTCATATCTTATAGATGGAGTGATGAACAGTGGCATTACTTGTTTCCCTAATCCTTCTCTGGTGTTTCTCACGTCTGCAGTTGTTGTTCAGCTCCCTTCTCTCTGATAAGCATTTGTCCAAATGTATTTTTTTACACCCAAAATGCCTTCCCATTTTCTTCTGCTTTATTCCTTTGAACTTTGCAGTGTTTGAGCTGTGTGATTGTGATTTTTGCAGTTGTAAGTATGGAGCAGCACATTTATCCTGGCACACCCCAGCAGCATTTACTAGGCTGATAATGCCCTTACAAATTCCTGCTATGGTTATTATTTTTCTCATGACTGATAACAATGCTGAATTACACCCTTTCTTAGTACTGAGGAGATGCAATAAAGTGAGTGGTGGTCATACTCAAAACACCTGATCCATCTGAGTGGCAATTGAGATGTTTTTTTTCGTTTGGAATTACCGATACATGTAATGGCCATGAATTAATGACTGTATTTGTTGTATTGTAAATTTTTACTATTTAAAGAGCATTTGCTGCATAAATACTACTGAATCAGCCATCTGCAGAGCTGTAATTATGGCAGGCTTTAAAGCTTATTTAAACAGGGAACATGAAAACCTTTACATTACACCTGCAAAACCAGAAAACTTCTGTAATCAGGGATTTTGTCATGGCTTGAAAACAGATTTCTCACTTCCCTGATATGAAGGAAAACCTGGTTTTACATATATTAATTTATTTTTCCTCTGTGTACTTCTTGTGAATTTTCTTCCATCTTTTTAATTAGGTTGATTTGTATACTTGCAGAGTTCTCTCTGTACAATACATCAGACATTATGTTTGTGATCCAGTAAATATTATATTGTAATTTAACCCAGTGTTAGTTGTCCTGAAGACAAGGCTCTGTCCAGGAAATAATATTCCTCATGCTTCCCATGAATGTGCATGGTCTTGGCCTTGCAAAAAAAAAATATAAGGGTTGGTTTTATTTTTTTGTAAAATGCCGTTTATTTTAATATGTGTCCTTATTGGATGTTTTAGGTCATGTCACAGCAGTTGTTCTGCTGACTGTAAAAGCCCTGTCACAGCTGCTCTGTGAGCTCAGTGCAGAGCTCTCATGCCAACCTCCAGCAGGTTTTGTGGTTAGCATGCAACTCCACTCCATGTCCCTTGCTGGCAGATCTTGCTTGGTCTGCACTTATGGTGCTAAATAGGGCAAGAATATTTAGTTCCAGAAAAATAAAAATCTCTGCTGTGATCTCAGGAAGCTATACGAAGTATTAGATTCTGAATAATTCATTAAATAAGACAGAAACTTAATATTTTATGCATTATTTTATATTTATTATAAACAATAGGACTGGTAACATTTTTTAGATCCAAGGAATATATGAATCCACATTTTCAATCATGACAGATAAGAACCACTCGTGAATGGTTGAAATATTAGCCAAGAACACTTCTAGAATATAGTACAAAAATAAATGGAATTCATTGGGAAAATAGTTAATATGCAATATTCTCCCACTAACATATTACCCAGGCAATAGAGCTTAGAAATGTGTTGATGAGATCATTAAGAGGAAAACTGCCTTAACTGGGACTTAAAAGAAGTGTTAATTTTGTGTGTGTACCTGCCACTGAAGGTAATAATGATATAACTTTAGGCATTTCTTCAAAGATATATTATGTATTGTGACATAATCTTTTATCCCTCGTTAACTGTTGTGATAATGACCTGTGCTAATGGTCTCATGGCTCACAGTTATTCAGGGTGATAAACCCAGGCAGGATCAGAACTGGAGATCAAGGTCAAGCCAGTTCCTGCATTGAGCACTGGACACAGCTTTGCCTAGGAATGGGATTCCTCCTGAGGAAGAGGATGTTTTACATGATTCCTAAATAAAAGGCCCTATGAAGTCATCAGAACATCAGCTGTGAGCCATTTGGAAAGAATTTCATTAATTCACTTCCCTCAAGTTCTTCAAAATTCAAAACACATCTGCTTTGAATTTGAGTGTTTCAGACTGAGACATCCTTAAAAGACAGTTTCCTCCAAATCATTCACACAGGCATATGTTTCTTTCACTTGAAAAGCAAGTGTAGCATAAGTCATTCAAAGAACAACATGCTTACATTTGTTACCAACAGCTACATTATTTGAAATTTAACAGAGAATATTTCATACCGGTTGCTGCCAGCAAATAACATTTTAAAATACAGTTGTATCAGTTTTGTTCAATGCATCATCACTCTTTTAAGTATAAATGTAAGTCCTCGTTCTGAGGAACCACAGAAAAAGTACTGGTGGATTTTCAAGGAATTTTTACTTCTCCATGGGGTATACATCATTCTCTCATCAGCTGCATACAAGGTTTGGAAGCTCTGTGGCAAAGACTCTGATAGTGGGTCCTGTGGCTTCTTCAGGAATTTCTACATAAAATTGCTTAATTAATTTCTGTGAAACCCTAGAGAAAATAATGCCTAATTTGGGGCCTGCTCTTTAGTAGTGATAAGTGGTGACTTGCAATTTCTGAAGAGCAAATGCATCCTATTTGTATTTTTTTATTCCACTGCTGTGAAGTCATTCTGTACTGTTGAAGCTGTAGATTGGATTCTCCTTACCTACTGATCTTGTTTATTCCAAAGCAAGAAAGAAATCAGCTCCTAAACCCAGCAAATTTTCACCAAGAGAAAAACCGTGAGTGCATGGTAATGTGGATGTTCAGCACTGGCAAATAGATACTTTATTGCAGCCTGATTTTACTCCAACTCAGTCTTTAAGCTACTCAGGCTTCTTAGCTCCATTATTCTTATTTGAGGCTGTTCCAGAACATCAGTCCTCTTAGGAACTGCTACTTGCCTCAAGTTGCCAGCTTCCATTTATTCATGGTTATTATATATTATACTAGATACTGTTTGCTACCTAAAGTCACAAAATTAGGAAGTGATCTAATTACTGTTTATTTAACAAAAGTGGAAAACTTTGGCTACAGGTTGTTAAAGATTCAGTATTTCCTTTTTTCCTCAGCCATTGCAGAACACTTTCCTATTATCAGAAAATCAAGCTTAGCATTGTTAGCTTTACTTTGTGTCAATCTTTTCTGTTGACAGAAGATATTTAAGTATCAAAAGAATAGTTTCCTTTCATGTTTCAGAACAGAAATGAAAGTGAATGTTTTCTGTGAATGTTGAGTTTTGGTGATAAAGAAGTCCTCAAGTAACCTTTCTTGGCTTAAATTCATTAACAGACCTTTTCTTTTTGTCTTTAAGATTCTGAATGCTTGGACACGTGCTTTGGAATCTGGTATTGGTGCACTCAAGGCTCTCACAAAGATTTAAGTTGTCAGGGTGCATCAAGCTGAAACTTAGGCTAGAGTTAGGGTTAGGTTAGGCTTTAGTGAACCTCCAGTGAGAGATTGTTGTGTTTTAGGACAGTGCATCCCTTACCTTTGAAAAGTACTGTAAATCAAAGAGAACTGTAGGGAAGTAAAAGATAATGGATCTTGTAACCCACTACTCTTTCCAGCTTCTCTTTTTCCCTTTGTTTAATTGGCAGGCAGTCAAGCCAAGCATTGAGACACTTCACAGAGCTGCCAAAATCAGGATTAATTTTTTGAAGAAGCCCTATTTAAAACTGACCTCTCAGAAATCTACTCAAACCTGGAACAAATGCTTCCTTGTGGTCCCATGTCCCAACAGGATTCTGTTCATGCACACTTACCACAACCTCCATTTCCCATAACTGACTCAATTAGAGGTGCCCTAATGCCTGTCTTTTATGCAAGATAAATTTGTATCTAGCAGGGAGAGAGTTTATCTGGGTTACCACTGTCACATAAAGCTGCCTTTGAAATGCCTTTCAGTTGGTTGGACATTATTGGGTTTGATATCTCGATTACCTGCAGCTTATCAGCTGCTGATAACATGCAAATACATCCCTGTCAGGCAGACACCCACCTCTGAGTGTTCATTATTTTAAATCTGTCACTTTCTGGAATATTGGTGGAACCATTGGAGCCTGTAAACAAGAGCACTAAGGGAAGGCAGCTGATGGCTCTTCAAAAAAGGAGAGGATGTGTAGGAAACAAAAGTTAGGAAGTACATATTACAAACAGAGGATCCTTAAACGTGACATGCTGGGTTTGTGGGGACTTAGGGCAGTGAAGGAGTGGTGACATTTACAGCTGAGTTGCCCTGGGTGCCACATCCCCATCTTCCCTGGCCATGTGTGTGTTGTTCCATCCCACGTCCCCAGTGACTTCCAGCGTTCAGTCCAGCAGGGAATGAGCATTGTAGAGGAAATAAAAAAAAAAAGGGTTCCTCTGGATCAGCTCTAATGACTTGTAATGACACTTCACCAGGGTGTGTATTTCCTCCTGATAAAAGCTAATCTTACATGGCCAGCAGCTGTAATTTTGTAATTATAAATCTTCTGCCACAATGCTCCTGTGAAATAAAACAGGTAAGATGACAAAACTGCATGTGGGTGTCAAAAAGGTTTAAAAAATAAGGAGAGGAAGGAAGAACATCCATTGGAGATCAAAAGATAAGGATCCCAGAGGAAGAAAGGAAACTTCTTGCATGTTCACTGCAAAATTTTCTGAGGTGCAAACTTGTGTAAATAAACCAGTATAAATCTTTTAGTGATATTTTTATGTCCTACAATGAATAACCACTGTATGGAAGTGGAAATCCCAACATGTAAATATTGTTATTAGAGTGCATTTACTTATTTACCAAAGTAATCATATTTTATGTCTTACAAACATGAATGAAAACAGACTCCTAAATGTAAGAAAAGTTCATTTAAAATTGAACAGTATCAGGAGAAAGGGAAATTCAGAGAATCCTTGTTCTGGTGTGTGCTTTTTTTTTTTTTCCCTTGGAGAGTACAAGAAAAAACAAATCAGGGAATTACAAAATTGAGTTTGTGAGAATGCTGAAGTCATAACACATTGTATTATAACTGGAATAGGCAGAGCCTGCCCACAGCATTTATCTCTAAACAATTTTACTGTGATTCCTCAGAGAAAACCTGCACTCATTTCATGTGGGACAGTCGACTTACCATCATGTCCTAATGATTTAATAATTACTTTTCAAAATCTCAGACGTGGGCTGTTAGAGAGGAGTGTGTTTGTAAGTGCCTGAATAATTCATCTTGTGTTGAACATTACCTACAGACAAAATTTTCTTGTAAGCTAAAAAAAATCGTTTTTCGTGACAAGAATAATGTGGAGATCTTGTTTCATCTTGTGCTGTCCAGTTGCTCTAATACTGAAGTTGTGATAAAGTTAATATATTCCTAGTGGAGATCTGTCATTCAAGAATTTCTCTAATTCCTTCTGGTCTGGTGGGTGTGACAGTACCTCCTTGTTTGTGGTTATGTAGAACAGCATTTAGTGGCATTATTTTGATCAGGAATGCTTGTGTTCCTGGCCTGCCAAGGACTTACATAAGTTGTAGTAGAGGCTGTGTTTGTAGTTTCTTTACTTTGCTGAGGCTGTTTGTTGTGTTAGTAGCCCTTTTATCTCTTTCAGTGGTACTGCCTGAAGTTATTAATTAGGTTTTCTACCTCAGTGTTGCACTTTCCAGGTCGCTGGGATGTGTCACAGGAACGAGCCCATTAGGATGAATGATGTGTGTTGTAATTTCATCAGCATCATCAATAATGTATTGCAGTTTTCTCTTTAGGAGTGTCTTCTTGTTTTGTGGGGGTCAGGCTGACTCTGTGAATTATATTTATAAGATAAAATAGTTAAAGATGAAGGTAGATACTTAAGCAATTAGGCCAGAGGCTGGAATTGTTGTTCTGGAGGTGTAGGCTACAAAACCAATTTGTGTTAAGGAATGTTTAAGTAATTGAATTTCACAGTGTAAATTAAAGTCTCTTGCTATCATTCTGCATGTTGTGGGCACATGGTGATACCTTGTGTCAATGAAATGGCTGGGGTTTATTTTTTAGTCCCTGTGTAATCTTTAATGAAACCACTTTTCTGACTTGTAAAGGCTTGGAAGTAATAAACTGAACTGACCATTTTTTTTCATTTGATGGAGCTTCAACAGAGATAAGAAGTAAACTTGTATAAATTGGCTCTCATGAACATGCATAAAGAGAGAAATCATTTTATGCAACAAAGGGGTGGCATGGCTTGCCAAGCAAAGATAAGTAAATGGAAAATACTAGATCCCAGTGAGAACTCCTAGCAGAAAGTTTGAAAAAAACAGGTGCTGTATTATGTTACTTATTAGTATTTGCATACATAAGAATATAAATGAGGTTCTGTGGTACTGTGCAATCAGCTATTCTGAAGTCATATTACTGTTTCAGAAGTTAAGATATTATTTTAAAATTATGACAGTAGACTGCTTGTCTCATTCATCAAACAGCTAAGCTCTCATCAGACACTAATTTGCCCTGCATTCAGGTGGGGTGGGCTAGCAGTACTTGTTTTTACTTGGGTCACGTGCCTGTGTATTTACTGTAGAATCACCAGTGATCCCAAAATCACAGCAGTAGATTTAAACTGTGTCAATGCCCTTGTATGTCAGGGTAAACCATTGTTTTTAGCTTGTGTGCCTTGTTTAGAGCACGTTTGATGATGGGATGTGAGGTCTGTTCCTTTTCACCTCAAACCCTGTCTCAGCAGTCTCCAAATGTTCCAGTGCTCAGACCATCCTCTCTTTAGAGTTGTTTCTGGCAGTCTGAGTCAGTGCTGCTCTGCTGGTGGTTGCTGTCTTACGATGTTTCTCTAAGTTGACCTAAAGGAATAGAGGGATCCTCACACAGATCAGGCCACCAGTGTTGTAGGCGTTTGGAGTAGAATTCCAGCTCAGTCAAACTCTCCCAGCCACCAGCAAACACATCTCTCCTGAGGGTAGAAAGAAATGTGATTATCTCTAGCACTGTCCTTGCTGTTGGAGGTGTTTGAGGGGCTGTGAGCAGGCTTCTTTCTCCCTGTGAACTCCAGGAACTGTAGAGGAGAGTTCTTCAAAAGCCTGGTTCTGCTTGCACTGATCTCAGCAGGAGTCCCTGAACTGAGGGAGCAAAATCAATCCCTGCTTTGAAAAATGCAGTATGTCCCATAGCACAGCCTATCCTTAAAAACCAAGCAACCAACCAAGAATTTATCTGGCTCTCAACTTACACAGCTTTCATTTACTGTGTCACAGAGGCTGCTTTGGGACATTTTTGGGTGTATACCCAGCTTGTTTGGATATGCCCTGTTTGGCTGTATACCCAGTATTGGGGGGTAAAAACCCAGACTCAAAAATTGCCTTATGAGGACAGGAGTTATTTCGTGTCTTTGAAAAAAATGGCCTCTCATTCAAAAACCATCTCATTTTTAAACCTGAAAAACATGGCAAATGCTCATGGGTGTTCTGTGGTGCCATTTATTGGGCTACTTTTTTACCTTTCCCCCAGGCAGAGTTGCAGTTAGGTGATTCATAGAATGGTGAGGTGCACTTCTGTGTTCATCTATCTTCTGTAAATAAACCTGGCAGTTTTATTACTAATTTGGAGTTGCCTTTTGGCCTGTTCTGTCGTGCCATTAGGTTACTAACAAAGTGTGGGAATTGTCCTGTTTCCTGCTGGGTTCTCCCCTGCCCTGCACACCTGTCCTGTATTTAAGGAGAACGTCCTGCACCAAATCACTGTAGCTTTCCTGTTTCAAATTTCCTTCACTTCTGTTTGCAATCAAAGGAGCTCCTGGGTGGAGGTTTATGATGTTTATGTGCTCTTCTAATTAGTATAATGATTACACCTGGTTTTGGATAACATTTATAGCCTGCTTCACAGAGTCCCAGTAAAATCACTGACTAGCTTTGAATTCCTAGCCTTCCACATCTCTTACAGATAACGTTTCCAAGGGATCACACAATACTCTTGCATCTGTTTTTCTACAAACCATTAACATTTTTTGCCGATATTACTGGAAAACACAGATTTTGTTTCACAGAGGTTTAGCTGTGTATGCTGTTTCTTTCCTCTAGTATGGGACATAAAAGATGGGTTACTCTTGTTCTGAAACCAAGAAGGATTATTGATGAAATAAAATCTCTGCTGAAGGCAAGGAGGGTTTTACCATTGGCTTCAATGCAGCTGGAGTTTCACCTCTGAAGAGTGAAATAAATAACGTGAGCAGATAGGAAAAACAAAAACAAACTTATGCTGAGGGTCCACAGCAGTAACCAAACTCTTTTTAGAGGGGAATAAATGGAATTCATCTGAGACACAAAATCCTTCATGAGGGGTGCGATAGGTCGAGGCTCATGCTTTTGAATAAAATCTTGAATGGTCAGAGAGGAATGTGAGACATCTTTGATATATTTAGTAACTGCTCCAATGGAAGTACATGTAGTTCAGTGAATAGATTCAGATTAGAGAGGCATAATAAATACGCATTTGTCTCTCAATCTGCCATGGGTCAGCTTTACTGTGCATAATATGTATCATCTGTAAGTTGTGGCTGATACTTGCAGGGTTTCTTAATGGCATCTGATGGATTGTTTTTGAGTAAAAGTTTTACCATTCTCTCCATTGTTCTCTTTCAGGAATATTCTTTACAGACTGGATGACAGGACCAGCCAGTTTTCAGTACTGCTGGAGGCACTGGAGCACTGCAAACTGCATCAGTCAAATGAGACCGTTCGAGCAGCCTTGTCAGAGGTGCTGAACAGCATCAATTCAGCTCAGGTTTACTTCAAAGCAGGACTTGATGTGTTTGAGACTGCCTTAGCTGGAAAGAAATGAGAGGATTCTCTACATTCCAAGACATTTGTTTACAACTCACTAAACAAAAGTTCGACTTGGACCAGAATTGCTGTGAGGATCAAACCTCGCTCAGCCTTTCCTTCAGCTGCCGCTTAAAGGTACTGCAACACGTGGTTTAAGAAATGGAAAACAGTATTTTGCACTGTTCACAATATATCCCAAATGCCTGTTCCTGAATGTATAAAACCTAAAGAGAGGGAATAACACTTCAGAGATGATTTTTGGAAGGACATCTGCTGTATTTTTGTATGTTAAATATGTTTTTATGACTAAGAGCTCAATCATGCGAAGTACCAAGCACGTCCTGCCATGTGCTGAAGCCCTGGTTCCGAGACACCCCAGATGTGCAGCCAGGGGACATTTCCTCTGTCAGAAAAATCTGACTCAAGTTTCTTAATGTTTTCAGCAAGCTCATCTTCTTCCTTACTCCATTCAGAGTAAGTAGTTGAAGGATGTGGTGTTCCCATGGGTATCCAGCACCAGAGTGGAAGTGCACAGAACACCTTTATGGGTGCAATCCAACAACTTTACTCCTGTGGAACAATAAATACCTCAGTTCACAGAATACAGATAAACTTCAATTCTGCCATTTCTGTATGAAAATAAAGAGTTGTTTTCTCTGATGTTTCTTGGAGAGGAAATTTTTGTGATGATTTCAAATTATTGGAAAAGTGTGAATCGGTATTACACTTGCACAAAAATGCTTTGAATGTTTATGTTAAATGAAAGAACTGCCTAGTCTTTATAAGGCTAGAGGCCTTACAAATTTTCATTAAACATTCTCAAAGCATCCCACTTCAAGGTCTCTTAAATTTCCAGAGAGCTGTAAATAAAAACAAGACCTCCATGTCCTGGGAAGAGTTTTGGGATTCCATCACTCTTTGGCACACGATTCACTATTCCAGGCTGGATCATTCCATCAGGCCTCACATCTAGAACCTGGGTCATTGTCAGAAAAGCACAAGGAAAATACACATTCATTCCCTGCTGTAGAGCCAGGAATTCAAGTATGAAGGCACAAGCTGGTGAAGCATATTGCAGAGCTAAAATGCAAATCTATTTTTCCATTCGTAGGAGGCTCTAATCACATCAGTGCCTGTTGGCCAAAGTAATCTGTGAGTGAAAGGATCAGGAGGTTCAGTGTCCTCTGAGGGGATGCTATACCCATTTGAGAACTGCAGGTCTTAATAATACAAACAGTTGAAATTGTTAAACCCTATTTGGGTTTTACAGTCTCAAATGATTCTAGGTTTAGAGCTTAAATAATTAATTTTATATAGATACTTAGAATTTAAATATAATTTATTTGATGGAAATGCTAAATGTATTGTTACCCAGTTTGCTATGTAAACATGACAGGAACATTTCAGGTTGCATTGAAAATGAGAAAAGTGTCTGTATTAATGTTTAAAAATTGCCTTCAGGAAAATTTCTGAGTGCACAATTTGGTGAAAAACTTTTTAAAGTTCACAAAGCAAGAAATGAGCTGTTTACAGGTCTGGGCTTCTGTTTCCAGAGTCCTTAGCAAAGGGGTCTCTCCAAGGAATGGCCCAGGGCTGGGCAGACACAGCTGTGCTGTTGCTGCATTTCTTCATGAGTTATGATTGAGTAGTGGGCAGAAGCCCCCCGGGCCTGACCAGAGGCAGAGCTGTGCAGTTGTACAGCAGCCTCTGCAGTGGGAATTTGTTCAGCACCACTCAGTGGGACTGCATGGGCTCAGACATCATTATCTCTTAGCTTTCCTTGGCATCTGATCAGCACAAGCTGATGATGAGTCTTTTGCTAATGCAAAAGTTCTGTGTAGTGCAGAAAGAATTTGATTTCTGGAGAGTAACATTGTTTATGATGTGGGTTCACCCTCTTGTTTGCATTGTTTTTATTATTGTAAGATTTAAGTGGTGGGAATATCCACATTTGAATTGTATGTTTATTTTGGGGACTTGGGGATGTACTGTGCATGCTACACTTGAGTTGTATTTGTGACAGGGACCACTCTTCTAACAGCTCATTAAGTGACATCATGTCTTTAGAATGCCTCACTGTGGAACCTTTGGTGGTATTCAATGATAAAGGGCCAGGTGCCATTAGGAGACCAAAAGAGAGATTAACACCTTGGTTAACTCTACCAGGTGAATTTAATAACTGCTTCCTCATCCTCAGAATGTTCCTCCAAACCCACCTCTAATGCAACCCCAGTGTACTCAGCAAAATCAGTGAAATCTGGTGGAAGCAATATCTCTCATGGATGATTTCTCAACCCTGTAATTCCAAAATAAATTATTTATCTTGTTTTCTCACTAATGTCCTCCTGTAACCACTTCTAAACTGGCAGACTCTGAAGTACTCCACTAGAAAAGCACTGCTGTTGTAAATGTCTGTCTATTCTAGAGACAATCAGATGTTCTTGTTGCTGAAATGAATCAGATGAGCTATTTAGGGACTTAAATGCATCGATTTCAATGTCATCTCACACTTGTAGCTCTTTTGTAGGCTTTTATTTCAATGTTCATATCTTATATATAAGTGAGTGCTCAGTGATAATATTTGTACCATTATAGCTTTGAAAAAAAAAAGCTCTTTTGAGCCATATCCTTCCATTGATTTTTAAATCCTACCTATTGACTTCAAGGAATTTATAGCAAGTTAAGGTCCTAAGTATCAAGTGAGCTTCTAACAAAGAGTTTTTGCCCAGCCTTTAGCTCTGGAACATCAGCTAAAGGAAGATGTTAGTAAATCGTAGCAGCTTACCCAGATTGACTCCATTCCTATGTTGTACTGGGATAAACAGAGCACCCTTAAAGGCAGAAGTACGTTTGCAAATTGCCTGAATGATACTAAAAATGTTTTAGCTTTTCAGAAGCATCAGTTGCCAGAGACAGAATAACAAATGCATTGATTGCTGCTTAGTCTAGAGTCATGCTCACAGTGTCCAGAAAATCCCTGCAGCCTGCAATATTTGTATGTTGAGACAGTTGATAATAAAAAGCCAATAAGGTTTTATTAGTATGTATTTTAAAGAGTCCATAAAAAAGCTAAAGCACAATCAAGGCAGATGAATAAAAAGTACACGGGAGCTGGATTTTGAGTACTAACCTTAAAAAAGGCAGTGAATTGTTTTTATCATCTAAGAAAAATAGTACCTGTGCGAATATGCAAACACCCAAATGCCTTTTGTCTTCAAAAGGTTGTGCAAATATTAATTTACTTGCAGTGATATGATGCATCTAGATAAACATAGACGTAAATAATTACAAGAGAAAATTAAGAAATGCTTTGCACTGCCTCACTTACCTTTTGGGAAAGTATTTCAGTCTGGAGATGTGAAAGGAGGCACTGCAGCTGACCTCAGTTCTTGCAGCAGTAGGTGGGGGAAGGTTAAATCTCAGGTGTTACAGAAGGAACCACTGCAGATCATTTATTCCAACCTCCCTGCTCAAGCAGGGTCGCCTAAAAACAGCCTCCCAGGAGGGGCTGTGTTCATGTTACTATTGAATATCTTCCAGGGATGGAGATTCCTCAGCCTCACTGGTCAATCTGTGCCAGTGCATGGTCACCCTCACAGAGAAGGTGTTTCATTCTTCTGTAGAAACCTCCAGATTTCTCCCTGTATTTCTGAGATGTTAAATGATTGTAATTATTTTAATTGCAAACATTCAAAAGGTAACCATCATTTAATTTAGCAAAAACTCTGAGACACCATCTCTAGGATTTCACAGGTATGGTATGTTGGAAAGTTTGTGTGAGGAGATTTGTCCTTCAAGCCATAAAGTGTTTTTTTTTAAGTATTAGAAACTAATGCCTTTATCTTTTGAGGTCTTTTGTATATATAATCCCTAGTCCCCAGTCACAGGATTTCTCTATACTTTAGGAGGCTGTTGGAGAACAAAAGATGCATTAGAAAATGCAGGGAGGGAAATCACCCATCAGCACATGTGTAGCTATAAATGCATCGCCTTTACCCAAAATTTGAGATCTCACTGTGGCTTGTGTGGAGTGGAAAAGAAGGCACAATAATTGTATGGCTCATTCTGGCTTTCAGAGCTGTTAGATGGTATAGAAATGTCTGGTCTGTGTTCTCCAAGGAGCAGTTCAGATTTCCCTGGCAGGCCCTGTGCTGGGAGCAGTGACCTGTGGCACTCAGAAGTGGCACCTCTGTGTGGCTGTCCCAGCAAACCAGCTCAGTGAGGGAGTTGTTCTTTCCCTTTGCCACTCAGTGACATTTCTGCAGTGTCACACCAGTCCCAGAAAAGTGAGGGATAGGAAACAAATCTCATTTCAAGGTTCCTGGGACCTGAGTTTGGAAAACAGTTAGCCTGGTGCTATTAGTGTTCAGTAAGGTGTTGTGTTTTGGAGCTCTGAATCTACAAAATTTGAGATAGGGTTTCCAGTAGCACAAGTAAATGTCTTTAATATAGAATACAGACATATTTGTGGTCTATTGCATGCTATTATATTGCTAAAAATTACTTGGATACCAATGCAGTGATAGTTTTGGGTGGCTATAACTATCTGGCTGTTTTTTCTCCCTCTAACACCATCTTCTCCAATTCCCTGCATTCACCTTCTCTCACATCTTTTTGCAATGTGATGATTTTTCCCATCCCTCACCACCTTTTTCTCAGCTATTCCCACTACCTTTCTGTCTCCATTCTGCTTCCTTATCACTTCTTAAGCTCCCCTTTAATTTGCCAACCACCAAGTTAATCCCCCTCTTTTCTCTCTCTGATCTCAGTCATGCCTTTTGTTCCCCATTCATTTCCCAACTCACCTCCCTCACGATTAAATTATTATTCCTGGAACAGCTGACCATAATAAAGAGCTGAAAGTGGTGGAAAAGTCCTGCTCAGATCCAGATGGATAAAGTGTAAGGAGACATCATGTGTTAAATTCAAAGTACTCACTCCTGAACACATGCAAGCAGCAGGTTTTCAGTTACAGCTTGACTGAATGGAAACAGATTTTTTCCTATCTTCTTTCTCTCTAATGTCTGGACCAGGAAATTCCCTCAAAAGTAGCAGTGTAGAAAGGTGATAATCTTGCAAGTTTTGAAATAAACATTTGAAGTTTATTTGAATCCAGTTCTAAAGTTGGATGAATAAGGAATTGTAGACAAACAATCAGAATTGGTACTACCTGTCTACAAAATCAAAGAGGCAGTAACTAAACACAGAATTTCTCTGACCTTGCAGGAGCCATCCAGCATTCTCTACATGTTGACTACATACCAAAATGATGTGTGTCCTACAGTGTTTTACATTATTTAGGATGACAAGGACTAAAGCCACGTGCACAAACCTGTACTTGAACGTGCACATTTGAGCCTAGGAAGTGCCTGTAATAAGGAATACTCTTCCAGGAAGCAAAGGCTTTAAAAATACCTAAATTAGACTGCGTGTTTACTAAAACTATGGTGCTGTTAAGCCTTTGCTTTTTCCTAATTATAATCCCACTGCTGCTGGTTATTTCTGCAATTGCTCATACACACTTGTCATAACTGGAGAAAATGTACACCTGCATGGATTTGCAAAAAAGATTATGTTGTCCCTCAGTCTTACTGACCTTACTGGAGTGTTTTTTTTCAACAGGGTTGACTTTACCATAATTACTTACCAGGGTACTATTCCACAGAAGCAGTATCAGCAGAATTTGGCCACTATACATGGACTGTCCCAAAATATTTGGTATCAGAAGATCAATTATTTGTTCAGTCTATTTTCTTGAATCTCTCAACATAGATTATTACAAGCAAGAATGTATTTTTTTTTAATTGGGAGGAGTCTCTTGGTCAATGTTAAGTAAGCCCACAGGGCAGAATGTGAATGTCTATGTACAAGTGATATAATCTGGAATTAATTTTATACCTATTATGAATGTTGGATTATTGCAGACATACTTTTATAAATTTCACAGGTTGGAATTAATACAAGGGCTTAATTTAAGAAGTGTAATCAGAATAAAGATGTGTAACAACAGTTTTGCTGTGTAAATGTAGTGTATGTTTCCTCATCTGCCTAATCCATTTGGTTAAAAAAATATGGTTTTATTTAAGCTGCTTCTCTCTCATTTATTTTCCAGCAAGCCTTTGAAAATGAAGTCTTGGTCTTTATTTTTCTTTTAAATGTGTGCTGCCTTTAATGTTTATGGAACACTTCTCAAGTGTTCAGACAGTGTAACACCACCTCGTCTGATCCCTCTTGGATTGTTTGATGGAATTGAGGGAATTTCAAAGCATGGTCTTTGCAAGAAGGCCCTTTTCTGACTGTTACTCTATATGATATTATATACTGGAGTAGCTGCCTTTACCATGCAGTGCTGTAGGTGTGCAGTGTGATGCTTTGAGGCACTAATAGAAGAGGATTTTTATTTTTTCAGTGGTTTTGCAGAGACCTGTTCATTTTCTCCCGTTTGGGGCTGAACTCCCCTGACCATGCTGGTGACAGAGCAATGCAATACCGAGTGCTCTTAGCACAGGTACATGGCATGGTGAGGGTTTGTCTGAGCTCTCTGTGCATTTCCAGTTTTTAATTGATGTCCCTTTAGCCCCACTTTGCTTTTGTGTAGCCCTGATACCAGTGTGAGTGACCCCAAGGAGAGGTGGACGGGTCTGACTTTTTGGTGAACTTGCTATGGAAACTGCTGATCCCCCTATCCTTAAAAAAATGTAAATAAAATACTTGGCAAGGGCTTCCCAAACATTTGGTGTTTTCAGCCTGTACACTGAGGATTCTGAAATAGTTTTGGGTACTGCTTTTTTTTTTTTTTTTTTTTGTGCAGTCTCATTTCATGTTCTCAGCAGCTGAAACATCTTGTAGTGTATGAATGCACTAGAGGGGAAATAAGGAGATCCTTAATATTTTATACTTAGAGCAAATAAGATGAACACAAATTCCCTGTATTTTCCATTTGAAGTTTACATGAGTTAATATGCAACATACTCTTATCACACATACTGTGATTTGGTGTTCTGAGACAAATAGAAAATGAATGTGATTCCCTGTCCAGAGGAGCTATGCTGAATTCAGGGAATGTTTCACGTCCAAGCATCTTAACTGCTTGCATACAGTGTGAGCAAGCACAAGTTAAGATACTTGAAACAGATACTTTTGGGGGTTTTAGCAAGGTGTGGAAAATAATATTCTAGTATGTAGGGGCAGATTTTAGCATTGCATTCATCCCCAGGTGAGTGGCAATGTGCTGTACCTGTGAGATTATTGCTCAGGTGCTGTTGTCAGCGTCTGTGCTGGTCTCCAACACAAACTGCTATTTTTTAGTCAGTAGCACCTTGCAGAATTTACCTACTCAGATGGAATATGCAAGTGTTTCTGCCTTTTGTATGCAAAAGAGCAGCTGTCAAGTTGTGTTACCTTTATCAAGCCATGACACAGAATTTGAGATGCCTGAGTGATGACTCTGTCATTCCATCTACTTCTACATGTTCACATAGCCAAATCACTTTGCCAAAAATGGTAGTTAGTCGATGCAGAATATTAACTAACTACTTTTTTTTGGACCATGAAATAATATAAACTTGGTGCAGTGGTTTCTGGAAACCAATGAGTATCATGTCCTGTGGAAATGTGCAATGAAAGGTTGATTTTTATAACACTTTATAGAATGTTGAGTCTGAATAAAACAGCTTATTTGCAAAATTAGTTTACTTTGTATCAATTTGTATTTTTATAACATAGTGCAATAAAAGGAGAACGTTGGCCATTAATGTAAGTAGACTCTACATACTTTGATTAAGAAGCAGATTTTATTTGTTTGTGCTCTGAATATGATTTTTGGAGTCTGTGAGAGTATTTGTACAGAAGGCACCGTGGGCTGGAATTCAGTAAGAGGCATTTTGTGAAAGCAGAATGAGTTAGACAATGGTTTTTTACATAGTTATATTGTTGCCAGAAATTAAACTGGAATATGAAGACGTCTATAATGTACATTGCACTGAATGGCTTGGAATTGTATTCATTTGCTTTTTGGTTTGCTTTTCTTTCTTATTTATAATTGGTTCTGTCAGTAAGCTGCAGCATATGCCTCTGAAGCTGCTGATGCAGTAATGGAGATCCCAGGGCATTAAAGCATAATGGAAAGAAGGAAAAAGGCAAGGAAGGAAAAAAATAGCTAGACAGGACCTCAGAAGCTGGGATGGGATAATTTACTGACAGGTAAACTTTGAATTATCCACCTTTTTAGGTGCTGGTATATAGAAAGGCCAGATATTCAGGTAATTGGTCTTTCAGGTGGGAAGAAATTGTCCCTGTATTTTTTTGAGAACATAGATTTTGAAAACTAGTCAGAGACTTTGGGTCAAACTCACAGTGTTCAGGGTGAGACTCCTGAAATATATAAAAGAAAGCTGCTGAACAGCCTCAGTGTTATCTGAAGAAAGAAACCAGTCCTTTCTGAAAATCTTGATTATATGTAATATGCAGATTATATGAAATTGAGATGATCAGGCATTTTTCCTGTAGTTCAGAGGTCTAGAGATTATAAGGTGGGTTTTAGCTGATGAAAATATAAATTCCATTTTTTGCTTATATTATATGAGAACTTGAAGGATTTCATGTGCTTAAAATGCACTTGAGAGGTGTGAGGAAATAGTGCCATTGTAAAAGAATGTGTATTTCCATATTTTATTTCCAGTTTGTGCAGCATTAGGGTTTTGGTTTTGAAACTATTTTCCTGTTGACCATGTTGAAAGGAAAAATAAAAGGAATACCTTGTTAATATGGCTAGATAGTTAACCTCATTTGATAAATTAACTCCCCACAAAGTGCAGCTCTGACTGCAATATCTCATGTAATGTTAAAGACTAATTTGTGAAAAATATTCCTTCAGGATATGTTTCCTTTAAGCCATGTAGGCCTGTGCCATGAAAATAAAAGCCACCAATTTTAGCTAACTCCCTGATTTCCAATTCCTGCTGATAGATCTGTGGAAGTCAATACTAATGAAAAATGACATTGAAACAAAATGGGTTTTGCCTGGGTACCAATATCTTCCTCTGTGGCTCTGATGAGGGGACCAGACCATTGTCCTCTCTCACCAAGGACCTGTCTGAGCAGGAATTTTTTTTAAAAAGTATATTTAACACATAAGCATTCCAAGTAGTCAAGCTTGTTATAGAACAGAGAATTTCCCAAGAGAATGGAGCTGTGTATATATATATATATATCCAATCTTTTTCACTGATTTCTTTAACCTTGAGATTGCCATGGCATTAGGAAATGTATTTCTCATCCAGTCATAGCACAGAGATCCATGTGGGGTTCAGGTTTGTAGGATCATGTAATCATGAAGGCATTTGCTTTTCACATGAAGTGCAGGTTTGGTAACCACGAGAGGGGAGTAATGAATATTTTGATGCTGTCACAGTGAAGTGTTTCTGTACCTGGCTGATGAGCACTAAGAGAGTAGAAACAGGTTCTGGCCAGGTTCTGGTGGGAGCAGCAGTGGGTTGGAAGTGCTGGAAGTGGGAGAGGCAGTGTGTGGGGCTGACTCTCAGTGGGACTTAGCAAAACTCAGCAGCAGGCTCTGGCTTTCCCAAGAGAAAGCAGCTTTCCTTTCTAAGGACTGCTCTGTGAAGAATTTCATGTTCTCAGAGAAGGACTGATAGAGCTTTTGTAAGCATCTCACATTCTCAAAATAGCAGGTGGTGTTGTCCACTCTTTCTTTGTGTCTGTTCTCAAAGCATGCTCTCTCTACCTCGTCCAGTGGTGCTAGAGAGGCATTGTGTCATTTAGCCAATCACCTAGTTGTTAGCCAAAGACCCTATAAAAGGGTTTGGATTTTATAATAAAGTTAGCCTTCTGATTCAATGAAATCTTTAGAGTCTTCTCTCCTCATTCTATGTCTTGCAGTGACAGCAGTGTTGTAGGGCAGTTCTGATGCACCAGGCACCAGAAAGTGCAGGATGGGGGACTGGCTCCATCCCAAACAGCTCTGGTGCTTGTTTGCCCAGCTCTGAATCTGCTCTGAGGGCACTGCAGACCAGCACCAGCAGTTCATCCCATCAGATGAGAGAGGTGCTGGGAGCCAGATGGATTTTATGATACTCAGTGGGAACTGCATCACCATTTCCTTCCAAAAGGTGAGAACTGGAATGGATGCTCCCAGTGCTGGATGAGGTAAGCTGGGTGTAAACACCTGAACTTCAAAAGCCTTGGAGCCTTTGTTGAGCCAGATGCCCAAAGGCACCAAAGCAAAGATTTCTTTCAGTACAGTGCCCTTGAAGAGTCCACTGACCTTATTTCTGACAAACCTGAGTGTCTGTGTGCTGCTCTGAGGCTCTGGGCTGTGTCCCCAGTGTTGTACACCCAGGTCACTCCTGCGAGGCTCAGCTCACATCAGGTGAAGGCTGATCACTGCTTGGAGCTCAGCTCAAACCAAGGGAACTGTTTCTGACACTGCTTGGCCATCTCACTTCAAGAGGAATCCAGTAAGGTTTCCAGTCTCTGCCTCCAGCTCATCTGTGGTGTATGTGAGAGGTCAGTGCTGTGCCAGGACAGGAATTACCCCGTTGTGTCCAGGGTCAGTTTTCCTGCCCCAAAGAGAGCACACATCAGAACTAATGCCATGCCAGTCCCTGCTTCCTTTCAGCATTTGTTGCTTTAAAAGCAAGCACTGAACTTAAAATTGCACTGCTTCCTTGCACAGTTACCTGTTTTTCCTCTGTTTGATACAGACCAGTTTCATACAGTGTCCTGTGTCCCCTAGCTCTGATGGGAGAGGAAGATGATGAGCACAGTGCCCCATCAGAACTGGGATCTTCTGCATGAAGAGGAAAGAATAGGCAGAAATGAGCTATGAAAGCTGAAAATACAGAAATATAAAATATAAAACATAAAACTTAAAACAGCAGAAGTGTTCATGTGGTTATGCAATTTAGAGTGAAAGTATAAGAACTAGTATCTGAAGAGAAACAAAGGATAAATGTTGTGTCAATATTGGAGAGTCAAAATGAGTGAGAAAAGTTTTTGCTTTGATAGTGTAAACCTGTGGAGATTGTTACATAACAACAGGGAAACACTTAGGTTTAAAAACTGGTCTCAGTCCAAGCTGCATGGATATGTGCAGGTTTAATGTGAGAGAAGGTCACTGCCCTGTGACTATTCAGGCACTGAAATGTGTAATACTGATCAGAAATGAGCTGTTATATTCCAGACTGGAATAGGGCATCCAGAGAAACAAGGACAAAAAAAAAAAAAAGTTTCCATCTGCATCTACCACAAACATGTTGACATTTCTAACGCTAATTCTGTGTTTTTCCTCTGAATAATAAAAGACCTCAGTGCAGGAATTTGTAGGGGTGGATTTGTCTCCAGCTGGGGTGACAGGCAGGTGTTTCTCAGCGTGGGACTGTGTATGAAAGATGGTCAAATTATGTGAGTAAGTTTCCACATATGTCATGTGTCACTGCTTTTCCTAAAGTGAAAGATCACTGCTCTAACTGAAATGAAGATGCAGAAGTGTGCTGGGAGACCTTGATGTGCAGGTGTTACTTATACAGTGAGTATGAAAAATTAGAGAATACCCCCACGCATGAAGTTCACTTTTTCAAATTCCAGGAGGATGACCCTCTAATGAGCACTGACTGAGTTCACTTTCAGGACTGTGCCATTCATAAAGCACTTGTCATGCTCTCCTAGCACAACATAATCAGGGCCCTGTGAGTGAGCAATAGCCTTGTACTCATAGCAAGGACATTTATTATCCTGTAGGTAAAATGACAACTTCATTATCATTCACTATTATAAGATAGCAGGGAAAGTAGCAGTTGAAATAAAAAGGCATCTTTTAAAATAATTCTTTTTACAGTAAGAAAATCCAATACATAAATTCGTGTCATGTAACATTTTTATTAATTTATGAGGAATTTAACTTGATGTTCCATGGCACACTTTGCTGATTCTTCGTTCTTAGATTTAGTGGCAACAATTTGCACTGACTGGTTGCAACATAGTGGGGTTTTTTTAAACCAGCCTTGTACCTCCTAACTGTGCAATTTTAGATTGGCAGAATTCTGCCTCGCTTTGCTGGCCATCTGAGGAATTTGGGTTAGTTCTAGTCACAATGCACTTCATTAATGATGATTAATTTCTCATGTTTTTTGCTCTTATTTCCATGAGGCCTTCACCATCCATGTGCAGTTACAAACTGCTCAGGATAAGACAAACTGTTTCTTGTCAGAATAATTATGTTTACCCAACTTTTCTGTCATCTATTAGCATTTCTGAGAAAAAGGCTTTTTCAGAATATGTTGCTTCAGATTGCATGTGCTGATGCATGTCACTTCGTAATTATATAATAAATGAAAAGAAATAACTGACTGTGATGGGTAACTCACTAAGTAGACATGGAACAGGTGATAAAGTGGTGGTCAGAAGGTCTTTCCCAATATTGGTAGTATTGGAATTAGTAATGGTAACTGGGAAGGAGAGTTAAGTACATTGGGAAAGAGACACCACAAACCATCAGATTTACAGGGCAAGAATGGGAACAGCAGGAAGTTGAGAGGGCTAATGGAACTCTTTCTTTGTTTCCATCATAATATCTTAGTAAGTTTTTAAATAGGTTTTCTGCACCAGTTTTCTTTGCAGAGAGTTATGGCCAGGCCTCAGCCAACGCACTCCAGGGATCTCCAGTCCAGCCCACATAAGGAACTATTTCCAAGTTTGTAATTACTTTAATAAAATCTCTTAAGAGGGTGCACTGGCTACTGCTGCAATGCAATCCTTTTTGCAGGAAGGTGTCAGAGAAGGTGTTTGTCATTCCTATACTGTTAGGAATCAATAATGAGTAATCAATATAATGAAGGCTAAAGCAGAAAGTTGTTCTGAACCTGTAAGTAAATTTAAGAGGGAAAAACTCACTCCTGTAAATTTTACCTGAAAATGAATTGCTGTGTTGTATGATTGCCCTGGGGGCTCTCAGCTGGTCAGTGTCACAGCAGCCTTATGACCTAAAGAGGTTTTCTGTTTTCCTCTGCTGTAGATAGTGGGACTAAGGCAAAGGGAGATGGCTAAGAAAGAGAAATGCAGGGATGCTTGGGGGCTCCTGCATCCAGCAGAGAACTGTGGCTGCTGGACTCTCTTTCTTATGCCTTTGTCAAAGACAGAGATTTTTTGCCAAGATAGATTTGTCTAGTCAGAGAACAGTTACATACTGGAGGGTTTTGCGTGGGGTTTTTTTTTCCAAGAGGATGTAAAAAGACTTAAGAATTCTCTCCCTGACCAATTGTATGACACTTTGGATAAATCTTTATCTGCAGTAATACTCAAGGACCTAAGTAATACATCATATTTGATCTGACCCTGCATAAATCATTTATTCATGATACATCATTCATAACTTGATTCATTGACTCATCTTTAGACAAGACAAGGTCAGTAGAAAAAATGATTAAGCTTTTTGCCTGCAGGAGAAAGAAGCTTAAACAACAAATTCATCTTCACATCTGACCTCATGAAACTTGACAGTGAAGATTTTAAAAATAGAAGTAGACTTAAAAAGCCATGTTTTACTCCCAATTACACTAGTTTAAAGTCACAGTCACTCCACTTATAAGAGAGAAATGGAAAAAGGCTCTACAAGTCAGCAGAATCACTCTGGAGTTTGTACATCAGGGATGAATTTGACTCTGAAAGAGGGCACTTGGACTTCCAAGTTGAAAATCATGTGCCTGAATATTTTAATGGGTCAAAGATAGCAAGTCAGACTCTATAGCCAATCATATCACTCTAAATCTGGTAAGATGGCATGAGATCTCAGACCAGTCTGAGCCCCCTGGCAGGCTGAACTACACAGATTCCTTGATTTACAGTTAATGTTTTTGCCTGTGTTAGCACTGGAATTTCATTTCCATATACCTGAAGTGTCCTTGAGAGCAGCACCTTTAGGACAGGTCACTGTTTGGTTAAATAGCACAAGATGCCAGAGTATTTCATTTCCCAGCAGGGTATACATGGTCCCAGCAGCATCTGATACTTGCCAAGCCTTTCCTCAGAAAAAGAGAACAAAATCTTCCTCGTCTTCTATTGCAGCCCTGGCAACATTTGTTGTGGAAATAAAATTATGAGAGGAAATACTACCCCACTCCAGGAAAGATAAAGCAGATCCTTCAAACTAATTTAAATTTTTCCATGTGCTTTAGTGTCCTCAGGACACAGCATTATTCAAGTAAGCGTCTATGCCTTTATTCTTAATTTAAGCAAACTAAAGCAATTTGTCAGAATTGATCTTGATTCCATTTGGTTGAATTTTCAGCTTCTTTGCAGTTCTCAGAGTGACTGAGGGCCTTTATCAACATGTAAAACACGTGTAGGGTGTTAATACAATGAAATCTTTGGGATTCTTCTCTTTGTTTTTAAGTAACAGAGATAGAAATGCTTAATTGTGAAAGTAGCTGAAATCAGTATTTTATATATCAATGAGCCTGCATGCACAGGCAAGCAAAAGACAAGGATACTTTAGAGAAGAAATAGGCTTTAAGGTAGCTGGCAGGGGTTTGTTCACAGAGGGGTTTGGTGAGGCTTCACTTTGGTTTTGCCTTTTTAGATTTCAGACTGTCTTATTTTCAGAGTAGCCCACAAATTATTATGATTACACGTGGGAGCTGCAGACTCCTTGAGCAGTGTGTTTCCCCTACATATCAATCTAGAAAACTGTGCTAAATAACCTAGAGCTGTTTGCACATCTCCAGTGCTCAGCAGCCTTTAAAATGTCTCATTTCTTTGCTCTCTGATTGTGCTTTAGACAATAGCATAAATCAGAAATACATTAGCTCAAGGCATGTAGTGTTGTTTCCTTATAGCACAGTTCTTAAAAGGAACATGAGCTGTATTTTCTTATAGGAATAAACATTTTAATCAATTTAATACTTTTAAAGATAAATTCAACCTACTGACTAAGCACCACACACACACACCAAATACTGTGTTTCTGTTCCATTTAAATTCTTCTGCCCTGCCAATCATGATCACCTCTACACACAGTGACCCTAAAGGAAGAGCAGGGCAGTGGCTCCCAGCACTAACACAATCATTTAGCAATTCCTTAAGAATGTGGGGCAAGAGAGCAACACTCTGATTTGGCCACAGCAGGAAACAGCCAGCAGGACTCACTCTTGGAGAGAAAGCAGTTTCTCTGAAGCCTTGAGCCTTAGATTTGAATGCTGTGTGTCTTCCTGCATGATTGGCCTTTTGTAGGGATCCTGGAGTTATCCTGAATTTTGCCTTGTTTTAAGCAGGAGAGACAAATAATTTTCTTGAAGTTAGGCTGTTTGTTTCTCTGTGTGGTAACTCGTTGTGCACAGATTTCTCTTCTGGTGTCATTGAAGTTCCTGCAGAAGATTCCTAGTAGGTTCCAAGGACATTGTGGATTGACACTGCTCTAGTGACACCTTCCCTTGTTTCTTTTTCTCTTTTCTCCCATTCATATGAAGTGTGATACTGATATAATTATCCAACTTGAATGAAATTCCTGATAAAACTCCATTGGGTTTCCCTGAATAAAACATTTCTGTAATATTGTCTAGTTAAACTTTACTATTATCTAATGATTGCTTTCTCCAGCCTAAAGCCTTTCCTTGTGATTTTCTTTTTGTCAATGCCTGGGAATGTCTTGGTGAACCAAGGCTGTATAACTTTAGCAAATGTGTGTCTACATTCCAGTTCATTCATATTTTATCTATTGCAGAATATTCCCATTGTGTTCCCTCTCTTCCTGATAAAAATATTTCACTGAGTAAAATTAGTTAATTTGTGCTATTTTTCCATGCTAGGATTTTTTTCTGTTTGCTTAGAATTAGAAGACATTATGCTTCCTAAAAAATTACCCTTTTGATATTTTTTCTTACTTGGACACACTTAGCTATATATTTACTTTATCTTTATATTAAAAAAAAAATATTCCAAATTCAGCAAATGCCTGTGCTGATAACCCCAGCCCAGAGATGCATTAAGGGTCAAATTTTCTCTTCTATTTGACATATAGAGGAAATCAGTTTTAGAGGTCAGTATTTCAGCATTAAATTTATATAAACCCAGCACCAAGCACATGTATTAATTGGTTTGTTTGTAAAAAAAAAGAAAGAAAGAAAGAAATTGTTATTGATTCCCTC
This sequence comes from Irena cyanogastra, assembly GCA_013397155.1. Taxonomy (NCBI): domain Eukaryota; kingdom Metazoa; phylum Chordata; class Aves; order Passeriformes; family Irenidae; genus Irena; species Irena cyanogastra. Next base: position 1,613,154 of record VWZV01003266.1, read on the forward strand.
TTTCATATTGCATCTTTTGAATGAGTAGACCCATGCTATAAAGACTGGAATATATCAATCACCATGTCTGGCTGTATTTCCAATTGCTGTTAAGAACAAAAACTATTAATACTAAAACATGGTGCTCAACGAGTGAGGTCAAATTCATTCTGCAGCTGTAGTGACAATATAATTAATGAGAGATCTGTATAAAGCAAGAAAGGAGAATATTGACCCATTAATACACATTTAAAATCAAAGACAATTTATCTCCTGGCAATTCTAGCACATGTTGAATGTTTCAACATTTTTTTCCCTCTAAATGAAGGACAGAAAAGCCATTTAAAAACTAAAACTGGTTGAATCTATCAATGATACTTGAAAGTCTGAAACTTGGGCAGCATCGTATGTCAAAGCAGAACAGGAAGAGCACAGAGGGATAATTTCTGGAGCAGCTGTAAGTCTACAAAGATCTGTTCAGAATTTCAGGCTGGGTAAGTGCTTTATCCTGTGCAGTGAGTATTATTTTTCCATTGGATGTAGGGGGAAATTAAGCATTAATGTAACACCCAGAGCTGCTGATGAGAGTTCAGGAAAAAACCCTCCAAGATCTACAGTCCACTGTTGTATTCAGTAGAGAAGTGATTTTCTGCATGAGCCAGGGGGGAATGTAGAGAAGCTCTTTGCACCAGCAGGAAGGTGCCTGCTGTGCTCTGCCCCCAAAGGCAGAGCCCAGGGCACCCCCAGGTAACCCCATGGAGTTACTGAGAGCCCACAGAGCCTGGGGAAAAGAAAAAGCAAAGTGGTACCCAGAGCAATCCTATTCCACTGGGGGAATGCTCACAGGTTTTGTTTTGGTGTGCTTCTTCCACAGGGAAAATGTTGCATTCTTGTGGAGTTGAGGTTCCTCTGCCATGCTTGCTGTGGTTGTATCTCTCTGTCCTGCAGGTGAAAATATTAACTCTTACTATTGGCTTACTGCTTTGCTTGACAAAAATGTTTGGTTTCTACATTTTTATCCTAGTTGGCTTCATGTTTTGAAAAAGTCTGTGTGAGGTCTTGCTGTAAGTGGTAAGGAAATCCTTTTCTATACAATTTGTGGGCTATCTTCATGAATCACAGAATCCAGTCATTTCACATCCACTCATTTCTTGAACACTTCCAGGGGTGGTGACTGCACCACCTCCCTGTTTTATGAAGGTATCATATTTTTCAGCTTTTCTCCCAAAGGGTAATAGACTCATATCCATGATGTGGCTGTGCCAAATAAAATAGAGCAAAGTCTCCTGTGCCTGCCTCAGAGTTTTTATCATATTGCTCCCTGTGGTAAGTTCAATATCACTAACAAAACCTCAGTCTGTTTTTAAGAATTGTTCTCTACAATCTCTAACTCAAAGAAATAACCAAAAAATCTTTCATGTTGCCCTAGCAAAAAGAATGTCACATAACTAAAATGCTTGTATTCTGCTAAAGCTGTATTGCCAATGTTAGGGGAAGAATGTTTGTAATTTTCTGACATGGTTTATTGAAATTATTTAGGAAAGATATCAGTGTTTTTTATTGTAACAACATCAGTCTTAAAGGTCTCTAAATACAGCATTCTCAAGAACTCTTCAATCACCTGCAGGGGATCCAGTTGATAAAAATAAGGCATTTTTGTATTTCTTAATCCATGCTGTGAGTATATGCAGGTGAGAACTTTTTGCAATCCATAATCACAATATAAGGAGAAACACTTGTAATTTGTTTTGGTCTATCTCAAAATTAAAGGGGAAATTAATAGTTTTCATTAATTTCTCCATCATTTTGGATAAATAATCAAAAATTATAAACCTCTCTGTGCTTAATTTCATATTGAAATTTCTTTGTCACATTAATATTTCCTGGCCTCACAAGAATTGAGGTGTGAATGAATGGCAGTGGGAAATAAAACATCAGCTGATGTTTTGGGATCAGGTAAGTCATCCAAATTCCAGGGAAGAACTTGCTGATGATGTTGAATTGTAGTTGCTTCCCATGACAAATATGTATATACAGTTGATATGGAGGTTGTAAGTTTTCCATGAAAACTTTTATTTTTTCCCATGAAAGTCATTAAAACGTGTAAATGAATGTTGTTGCTTGTTTATTGATTGGGGCTTTTACTAGAATATTAATGTAGTATTATATTTAATGTAATATTAAAAATTAGAAACCAGTTTCTCTACTAGGTACCAGAGAAGCCAGGGCATTAAGGTGAGAGAGAGAATAAAAGAAAATAGCTTTGTTTAGTTTGGGTTTTTTGATTGTTGTTTCTGATTGTTTTCATGAAATGTATCTAATTTAGCCAGCATAGTTTGCTCTCTGGATTGATTACAGAAAAACAGATAAGTACTGCAAAAGTTATATATTTATATATAAAATATTATTTGTTCTATGCAAAATCTATAATATGCTACATCTCTGTCTGAAATGAACCAAGATTCATAGCAAATTGAATGCACTCTCTCTTCTTAAAGCAGGTATAAATTCAAAGTTAAATTGCCATCGTTTTTTCTGTGTTTAATATTGCTTTTTTAGTTTTGTTCAGCCTCCAATTAATAGCAAAATGCAGAGAAAATGTGACTTCCCATTAAACAAAACCCAATGCTCTTTCCAGGTGTGGTGCAGTCAGTGTAGTGATGATGAAACACATTTGCCTTGTATCTTTAAAAATTATCACTCCTTGGTATCCATCTTTCTGCTGGAACAGTGGAATGGATTCATTCTGTTCCTGTGCATTAAATTTATTTTTAGCTAGTTTATTACATAGTGCTGATATTTCTGTTGTTGGCAAAACACTTGTGTGACATTTTAAAGCCACTTTTTTTTTTTCCAAACTGCATTAGCGACCTATAAGATCTGCAAAAATATTCCAGATCCTTTAAATATTTGTGTTATTTCTAGGAAGAAGCAAAGTTGAAAGTTTCAAAACATGGCTTCAACCTGGATTTGTCCTCCAAAAGTCTGGCTGAATTAAATATTGAGTAGGCTTTGCCCAGTACATTGGGAAGAAATGGTGAGTTCTTTATATAAAGCTGCTAGAAAGATCTGCTTAGTGCCACAGCCTGGTTAGGTGGCTGATGCCAGGATGGTGCAGGGAAAAGCACTTTGTTATGCCTCTCTCTAGGAATAATTTGTGTAAAAAAATTTTAAAGATTTTGTGTAAAAAATAGATTTAAATAATTTGAACTCTGCAAATTAATGGAAATCAAGAATCTAAATTCTTTCCCTGGCTGTAAAAGTTCCTGGCTAAACAAACAGGAGAACTCAGTTTGCTAAAGGGGTCAAGATAATCTCAGATTAAAAATATTATTTAGTTGCATGCATGAATACATAATCTTATGTTGTGTGAGGGAAGATGGGTAAAGCAATATCTGTGTGAGCAACTAAGTCCAGTAATTAGCTTTCTTTCCATTTGGCAACAAATAGCTGTGCAGTAATATCAGAAGAACATTACTGAAACTAATTTTCAGTAATGTGACTCCTTGATATTACAAATGCATGAAACCCATTAAATAAAGTTAATTGAATTTTAAGAGGCCACTTACAGCTCACACATCAGGTAGTTTTCTGTACCACATCATCAGAAATATTTCTTTGTGAGCAAAAAGCAGAACAAAAACAGAGCAACAGAACCAAAACAACTCCCCCTCTGCCCTAGACTGATTGTGTTTTACTCCCAAATGTCCTGCTCTCCATGTGCTGGCACTTCTTGTTGGACAAGTCTGTTCCTGATCCCAGCTACACAATGAAGTGGCATTTCATAAGAGTGTAGGAGAAAAGATTCCCATGTCAAATAAACAGATCTGGGGGAAAAAAAATCTCACTGTCTGTGTAGTGTCAAGAAGAAATTAGAGAGGGATGAAACAAAACCTGATGGAAGTCAAACCATAACCTCAATCTGCAGATAGATGTGAAGACAGCCAGTATTCTACACTAGAACAGTTGGCTAGTGAGGATTAGGAGCAGCCTTGGAGCTGCAGTTCTGCACAGGGGAAGAATTGAGCAGAATTTGTGCAGAGCTGGGGTTACAGAGGAGCCACCCACGTGCAGAGTGAAAGTGAACTTTGAGTCTGAGCTGCTGCAGCTCACCTGGCCAACGGGAGCATCAGAAAGCTGTAAAATACTCTGGGTTGGAAGGGATGCACAAGGATCGCAATGTCCAGCTCCTGGCCTGTGGACAACCCCAAGAACCCCACAGCTGCCCTTGTGAGAATGTGGGAAACCTTTCTTCTGCCCTAGGGACAGGCCAGCTCCTCACTGGTGTCATTATTACCAATTCTTCCCCAAGGTCTTGGCTCAGCTGTCAGAGTCCTTGGGTTTCAGGAGCTGGGCACAAACCCACATGCCCACAACTTAACCCAAATAGCTGCTTTTTAAAGGAAGTCCTTTGGGAGCCAGAAACCAGTTAAAGATGCAATCACTCTTGGGCTGCAAAGGAGATGAGAAAAATTAATAATCAAAGCTGCATAATGAGCAGAATGGCAGCTTATTTATGGAGGGTGCATTTTCATCTCCAGCAAGTGAGGAAGAAATGACTTCTGAGAATACAAATGAGGAAAATAAAATACCTCAAGATCTTTGGGAGGAAATTTTGACTTATCAGATAATGAGCTCGCTTTTAGTGATGAGAATGATAATGATTCCATTACCAATACTGATAACAATAACAATGGCTGTGTGTAAGCTTAGCAACATCAAATGGTTTGCATCTGGTGAAAGAAGAAATTGTTATGTAAAAATAAGAAAGACATAAAAGTTAAATTTTTTTGGAAGCAGCGTAGACACAAAGCCTAACAGTAATAACAAATTATACGGAAAAAAATATAAAATTTGTTGTTGTTATTATTATTTGCAGAAACTAGGATAAAATGGTCAGGTTTAGGAAACTTGAATTCAAGCCCATCCTACTCCCATCCTCGAGACTGAGTGCCATGATAAATAGTCAGATGGCCAGAAAGATTATTAGATGTGCCAGGTTTCAATAGCCTCATCACTTGAGGCTGTCTGGTGGGGGCAAAAGAAAACAAGCAAACAAAAAGCCCCAAACACAGACCAAAGACAGTGTTCTTAGTTTTCTAGCAGTTTTCTTGAGGACTTTCTGCTTCTTGAAGGTGATCCAGTGATAGTTATTGCAGTTATTGGAACCTGATCTACCTTCCCTTGATATCAACAGAGCCTTCTCATAGCCACCAATAGGTATTGGAATGAAACCAAAATTATCGAGAAGATTGATAATGACTGAAGTAATTGGGTTAATTGATTATCAAATATACACTTTAAACTGTTTCCTAAATCACAAACTGCCAGATTGAGCCTCAAGGGAAGGTTCTACAGAGTCAACATGAGAAGTTATGTTGATCCAGAGAATATTATCATCTGCTGACATTTACCTTCCATCCCTTTATCTGAAATCATGCCTCTATTAATTCATAATCTGTGATAAGTGAAATATACATCAGAGGACTACACTAGGTAATGAACCCTGCATTGTAATTTCCAGCCAAGGTAGTCAAAGCTGCAGTTTTAATGAAGTTCCACTTCCCACTTGGAGCTCTGCAGGGAGGGTCAGTGATTCCAGTGGCCTTTAATGACAGCACTTCCTCTGCTGAGCAGAGAACCCCACCCTACTTGCCTATAGTTCTCACCAGTAGCATTCAGAGAAGAGACGAATTGAGTTAAACACGGGCTGAAAAGAGTGTTAATTCCCTGGAATCTTCAGCTGCTGCCCTCTGTCACCATGGCTGCAAGAATGCCTTGCCCATTAACATAATATGAGTGAGTAGTGTGCTATTATTGAGGGAATTTGGTCCTTAGTGAGCAGCTTCGAGGCAAGTCAGGGCTGCCTGCTGAAATAACACAGGTATAGGACAATTTTTTAAAACTAAAAAAGACCAACCAAACCACAAACCAGGTCACTTTTTTTTTTCTAATCTTTCTCCTCGTTAGTTCATCCTAGAAGACTGAAAGCAAATTCAAAAAAAGAGACCAAGGCATGGTAGAAAAATGGTATTTTCTCTGCACTAAGTGTTTTCAGCTGCTCTCAAGACATGCTTCGTGTCAATTGTACTTAATATTATACAGCTGTTCTAAGTGGTAGACTATTAAAAAACCCTCTGATTTCGCTTTGTTGTAGTTCCAAGATTTCCTGTCCTGAAGGAAATTGGTTTGGATAGAAATGTGGAAAAAGTAGTCTAACAGTTCAAAGGATTTTTTCCAGAAAAGTAGTCACACTTTTGAAGTAGAATTTCCTGCGAGTGGAAATAAAATTCTTCCTTCTTTTAGTTTAAATATTGGCTGGATTCATTGTCAGCCAGTGGGTGAAGGTTAGTTGTTGCAGTAAGCTTGGCTCTCTGCTCAGAGTGAGAGCTGAGTCTCATCCAAGCCTTTCCTTCACAGTCACAGCACCAGGGCACTCTCACTGCATCTCTGCTCTTGGGGCTCTGGGGGTGGGTCAGCCCTGAGCTGTGCTCGGACACCCAGCCCTCCTCCTCCTCGCCAGGATGGGGTGGAATCACAGAACCACAGGATATCCTGAGCTGGAGGGGCCCACAAGGAGCAAGTCTGCCTCTGGCTCTGCAGAACAACCCCAGGAACCACACCCAGCCTTGTGCCTAAGAGACTTGTCCAAACATTCTTTGGACTCTGTCAGCCTTGGGGCAGTGACCGCTCCCCCGGGAGCTGTTCCAGTGCCCAACCACCCTCTGGGTGAAAAACCTCTTCCTAATATCCAGCCTAAACCTTCCCTGGCACAACTTCAGGCCACTCCCTCAGGTCCCCAGAGAGCAGAGATCAGTGCCTGTCCCTCCTCTTCCTCCTGTGAGGAGGCTGCAGACCCCAATGAGGTCTCCCCTCATCACAGGGAAAGTGAGGTGAAAAATTTGTGGGTCAAGATAAAGAGGGGAGATCACCTAACTAGGATTGTCACACACAAAACAGGCTCAACTTGAGGAAAATTAATGTATTACCAATTAAAATAGAATTGGATAGTGAGAGACAATGACAGAAATGGAAACAACACCTTCCTCTCACCCCTTATTTTACAGACTCAACTCCTACCTCTTATCCTGCCTGGGGAATGGTGCTGAACTCTGGCTCATTGAGTGGGCAGTGGGACCAGAACTTTGAGAAATGTGACCCTTACAGTTGTTGTATTTCACACTTCCCTTCCTCTTTCTGTGTCTTCTAAATGAGCTCTAATTTTGGTCACAATCTCTTTAGCTGGGAATAGATCTTTCTTCTAAAGAGCACCTGTGTAGGTTGATTTCCATAACAGTGGCAAATAGTTTTGCCTAATTCCACCTGTAAATGGAGAAAGAAAGGATTGACCAACATATCACTAGTGAATAAAGAGACTGTGACTCCATGAAATACATTAGGAGAGCTTTTAAAAACTCACATTGATTAATAGCTTGTATGAATTTAAGCAAGGCAGTACCAAATGCAACTATGATTTATCAATATTTAACTGTGAGACAGATAAGCCATAAGTAATCAATAACAACTGCCAATTAGGATACTGAGGAAATTGGGAGAGTGGCAGTGGATGGCAAATGGCTCTGATAGCCTCATGAGAGAGCTCTGATGATGGTAACAGTAATGGGCAGCTGTACAAACTGCTCAGCATCACAGCAGTGTGAAAGGCACAGTGATGGCTGTGGCAGGCATTCCCAAATCGTGGAGCTCTCCCCGCCCACTGTGGCCCACCACACTGTTGGTCCTTGGTGTCCCCAGTCCCAGCTCAGGGCTCCAAACTCACATCACACTGCTCCTGAAGAAGGTGTTTGCTTCCATAGCAGTTGTTTCCTACCAGCAAGGGGTTTTAATGCTGGTCTGCTTCTGCTGGTCCCACCTTGGTATTTTTCTGAGATTTCTTTCATCCCCTCCTGAATCCATTACCTCTGGCTTCCTCTTCCCTGCTGCCTCAGTTTCCCAGCTCACTGAGTTTGTGCTGAGTCACTTTCCCAGTGCAGAGGTTTTTTTGTTTCTTTGGGAAACTACTTTCATGAAACCAAATCCCATATTTCCCCATTTCAGTATTCCACGTTAACATTTGAATTCCATATTCCAAAGGCAATGCTCCTTTCAAACAGTTCCTTTCCCCCTCATTCTGCAGCTGTCCTAACGATGCTGTTCCTGCATTATTTTTCCTATGTGCTATTTATTGTGTTCAATCAGCCATTTGTTAGTTCAGCAGTTCTGCTGCAGTTTGTAGATATTCCCAGGACTTAAAATTAAGCAAAATCAGCAATTTGGTTGTTCCTGTCTCACCACAAGTAATGCCAAATGTATTTTCACAGGGTTGGCAACAATTATGCCAAGGCCCATCCTGTCTTTAATGATGCCCTGTCTGCTCCTCTGGGACAATATTGTGTTAAGGCCTGTCCAGATCATTGGTTCCCTTCACCTGAAATAGCAAATTATGAGGGAGCCTATCAGCCTCTTGTGCCTCACTGGTTCCCTTCCCCTGCTGTGGAAAATAAACCATCTTTGTTGTTTTTTTAGATTTCCCCTTACGTGGCCTCCAACAGGAGAGCACCTAAAGAGAATTCACTGGCAAATTCCTCAATTTAGAAAAATCATTTTAGCCTTACTGATCAACAGAAATTTAGCTGAAAAGCTTGAAAATTGTTCTTTATCCTCTCTAATACCATTTTTAAGGTTTTCTCCCAGGGAATACATTAGTTTTAGAATACTTTTTCAAACAAATGGCAAAATATCATGCCTGTACCCACAGTTTCTGAATCTGTTGCATGCACATATAGAATTGGATGCTGGCATGGTACAACAACATATTTACATGGAAAAAACAATTGAAATGTACTTTATGTTTTAGCTGATAGTTACCTTTTGAGATACTCAGAGGAAAAAAAGCTATTAAAAAAACTAGGTACCAATTCATCTGTAATTGATGACTTGGAGAACTTTGCAATCTTTGTAAAGAATGTGGCCATTGTTGGGCACAGGATATACATGTAAATTTACTGCTGTTATGGTCTTGTCATTCTTGCCAATGAAATGGTAAGCTTAGTATTAAAAATAATATGTTATTGCTTTTGAGATACATTTTTATTACATAAACACACAGTCAAGGTGGCCAAACTAATGGTAATTTCAAGCAGAATCTAATTTTTGTTTGTCTTTAAAAGCCCTTGGAATACTTTATGTCCATTCAGTAGAAGGTTTTTCAGAACAAGGCCCAGGGGAAGAGTGGCACATCCCTATTTTCTGTACACTTTACTATTCTTGTAATGAACCTGTTCTACCAAACTCATGAGTCCCAAACTGATTTCGATACTTATCATAGAAATGGCAATAAACTAGCTCATATTTTGCAGTTTGAGATAGTTAACTTGCTCAGAATACATTTTATTATGAGGAAAGCATAGCCTGGACAATTTATAGATTAATAACAACTGAAAAAAAGTTGGTTATGGTTTAAATGAAGAATGTGTCAGTCCTACTAAGAAGTAGCACACTTTTACTATGAGGTGGGGAATAAGATATTAGTGAAGAAACTCAGTATGTGCACCAAATATTAAATTCTGAAGCATTGCTTTATTTTAACATTTTAACAGGCCTATTTTAACATTAAGCATAAACTAGGGCAGGTTGTTTCAAGAAATTTATTGTCTACATTGAAAGATGCTGGACAATCTAAATCTCCCTTATATGGCTTAGTGATATCCTGTTTCATTTTAGACACCATTTCAAATATCCAGCGAGTCATTTGCAATAAATAAGTGTGCAAAGGGGAGTAAAACCATTCCTGACTGGTAACTTGGAAGCATGCCATGGGTTTTGCCACTTCAGATGTGATCCTGCACTGTTGTGTAGTGAAATCTCTGATGAAGTTCCCTATCAAAGGCATCAGTAAATCAAAATCACATCGTGCCTGCAAAATCTATTTTACTGAAAATGCTGCAGGATTAAAATGATCAGGTTATAAAGCATCCAGGTGTTGTGTGGGCTTGTGGGTGACACTCCTCTGTCAGCAGCAGGTGATGGCCCCAGCTTTGGCAGCAGGATACCTGCAGCACTTAGTGCATGCAATGCTCAGGTTTTCCAAAACTGTGCCATGGAAACAGCTCAGAGAGAAACAAAATGAGGTGTTTGTACAAAAAACAAAACAAAATGAGGTGTTTATATGCACTGGGTAAAGGGTAGATATCCTTGGACTCCCCTTGTCTCTTGTAAGGATGGATTGATGGGGTTCCTTTCTGACAGGAAGACAAGCAGCCCAAAATGTCACCAGATCCCCTTGGGGGGCTCTCCCTGTCCGAGCTGGTACCAGGGATCTGCTGCTTCCCTCTGCTGGGGGTTTTGCCTGTAAAGTACAGTGCCACAGTTTCTGATAAAAACTGGAGAATTACTGCTAATTAGAATTGAAACAGTTCACATAGGTAGCCTGTTTTTTCCTAAAAATGTTGGGAGTGTTTGTTGTTCTTGCATCCCTCAGTGAAATGTATTTGGCAGAAAGACATTTGGACCTGCAGATACACACCTCTATCATTTGTGTGTGTGCCTCTATATATTTATATATATATGCATATACATGGATATATATATATATAAAAACATATTTATATGTAAGCATGAACATCCACTGCTTTTATTTTGTGATTTCTGTTTTCATGAGTAAGTCAGACCTTGAAAAAGACTGTGAAATCTTTTGAAGTGTTTTTAGGAAGTTTCCAACAAATTTATTAGAGATTCTTTAATACATTTACATTTTAACATCCCATTAAAGCCTAATTATTTGGAACAACCAAAGAAGAAAACTCAGAATTAAAAACAGGGAACATTTACAGCCCTGATATAAAATGTTTGCTATTTTTATATAGTTATTTACAACTCTGCTGTGGCTGAATTAATGAGTTAATTTATTACCTGTATATGAGTATTTATTGTTGGTGTCATTATCATGTAACTGTAATTTTAATTAATTCCTTGACAGTGTGTCTGGGATTTCTGTGTGGAACATTAAATGTCAAATTGGTTTTCTTTGTTGCCTCATTTGTAAGTATTAAAGTATTTATGTACAGTACAAAGAAATTAGTAACAATTACTGTAAGAGATGTATTGCATGTGCTAAATGACAGCAGACTGCAAAAACCCAGCCTGCTGAAGTTTAGAGTATTTTGGCTTGTTTACAAGTTAGATTGGGCATAGAACATGTTCAAATGCAAAAAAATAATAACCCATGTATTGCTGCTGCATGTGTGTGTCTGTTTAATGGTTTAATAGTTTGATTTTTGGAGAGCACATTATAAAAGGATACTTTTTAGAGTGATACTGAGGCAGAGATGGGCAACTACAGTCACATTATTGGGGATTAAGTGATTTTGTATGCTTCTTTTATTTATACCTAGATTAGTGAGAATCGGCTCTTCAGACTGAGTTTATCAAGAGTCCTCACTTTCTAATTATTTTCAGAGTACAAATATTATGGTATTCTCAAAACCTGAGCATATAAATTAGAATTTTTTTATTGTTTTTCTTTTTAAGTACATGTTCTGGCAGCAGAGGAAGCTCCATATAGCTGGATAATTACTGGACCAGCCCTGAAAGTCCAGATACTGCTCCAAACCTTCCCAGCAGGAGCAGGAGCAGTGGCTGTAGTGGGAGCATGGCCCTGGAGCTCTGGTTTTCCTCTCAGCCTCATGCTAATTCTCACTGCCAGTCTGGTTAGCCACTTTTATGTCAAAGTACCATCAATGAAGATAGGAACTAAGGAAGGGGTGCCATGCATGATGAATGTTTCTGAAAAAAAAAAAGTCTATTTCAATTTTTTTTTCTATTAGGAATAGATTACAATAGGGTTTAGGAAAACTTTTGCTCCTTTCAATTTTGTAATTAAATTTCCCATTCCACAAACAAGTCTTGAAAGGACTAGGTGCTGAAATTTTGCAAAACTGCTAAACTGTGAGTAGTTACTACAGTGTGTTGACATCCTTTATTCCTTGTGAAGCCCCTTCCCATTTTTGTACTGGCCCAGAACAGAATTTTACAGCCAAAGTTGTTAAATATACTGATGGTATTTTAGCAGAACTCACTTTTTGAGGTTGTTGAAGGTATGGATACAAACCTCAAGGGCAAAGCTAAATCCAATTTTTAGGTGTAGGTATTTGGTAGTGAACTAAGATAGGAAACTTCTAATTTTTATTCAGAGTAGTCATCCTTATTTGATTGATTATTCCAACTATATAGGTTTTTATTATCCAGTTAGAATATTGTATTCCCACCACCAGTTGAAATTTAAAATAATAGCTATAAAATACAGGTTGGGGAAGGCCATTTAATTAACACAAAAAGTGGAAAACATAGATCCTAAGAAATCTAGCCATAATTTAAAGTTGATGAGGTAGCCTGAATATAACTTTTTATATTCCATATTTTAAACCTTAACATAATTAAAATAGGCTAAATCTTTTAATCTCTACATCTACTTTTCATTTACACATCTATTGATAATCCAGGAGCTGCCAATGACTTTATGTGATGCTGATTGCAAAAGAAAACCTTATTTCTAACAGCAGAAAAATCCACCCACATGGAATCTTTTGAGTGGTCCAGAGAAGTGTGTTCTCTATTAATGAAGCTTATTTGCATGGTAAACATGCTTATTTTGTGTTTTCCTGCTTTGGTGTCATCTCAGCCTTTCATTTGCAGATTAAACAGGCAACTGAGCATGGGGGTTTTTTTGCATGAGCCTTTTTTTTTTTCTTTTAGTTATGGTATTTTTTTGATCCAGGGGCATTACAGATCAAGATGCTGGTTTTTAATGAAGTCACCATACTGATGTTGGTATCATATTACAGTATATGGCTAAAAAGGGGCAGGTGTTAAGGGAATAATAAGAAATTTCTTTGGGTTCAGATATCTTCTAGGATTAATGCAGTGTTATAATTAACTAAAAAATAATAATGGATTCATCCAGAGTGTTGAGTCCACAAAGTTTCCATGCAGTTACTGCAAGAGCTGATTCCAGTGTAACCACACACTGAAGTATTTATTTCATTTTTCAAAACTTGTTTTCAAAATCTGAGCCACAGCTCTTTCAGGACTTGCTTATCAAGTGGGATGGGTGTATGAATTTATACATGGGTGTATAAATCCTCACATTTGAGCTTCCATGAACTAAGGCTGGTTTGACCTGGAGCACAACGTTATGGTAGCTCTTAGTTCTCCTCCAGAGCAGGGAACCATTGTTCTGTGCCTAAACAGACCTGACAAATATTAGGAGGAAAGAGCTGTTATTCATATTCTCTTCTTACACCTGGAAAACTGATTCACAGAAGATGCTATGAAAAGCCCATAAAAGCCAGGAAAAGGCTCCCAGTGACTTCAGTGGATCTGTGATGTTCCATCAGCCAAGCACTTTGGGACATTCTTAAATGGTTGTCTCGCTCTGAGGCCTGTTCCACACAAGGCTTGCAGAATAGGCTGGAAACTGTATTTCTGGTGCCAGTGCTGGATGAATTACCCACAAATGCTGTACTTTTGCCAAACAGTAAATCTATTTATGGAGGCTATTCAGTCTTTCAGCAGTTAGACAATCCCATATGTATGGGAACACGCACCTTGCATTTCAGTTAAAGCTCCCAAATCTGATTTGTAGCCTGTGGAAATCAATTCAGTTCTTCAGCAGACTTTGCCTGCTGACCCCAGAGAATTTTAATCATTGGTACAAGAATTCCAAAATTGATCTAATGTTTAAGAAAGAATTTCTTCCCTGCTGCCACAGAAAATACTGAGTTTCTGTCATCCTCAGAAATGTCTTACTCATTCTCTCTGAGTAGTACACACTAAAGGAGGTCATAATCTGGGGCATCTGGAATATCAGTGGTGGCGAGTCTTGCATGCAGCAGTCAAGGGCAGGTTTCTCCCCACCAGTGCACTCCTCAGATCTCCCTTGCAGGCCTGGATTCAGGTTCCTCATGGATGGCACTGGGAACTCAGACTGTGCTGGGGTACAGACTGTGCAAGGAAGGAAATGGAAAAGCATCTGGGGAGTGGAAGAGAAACACTAATAAAATTGAGGTGGTAGCAAGCCATTAAAGAGAGTCTAGCCTGCTCTAGGATACTAGAACACCAAACTCATGTTCTGTTATGGTGGGATTTATCAGCATCACTAAACATTGTTAATTGTGCAAGGAGACAGAACTCACACCATCCACCACACACACACACACCCCCCATCCTCCTTGTCCCAGAATGTTTATCACCTCATATTTTCATTTGGCCAGATGAGAATGGTCTGGAGTAGAAAAGTGTGTTTCCAAGGCACCAGTCAAATTTGTGGTTTTGGCTAGGAACTAGAAAGGAAAGGAAATCGAGGTCAAGATCCTCGTCATTCACACAGGGCAAGGGCACAGCTGATGTTTTGGCAGCCTTGGTGACTGAACAGGGGGAAGAAAGGAAAGAATAACAAAAACCAAGCCAGGGCCACTGGCTCAGATGGATTCAGAGCACTCTGCTCTGTTAAAAATAATTTAATGAGAAAAACTGTTGGAGGAAGAGCTACGTGGTGGACAATGGCGGGGAGCAAAAGTGTTCTTACACATGATCACCCTCAAGAGTTCTGTGATAGCTTCACCACCAAGCTGAGAAGATTTAGCATTGGAATAACTCACCTGTCCTTCAAAAATCTTCCATGCCTCCAAGATATGTATTGTGTAGGGGAAAAAATTAATTTAATACAAACTCTTTACTAAAGTCGGCAGCAAATATTTAACTACCCATGCAAGGCAGGAAATTGCAAATTTAGGACTGTATCTCTGGACTGTATCTTAGGACTCTGTATATTATATTAGATCACAAGTGGCACCAAACCTGAGTGACCTGCAGCTGTGGGCGCAGTCAGAGCTGCAATGTGCAAGCACAGCTGGTTGCATTCCAGATGCAATCTCAGCCAGAAGAGGACTATTGAGGATTTTTGGGACTCTTGGGATTGAAGGACTGTTGGGATATTGAGGACTGTTGGAACTGAAGTGGATCCTGACTATTATTATAATATTAAATGTTTCTGCTAAATGTCCAAAGCAAATATTGTCTCCTTGAATGTCCAGCAAATCTTTAATAAAACTTCATCTTGCATATGACGCTGGAGAGTAAGCACTGCAAATTTTATTTACTTAAAATTTTTTTTTGTTATTGGAGACAGACCAGTGACAACGCATGGATAAGCACTTTTCAGTTTTACAGCAGGTAAATAAGAGTCTTGTTTTGAGAGAAGCATTCCTGTTCTTCATTTTCTACATAATGGGAATCTGCCAGTTTTGCCTCAGTTCATACTGGGTGTTTCTCCATGCCCTGATCACTGTAGTTGGTCAGAACACCTGCAGCCAAAAGCTGTTAACTTGTCTTGGCAACTGTGATTTGCATATTTCTCTGTTTCTGACATGGTTGTTCATTTTGCTGTGTCTTTGAAGTTAACTTAGGCTTGCTGTTAAAAAAAAGGGTGATTTTCCCTTTCCCAAATGCTTTATTTTCTCATTGACTGACACAAATCTCCCTTAGTTGTCAATGTTCATTAAAAATCCTTGTCTCTTATTCTGGACTTGGATAAACATTAGTGAGTACCAGGTTTTTTTTCTTTCCTGCAGTTCAAGCAATTCTCAAAACATGCCATAATGTTCAGTGGCAAGGATAAACCTTTTGCTTCTCACTCTCTGAGGAAGAGCTGGGTGAAAGTCCTGTGAACTTGTCTGATTTTTATGGGTGCTGCTGGTAGTTAAGGAATCACTGCTGAATTTGAGCAGAAAATGCCTCAGTTCTTACCTGTTGTGAGTGTGTCTGCAGGATGCAATCTCTGGGACTCAGAAAGAAAGGTGCTTTAAGGTTTGAATGTCACTCAATACTTCTCCAAAACCACCCGAGCATCTCTGCATTGCAAACAGCCACTGATAACCATTCCTGTTAATAATGTGGAATATTTGGCTGCTAAAGAAAGCGCAGCAGAAGCCGGAAACTTCCAATCCTACCAGTTTAGAGACTGTCTCTGCTTTCTATGGGGCAAAAGCCACCTGTAAAGATGGAAAAACCAAACCTGAGTGACCTGCAGCTGTGGGCGCAGTCAGAGCTGCAATGTGCAAGCACAGCTGGTTGCATTCCAGATGCAGTCTCAGCCAGGACTTGGAACAGAAGAGGACTATTGAGGATTTTTGGGACTCTTGGGATTGAAGGACTGTTGGGATATTGAGGACTGTTGGAACTGAAGTGGATCCTGACTATTATTATAATATTAAACGTTTTTTGTTAAATGTCCAAAGCAAATATTGTCTCCTTGGATGTCCAGCAAATCTTTAAGAAAAGCTTCATCTTGCATGTGACACTCAAGAGTAAACACTGCAAATTTTATTTACTTTCCATCTGTAAAAATGGGGGGGAAAGCTCACTTTCTACTGACATTAGATTAATAAGGACTGGAAAATAAAGACTGACTTTTTGGATATTAGGATATTTGTAGAATCAGAGGAGAGCTCTGTGTTTCCTCCTGGGGGGTTCTGGTGTGGAATAAGCCCTGTGGTGCAGCAGAGGATGCTCGGGGTGGGGATGCAGCTCCCGAGGGAGGTCCAGGCTGTGCGGTTTCTCCCGGGAGGCTGCAGAGCCCCGGGCTGGGGAGGGCTGCCGAGGAGTGTGCAATAACCAACAGTGCCATCTCGTGAGCACAGCCCTCCCCTGCGCGTCCGGGAGGGAGCTCTGCAGCAGCGAAACATGCATTGCTGGGCTGCTGCCTTTCTGGGCAGCTCCCTGCTCCAAAGGCCAGGACCAGGCGCTGTCCCTGATGTGAACAGAGTCCCGTGCTGGCCATACCCCCTGCTCTTGTAGCCAGGGCCAGCTGGTAGTTTATCCTGTAAATCAATACTGCTATCAAATACAGTAGTGCACAGCAGTACCTTGCCTCCTTCCATCCCCTGCGACCTTTCTTCCTTGCTTTCTTATTGTCATTCAACAAGTAAGAGCGTGCAAATCCACCATGAAAGGCGTTGTAGCAAATAATAGTCAATCCTACTTTATAAAGAATGATTTATGATATTATTTCTGTGACTCGTTATTGGCTCCATTCCTTGAGATGATGAAGGACCTATCTTTATTAACCTCAGCTAGCTGAAAACATTTCATCCATGAGTTTTTTTGGAGAAATGCATCTTGGTAACTCATGATGGAAGGCATCTGTGCTGACCCCTCAGCGCTGCTGTGACTTTCAATATATTACATTTAATAACAGATAAACATCCTTAGCCAGAAACAGAATCCTGCTCTGCAGCTTGATTACATCTGCAAAAAGCAGTGATTGCCCTGACTATTTGAATACAAAAGCAGTGAGTGATGGCAAGCAAACACAATCTGTTTAAAGCCCTGCTGATGGAATGCTTCCAATGCTCAGACCAAGGGTTTGTCTTTTTTCCAAGGTGGTTTGTGCTGCCCCCAGTGATTGTGGCAGTTGTCCCTGATCTGGGTGGGGAGATAGTGAATACAGGGGCAGTTTCCTGCAGCTGAACTTTTCAAAGTAAAAGTGGGGCAAAAACGCCCTCATAAAAGATTTCTGGAACAATGCAGTCAAGAGGAACAGCCGCTGTGGATTTCCTCATGCCAGGGCTGGATGTTGCCTGGAAGATAATGTTTGGACAAATGTGACTATTGTGCTCAAGCAGAATGATTGTGAGTAAAGAACTACCATGATGCATTGCTGTTATCTGCTTTTAAACCCATTTTAAAGAACTAATTGATACCACTGAAATTTTTTTTAGGGAAAAATCCTTAGTTGTGAACAAAGGTATTATGCAATTTAAAGACTGAGCCTTTGATGAGAAATTCATTTCTACCTTTGTTCCATTAGTAGCCTCGGTGTTTTGAGGGCTTCTATGAGTCTCAGTGATATTGATTTGATGCTCTGGGTCTGCAACAGATCAGACTAGATGGATCTCTTGTAGATATCACCTGGGAGGCCACAGCTTGTAGAGTGCAGGTAGCAGCATTCAACTTCAAAGGCTTACTAGAATTTTAATGGGTAGATATTACAATAACAGGTTTTTGTGGGATAGCCTGAGTCTTCCTCCTTACAAGGCTCATTAATTTAAAGGAAAATATTAAGGAAAAAACCAAAACCAAACCCAAAAAAATCTAACCCAAATAAAACCAAACTTTTCAATTATTTCAGATGTCTTCACCATTTTCCTTGTGACAGGATATTGTTACAGTACCGTTGTGTTCTGATGTAGAAAGCAAAGAATTTTTTTTGTTAGTGCATAACTGATTTATATACAAACACATACATGTACAGTATATATTGCTGATGCAATACCCAAAGGGAAAGAAAGTAGCAAAACAGACATTTTGGTGTGTTTGTTGTCAGGAAATGTCGTGATTCATCTTTCATGAGCATCTGCAAATATGCATCTGCCAAATCTATTTTACTAAAAGCTCGTTCTCAGCCAAACATATTCTCACCCCACGAGTACAACATTTTTGATTGACAAGTAGAAAAGGATTAATGATTACTTGAATGTCTCTGCACATTCCCACACTCCCATTTTCTGCTGCACAATAGGAACAAGGACCATGATTCACTCCCTCAGTCACATGGTAGGAATAAGTTTATTGCTTTTCCAGTTCTGCACACATCCTTTTGAAGGGACAAACAAGGGGGGACAGACAAGGCCTTACAGGATGAAGAGTAGGGCCCACCCTCAGTGGTAAGCTTTGCTTAAAAATTTACCTAGGTCCTAACAGTAATTCCAGAGCATTGCATTCTAATCTGCATGAGGCACTACTAATGAAATGAAATTTATGGAAGTTGGTGTCACTCTTGCTCTGCTATTAAGAGGGTCTGTGGCAGTCTCCCAGTTAAAACTGGTAATTATCAGGGCTCATCAGACCTGATCACACAGTTTCCTGTCTCTCTCTGATTTCACTCAGCTCTTGCTCCCACACCTAGGAACAAAATTTCCATTATAGATGTGCAATGAAATTGTAACCAATGTTTTAACAGGCTGAGCACAAAAATTGCATTGGGGCATTAAACTAAAGTTTGATATCTTCTAATAAAGATATTCTTTGGTGTTCTGTGACTGCCCTGCAGTTTGAGACTAAACATTGCAGAGCACATGGAGTTGCTGCTGAGCTTCCTGACAGTTCTGAGCCAGTCTGTTGGTTTTCATTAGGAGCAGGGGAGAGCAGGGAGAGGAACTGCTCTTGTTTATTTTGGCAAATGGAGCTGTCAGCATCTTCTGAAATCAGCAAACAGTAAGCCCAAGCTGATGACATTAAACTTCATTTAAGATCATTGAAATCACTTTTGTCCCCTGGTTAGGATTGAAGGTCAGGTATTCTAACACGCAGTGCTCCTCTCTAATCTTAAACTCCAGGTCATTTCAATGTAGAAATGAAACCATGCCCTCCAAATTGCAACTAAATGTGGATAACACAACATCATAGTATGCCATGAAGATATTTTTGGGTGCTGTGAATGATAAAGCACAGAAAGATCGCCAATTATTTCCAAGTATCATTTTGTAGTATGAGAAATCAGACGAAAAAAAAAAGCTGTGTTCCAACAGTATTTGTTGACTTTTCCTTCTTCATCCTTAGTGGTAAATTGACAGCATTTCATTAGTTTTTATTGTGTTTCCTTCCTCAACAGCTCCATTTCTAACTTAATCTGCCTTTTGCCAGAAGAAAAAAAGTTGATTAACCTCATCTTGTTTAATGTTTAATTGTATTTTTATCTTCTCTCTAAAAGTAGCAAACCTATCAGTAAAATGTTTTGGGGTGTGTAAATTCCCTGTTGCTTTCCACAAAAGCCATTTAGAATTATTGCCCCCTTTTTACTCTTATTATTTTTTGGGGGAGGTTCTCTTCATTTACATAGACTAAAAAAAAAAATTCAGAATGGCAAAAAAACCAACAGAACTCGGTGTGGTTCATTTCTTTTCTAATGTGGGGTGAATTTCTGAATGTGCTTTCTGTGCTGGAAATGCAAATACCTGTTTTGGCTAACTCCCCCCCAGCCTGCTGCCCACCCCTCTGGGGTGCAGATTAGAGACATGGTCTCCTGTATAAAAAGGATAAGTGAGTTAATAAAAAATAAAGTACATAGGAGTCCAGAGGAAATGGAGCATATAATTTTTTCATGAACTGGTCTCTTCAGTTTCATTTTGCAAGGCATCACGATTTCCTACATATTTATGAAAATATGAGAGAGTGAACTCGATGCTTAATGTGCAATCTACTTAGCAATTTTAATTAAGGCTGTATCTTGCTTTCCCTGCCAGAGCACCCAGAATCTTCTGCAGGCACTGCCACAAATGATAGCAAGATCTGTTAGGAGTTTCTGTAATGCTGCAAACCTGCCTCCAGAGCTGCTTGTCTTGCAGAACAACGTGCCAGTTTGTGCTGTTTGGTAACATGCAAGCAAAAACATTGTCAAACTGGCTCTCAAGGATGGAATGTGATGCTTCAAGAATAAAAGTTGCTTCAGATTGCTATCACTGTACACATATAAAATAAAGTACAACTCTTAAGAGAGACAGATGAGTATAAACTTTTGAAAAACTTATGAGATAGAAGTGGGTTTTTTTCCTAACATCCAAATGGTGTTTTCCATCTTGAAAGCTGTAAAGCAGTTTATAAAGATAATTAGGCATAAATGTCCCCATTTCACAGCTGTGCAAACAGAGGGAAACAGTTCTGTAACCTACTTACCAAAATCTTACAGAGGTAAGCAAATCTTGAGCCACCAGATTGCAAGCACTGGTTTGTTAACATTGCTTTTTTGTGCCTGCTTCTTTGTAGGTAAATTAATTAATATTGATATATCAAAGCAGCCAGAGTAGACCTAGATCTCGAGTTTGTAAGATGACCTGTTTCATTTCTGTGTCAAGTTACATTTCTTTGACAAGACATCAGCTTCAGAACAATTCAATGCATTTCAGTTCTGTGCCTCCTTGCAGGCTTTGAATGCCACTAAAATTTCCAGTTTCATGCCTGGGAAGTTGTAAAGCAGCACTGCAGCACTGAGAGAGCATCACAGCCAAGAATGGTGCAAGGAACCAGCCAGGTGCTGCCCAAAGCTCCAGCTGCAGGAAAGGTGCTGGTACACACACAGGCTTTGCAGTTTTCAAAGTACACAGCACATGGGCTCCTGCTTTAGCAACATCTCCATGACAACTGCTTTATAATTCATGCCACATAATATATAACTTTGCTGTTCAAAACAAAAAAGCTCTGCCAACATACTAACAAGGCCACATTCTTGAAAATTAAATGAACCTGAAAGAATTTTAAGCAATCAATTAACCATTAAATAAAGCTTAAGGGACATTAGACAGTAAGAATGACAGTATTTATAGCTTTGATGTGATCATGAAATCTCATTCTCTGCTTCTCCACCGTTCTCACCATTTCAAATCCCTATAATTGATACTGATGCAACATCTCAGTCAATAGCTATAAAAGGGAATAAGGAGCACGAAATGGCTCTTTGGCATTTAATGAGTAAACACAATCCCACTGAGCTTCGTCTTGCAGAATTTTTTGCTAGTCAGTCTTGTTTTAACTGAAGGAGTTGAACTGCTTGAGACATATCAACAGGTTTGGGGATTGGCAAACAATAGAATGATAGCAAAGATAATGGAAAAAATGTCTTCTAATGCAGTGCAGAGAATTAAAACTATTAAAATGCCTTTCCTAGTTATTGCTGCAATGCCAAGGTAACCCATCAAATGAAAGTGCTGCTGTAGGATTAATAGACATTCTGAAAGGTATGAAATGCAGTGTAAGTTTAGTTCTGTAAATTCACCAGGACAAGAGAGGTGTAGATAAATTGTGAGAGGGAGAAACAGGTACCAAGTTTTCCTGGCTATATCCTACTTTAGGAGGCAGAAGAAGGAAACAAGGGTAACTGGGAAAAGCTTGTCATGTTCAATGGATTTTGAGCATCCTATTAGTTGTTCTGGTTTAATTAGCATCTTCTTGTTTTTAACTGGTAATTTTATTTTTAACATCAAGTCTAAGAAATGCTGGGATGCAGGTCTTGACTCTTTCACAGCATAAAAAGGAGATATGAATCCATCATAAGACTGTTCTGTTGCTTTTGTGCTGATTTTTGTGTTTTGAATTGTGTGTTATAATGTATAGAATATGTATTGATTTCAGAATTCAGGAACAGAAACTGCACAAGGTATCAATAGGAAGGAATTATGAAATGACAAATTGCTTTTGTTGGGTTATAAAATTCAGTTAAAGAAGAACCAAGGCAAAGAAACACATTCTGGAATGAGAAACACAAGTCCAAAGCACAAGGATCTCCTCATGAGACAAGTTACTGACTCAAGTTTACAGGTTTTAGCTACCAAAAAGACAAGCTTAACTCCCCAGTGAGACCTAATTCAGAAAAAATTACTTTGCTGGCCAACTGACAGCAGCTGTGCAGAGCTAATCCCAGAGCAGGGTGTGCTTAAATCAGAAACACATGATGGTTTTGACTGTTTTCTGAGTATCTTTCCTTACTGCATTTCCTCCAGTGGATGAGAGGAGAATTGGACTAAAATTTCCAGCAACAGTTCAAAACAGGACTGATGTTTCATGCCTTTTTGCAGGGCTCCAGGTATGTAGTTTTATTCTGAGATTTATGTGACTCTGGAGCAGAATTTACATTGCTTGGTGTACAGAGAGGTGGAATTTTGGTTTAAAAACAGACTAAACCTGGTGCTTGAACCTAAGGAATTGAGGCAATTTTTATTTCATTTGTTCAGGGGTATACTATTGTATTTTGTGGGGTTTTATTTGTATTGACTGCCATGTTCCTCAGTTACTGGGGTCTGTGCTGCTGCAGAACACTCAGAATTTAACAGTGGGGGAGTGGAAAAAGGGGAACATCTTGTACAGCATAAGGACAGTTTAATTCTCCACAGTTAAAAATGAGAAAAACTCCCAGGAGAGTTGAGCTATATTTTTCTTTCAGAGAACAACAAAAAAATTAAGCTACTCTTGGTAGATTCTGCAAGGTCCCTAGTCAAACTTCTGCTTTCTGTTGTAGCAGCAGGTCACATTAGGAATATTTAAATAAGGATTGAAGGACAAATGCACATGCACACAAATATTGATGCCAATGCAAGAGCAAAGATCAGGTAGCAGCTTCTTGTTAATTCCAGCCAGAGTAGCTGAGGGTCTGGGCTGAATGAAGTTGGCCCTCCCAGAGAGGAAACTTCTCAGTAATAGCTCTGTGAATTAGGGGACTCTTTTCTGGTTTAATTATGTTGACCGCTGACAAATATTTCTTTTTTTTCCTGACTGTGTCATTCTATCTGTCACTTGCTCCCCTAACCCTGTGTATTTATTCCTTTTCTTCTGTCTGCAATCCATATAGCTCTGGAATATTTCTTCCCTTGTAGATGCAGTATTTTCTCTGTTAATTCTTCCTGTTTTCTCTCTCTTTGAAGACCTACTGGTGTGCTGAACCATCTTCCTCTTCCTTTGTCCCTGTCTTCAGCTCTCATCTTCCTCTTGGACTTCTAGACTGTGCTGCTGAGCATGCTGATATTTGGGTCTTGTTCAATGCTAGGAATATCAGTGTTCAATAAATATCAGTATGGGAAAGGCACAGTTTCTATAAGAGAATTAAATAGCTCAGGAAAAAATCAAGATACTGCTGCCTCTGCAACAGCCACTGGCTGCACTGACTGTGAAATGTAACCCAGAACTAAATTGTCAGTTTTGGTGTATGCTAAAGAAACCAAGCAATGTCACTCAAGCAGATGTTTGCTTTCCATTATCCTGGCAACCCCTAGTATGCAGAACCTTGTGGTGCAACTCCTTTCAAGATGACATTTAAGAGGAACTTAATCTGTATAGAGCACTAACAAACTGAAGCACAGTGGATTTATTCATTTAAGAGAATTATTCATTTAATTTTCCCCATTTAGTATTTATATTCCTTTACCATTCATTTATTCCCTTCATTTTTATTCATTTATCAAATATTCATTTTAATGGTTTTCATTATCACTATAGTAACCGTAGGGACAGATTTGCAATTATTTTATTCCTTAAGTAGGTTTAGTCTTGGAAAATCTACAGAACAGGGTATGGCCACTTGCTTGTCAGGTTCATTCCCTTTTCTCAGAAGTGTTTGTCTCTTTACTCTCCTTGTTTCTTTGCAGCTCTGCTTAGTTCCTCTTAAATTCCTTTCTGTGATTTATGACAACAGCTTTGTTCAGTGATATTAGACCAAATGCTTGACTGATGTGAAGGACTGAAGTCTGAGTGTGTTACTCAGTGCTTTGGACGCTGACTTAGTCTGCTTGTTTCTCCATATATTTTTCTTTTACTTTCCCTGTAGAATGGCTTTTCCTCAGAAATTCACCTCTTATTCCCTTTTAATGCCAGCTCTATTTCTATGTAAATGAGACCCCTGCAAGCCAGGGAACAGTGACCTTCTAATCAACAAGTGTTTTGAACTACAGCAGAAGAAAATCTAAACCTCTAAAACCGTTGGGTCTGTGTATGAATTTCCATTGCAGCACTGAGAATTCAGGTCTTCTGGTTTTTTCTTAAAAAAAATTAATTCTCTAATATGAAAACAGTGGCTGAGTAATATCTTTAAACTTCACTAAGCATCAGATTGTGCTTTTGGTGGAAACAAGGGCTGGATCATCTGATACCTTTTGTACAAGGCCAGTGCTTTTGAGTTGGAATTCTGGTTCTTTTGTTCTAGACTCATCAGTGCTTATGCAGTTGAGTCCTGGAAGTATTTTCCCAGTCACCTCAAAGGATATCTTCCTAGGTGTAGTGAAACTTTATCCTGGGGAGCAGGATACTCACAGGTGAACCCAGGCTTGCCCTTGGTGAAGGAATAAATTTTTTGTGTTTTTTAACCTTCCATCCTCAGTGAGCCCCAATGTTCTAGAAAACACCTCTGTGACTCCTTAGTGCTCCTTTTCAAAACAACTTCAAACCAGTGTCAGGATCTCTCTAAGCCTTTTCTTCCTTTATCAAACACTGCATTTGAAATTTAAATTCAGTTATCTCTAGACCACCCTAAATTCAAGCCATTCCCATCATGTGATCTTTCACAGCATACCTGTGCTCTGAGTTGTGCCAGAAACTTTGGTGCTGTGTCAACAACAGAAACACAGCTGAAATACTTCCTGATTCCTTGCTTAGTACCTATATTGAACACTTGCAATTTTTTTATTATCACTATTTATATCACTAGAATAGAAAGAAAACCCCTATCCTTGTAGAAAGCATCATGAACTGGGTATTCCCTACAATTCTATACAAAGGAAACCAAACTGCTTCAGATATTTACATTCAGAAGGTTATCTTTGTTGCCAGAAGAGCTAGAAGTAATTTTCTTTACAATGAGATCTTAAGTTTGTTGAGTGTGTTGTGACTCTCCAGCAAAAACTCTTCAAACTCTGACTTGAGGCTGCAACTCTAATTTTGAGAACCATTGCTCTGGAGGCTTTTTATCAGCTCCAAAAATGTCTTATCTCTGGTTGCTTTTAACTGCATAATAACAGGTCATTTGAAATAGGTAATGTCTTCTTAAGAGTTCATAATCTGAAGCCCACAGTTGTCAATGAACATTCATTGATTTCAGGGACCCTGAATCCAGGTATTTATTCATAATATGTGATGTTGGCTTAGTAACTTTAGTAGCATTAAGATATGAGGAAATGGACTGCCTGTTAAAGCTAGACAGAAATATTCTGGTGGCATTCACTTTGTCAGATAAAGCCTTGGAATTCCTGTGAATCTAAACATTTTTCAGCAGTCTGCCTCTTTAGTCAAACTCTGCCTGAGACAGCAAGCCTTTGTCCAGCTCACCTATCCAGCTCCTCCCAGCTCCTGAGAGTTCTTGTAGCCCTGGAGAGGAAGTCCCAGGGCTTTTGGAGAGTTCCAGCTGTGGTGTTACAGCCTGGTGGAGCCTTGGGTTCCTCTTCCTGAGGCTGATTTCTCCCAGGGTGAACCTGGAAGGTTAGGACCAGACACAGCATAAAACATCATTAACATAAATGTCTATTCTTCTTTACACTCCAAATAATTTTCTTCAAAGTATTAGAACTTCCCAAGAAAGTTGTTTTGTTTGTTCGTTTGTTTGTTTTAAATCAGTCAAGGAAACTTGCTTAAAAAAATAATAATCGAGGTGTACATTCAATTAAGAGGAGACATAATTTTTACTTTCTTTCATCTCATCTTCTCATGCAGTGTTGGAACAAGTTTTATATTTGAGAGGGTTTCACTCCTCCTCAGCAGAGACTGAAGTCAGGGGGAAGAGAGCTGATGTGTGCTTTACCCCTCTGGTGTGTGCATGTATGTTTTTTCATTAAATCTGAACATTAACCTGATGGCCTTTAGGCACAATACTTTCTGAAAAACTTAGGTGTGCTGATTATTGCTTGCTTTCCAGCTCCAGATCCTCTTGCAAACACTTCAGGGACCTCATTAAATTCTGCAGCTGTATTACCCTCCTTCTTTATTAACTTTCTTCAAATATCCTGCCATGGTCTAATGTCTTCTCTTGTCAGCTTTACTCCACTTCATACACCTGAAGGAGACTTTATTGTTCTTATTTCCTTGCTCTGAAAACTTCATTCATAGCCAGTTTTGACTTCTCGGGATATTTTTTTTTAGCTCATCTCTCCATTGTATCAGCCTTTGTAGTCCCTTGATAATGTTCTGTGCTTTTTAGGCATGACACACATTTTTTAACCATTATTTTAATTTACTGATTTAAATCTAAATAGAACAAGAAGTACAGCAGAAACATATATGGTCTTATAACCTTTTCCTTTGTCCTAAAAAAAAAAAAAAAAATGGAGAACTTGCAATAACATGAAAAAATAGTCTCAAAACCTGGAGAAGTCTTAGCTTTATTTTTAGGAAGCTGTTAGCCCAGTGAGTGACCAGGTGGCTGTAAGAGGCAGCCCAATTCACTGGTGTGTCCTAAAGGTTGGAGCCACAGCCACTCAGTGCCTCCTGAGTCTGGCCACGAGGGCTTTGCATCAACTCCCCCAATTCCTGCTCCCACTCCAGGCTCTTCTCACCTTCATGGCAAACACTCATATTGCAGGAAAGGTGAAAGATGTTTTTGTCAGGGATTTCTACCTGTTATATCCAGGCTTACCCACATATTGACCTGTCCACAGAGACAAATCTCATCCTTAACTTGTTTTACCAGTTTCAAGAGACTTGGTTTTACACACTTCACTGACCATTACTTCTTCACATTATTTCCATTATTATTTATTAAATTTATTATTTAATAATAATAAATAATTATTATTTCATTAAAATAGTATTTCCAATTAATTTATCTCATTTTGTTAGACTTGTTGGGTCCTATCTCTCTGTCACTCTCAGCAATAAATGAACATGTAAACACCTTTCAGTAAAATTAAGGATACTGGAAAAATTAATATTAAACTTCTCTTTGTGAAAACTTGGGAATTATTTAGACAGGGAAATTATTTCAAGAGAACAGTATAGTAAATGAATGTAACAATTATCTCATGCAGAGCCAGCTCAAGTCAGCAGTTTAAAGAAGTCTCTGTGTCTACTTGCAAGTACTTATGATGCTCAGTGCAATCTGTTAAACCAAGTCAACTGGGCAAGACTAATGCCAAATCAATTGCAGTCACCAATGTCTCATACAGCTACAGAGCAAAAATATTCTTAGTTGAGCATAACATTCATTGCAGGCAGCAATACAGTCATAATCTGGGCTTCTCAAATTAAGTAGGCTGGTGAAGTACAAGGGAGAATTTACCATGTGTTCAGACTTTCCAGTGCTAGTGTTCCCAAAATTTTCATATTATTCTGGTTTTATGGTTCATTTTCCTATGGTTGCTGCTGTTCCTACTATGCTGAAATGGAACTTGAGTCATTTTTGACTATTCAGTATCTCAATGGTCTAGCAGATCTTCATTCTAATCACTTAAAAACTGTTCCTGTTAATTTCAGAACATTTCTTGAAATAATCAGAATTAATTATGGGATGCAGAACTCAGTTTCTCAAATGATTTGTGGGTGTTTATCAGGGAAAAATAGATTCAAACCTACTGAAATTACTCCTACCTACAGAGAAGTGTCAGTGTGATTGTATTTACACAGCTTGATAAAGAGATCAAGGGAAATGCTTTGTTCTAGGTTTTCCTTGGACCAATTAATGGGGCAATTCCAGCTGCCCTGTGTTGTACTTCACCACCCCAGCATCCTCAGCAGTCTGAGACGCAATGATGGTACCAACCATGTGTTCCTTACCTCTGTATCTGAGCTTTAAACATTAAAACTTGATCATGCATTCATGGGATCAATCAAGACCACGTAATTCCAACCTCTGCCATGGGCAGGGACACCTTCCCCTACCCCAGGGTGCTCCAAGCCCTGTCCAACCTGGCCTTGGGCACTTCAGGGATGGGGCAGCCACAGTTTCTCTGGGCAGCCTCTGCCAGGGCCTCCCCACCCTCACAGAGAAGAATTTCTTCCTAATATTTAATCTAAATTTACCCTCTTTCAGTTTAAAGCAATTTCCCCTTGTCCTTTCACTACATGCCCAAGAAAGACGATTCCAAATCCTTTATTTTGCAGAATATCCATGAAGAGATACACCCTCTGCATTCTAAAATGATGTATCATTGTCACTATTTCTATCAGCTGGTCTCTCTGAGAATTTGATGCTCATTTTGGCTGCCTGTGCTGGTTAGATCTCACTGACCACACCAAGTTCCCCTCCTGGCTGTGGGAAATCAAAGCCAGGCTAAGAGCCAGGCAGGCAGGAAACCTGAAAAGCACACAACTCTTCTCACCTGTTCCCTGTGCTCACAGCTGTGTGTTTTCCTGCCACAGCCCTGCTCACTCAGGGGTGTGTACACACAAAATTCAGGCACTGGTGGCGGGGCATGACTGGGAAAGCACTCACAGAAGTCAGACTGACAATTTGTTTTCCTCAGAGGTGGTGGCTTGTTTGTTGGCAGGGGTCATTATTTACCATAGAATGAAGAGAAGGACTCTGAAATTCTAAAGAGTCAGAAGGTGTTTATTCTAACAATTCTATGTTTTTTCTATTATATTCTTTTTTTAATAAGATCTTTTGCTATCAGCTTCTTGATTGTTTCTCTACCACCATTGGATGAGATAGAGCATGTTTTGAAAACACACACAAGAAAAGAACAATCTAAAGTGAAAAATAGCACTTGTTATTTTGAGAACACGAGACGTTTACAAAACTTTTATCAGTCTTTTCCTGAGAACATGAAATTCTTACAGAACTGTTCCCTAGGAAGGTAAACTGTTTTTCCTTGGGAAAATTCGGGTTTGGTGCTGGACCTCTCTAAGATTCACTGACTGTCAGCCCCACAGTCAGGGAGCAAGCACAAAGGATGAGTGCTGGAGATGGTTCAGGCAAGGGCAGATGTAAAGGACCAGCCAGTCTGGGGCTGTCTGGTGTGTCAGCTCACAGGGAAAACCAGGGGCACCTACTGAAAACTGCTGCTGCTGCTGCTCAGGAGGGTTGTGCTCAATTTGGTACTATATATTCCTGCAGTAATTGATCAGTGAGAATTAAAAGAACCCCTAAACCCACCTCTTAGGGTACAAAATAAGATGTTTAAATATTTTTCATGGCTGTAAAGAGCAAGAATAGAAAGCAGAGCTAACATTAGTTTTTAACAATTCATCTTTACCGTCCCAAGATCCTGGGAAAACACCTGCTGAGCGTCCTAGAACTCCCAAAAGATGCTGTACAGAACTGACATCCCTTTCAACTGCAGGTCCCAGGAAGGTTTTTTTTTATCACATCAGAAAAAATATTTTGTTTAAGGAATATTACAAATTTTTTAGAACTGCTTAGTTGTTAAAAAAAAAAAAAAAAAAAAAAAACAGAAAAAAACCCTGAAAGTGCTGTGGGAGATGGAGAGGGAGATAACATTTCAACACCTTTTTACTAAGCTTAAACTACAACTTCATTATTTACACATGTGATTATTTTGCTGTTTGTTAGTTCTGCTGTGGTTTACTTAGGATTTTCCTGTGTAAATAACTCAGTAAATATCCTATATTACCATACCATAATGTACCATAACACAAACATTGTGATGTATGTTTATTTATCAGGTCCTAGAAGTTATAAAATACGCTTTGAGTTATTTCTGTGCGTGTTTGTAGCTGTATCTTTGAACTTACTCTACTGTAAGGCCAAAGGTCTGTGGCCCTCTGTCCTCGTGCCCATGGCCCTGTGCTTTGGGTGACCTCAGCCTGTCAGCCCCAGCTCAGAGAAGGGTGAGAGTGTGTTTAACCCATCCCTGGCAGTGCACAGTGTGAGGTTCTGGGCTCTCCAACACCTGTCAGGAATTCACTGATGGTATGCATGAATCTCAGAAAGAAAGAGAGAAGTGTTGGGCAAAGCATTTTGTGTTTAGTGAGAGGCATTTCCTGACAAAACTCTGCTGTGCTGGAAATGTTTTCCATTCTAGTTCTGCTTCTTGGAAAAACTAAATTTGCAACCAACTGCTGCATAGTAAGAGGATGTGAATTGTGATGTAATTGTCAGAGCAGGCTGTGACACAGCAATGCCTTTGCTCCCAGGGACCAGAGGAGTTGTGGCCAGAGCAGAGGTTTGCTCAGAGCCCCAGCAGCAAGGCTGGCTTTGCCACTGCTATGCCATCAGTGCTGATCAGCTTTGCTGAGCTCCAAAATTCTGGCTGTGAAAGAAAGCAAAATCTTAACACATTCCCAATTACCGTGATTCTTATCTTCAGTTTTGTAAGATATGATTGTCCTGCACTATTGAGTTCTTTTATTTGCTAGTTGTCAATACAGATTCTGCCCATTGTTGTCATAGTAGTTCTCTTCCTTTCCACGTTAATGTGAAGAAGTAACAGCTTTTCTGAAGCCAAGGAAATTAAACGTTTTGTTTTATCAATGCAAGTAAAAATATAATCAAGCCCTGTGTTTGTTTTATTCCTAGCTTTGCTTCCAGCAAAATTTTAGATATGGTAAATACCATTAAAAAAAATACAAAAATCCATGTTCCAACATTTCCAACATACAAGACAGCAGCACAATACGGATTTCTTAGTTTCTTTGTGTCTCAGTGCATATATAAAATTAGTACAGAGCTCCAGAAAGGTATGAAAGAGCCCTACCCGGGGAGCAAGTGCACAGTGCCAGGCAATTGCTGTTGTACTGTGCTATTTCCTGTGCCCTATTTTCACAGACAAACAATTTCTGCCACCAAAAAATGCATGAAAGTTCAGAAATTTCAAGAGTCCCCGTGGTGCTGTGAGTTGTTTTTTCTTCTTCTTCTGTTTGTTTTTGGTGCTTTTAGTTTCTCCTAACTGATGCAGGCAAAAATCACTTGTTTTCCTGAAGGGGGATTTCATTCTCTGAGAGGAATTTCAACATGATCATACTAAAGGAGGTGCTACCTGCTGCCATTTTCAGTTTCTCGAGGGCATAACCCGTTCAGGAGACGAGGCCACTTGTTCCTCAGGTACCCAGAGACAGGGTATTTGGGACAGTTAAAAAGAAAAGTTAAACAAAAATCTCTCACTCTATTCCACAGGCTTTGTGCCTTAGATTTCTATGTGTGAATGTAGCTTTGCAGCTTTAATATAAGAATTGATAAATTTCACAAATAAGTAATACAATGTAAGGCCAGGTATACAATATATAAATGTAATACCTTCCTATTATAAGATTTCTCATTTCTAGAAAATAGCACAGGGGTTAGAGGGGAGGAAAAAGATGGAATTTCAGCCACTGATACTGTTTTTTCTCTCCTCCTAGTCACAACAGTAAATCTAGTTCCCAGAAAGCTCAATCACATCTGGCACTGAACACGTGCCAAGGCTCACGTGCCAAAGACCAGAGCACAATCCTTCCTGCAGGTGGATCTACTGAGATCTGTGTGCAGAGTACAGCCCAGTTTATGGAAAAATTTATAGCAGCTTTAAAGTAAGTGCCTCCTTAACAAGTGCTCTGGAGTGCCATTCTCTGTTCTGGGTGTGCAGTCAGAAATCTGTCAGGTGTCCAAGGCCTGGGCACAGGGCTGGCTTGGGTATAGTCACTAACAGCAGTTAGATCCAAGTTTATCCTAAGTGCTGGACAAACCCACGATAAATCTGTAATAATTGAAAATATCTCTCCTCTACAGCTTCACCCCTCAAAGCAGAGCCATAAGAAAATGTTGGGAATGAAGTAAGCTCAGTAAGCCCTGCTGTCATCCACAGCAATGCCTTTGCACCTAAGCAGTCACTCCTGCAGTGCTGCCAAACTTGTTTTCCATTTTAGATTCGACTTAAAAGTAAAATATGATGAGTTTTTTTAAACATTTTGGTTGTTGTAGTAAATTCTGTACTCCTGGTCCTAATAGATTCTGGCTTGTGACTGGAGCAATTTAATCCCTGAATGTCCCCCTTTAGTTTTTGTCTTTGCCTGGAGGCAAAGATTTCATTACGGTGCATGCCCGTGCTGAACTGTGTGCTAACCCAGCTCCTCCTGCCCAGAGTGTTACATAAATAAGGTAAAACTTAGAGTCCCAAATCCTTTATCAGGTGACAGCACAAATCCTCTGAAAATCCTTTTCTAGCTTATGGTGACGCGTTATGTTTTATGATGAAACCACTCAGGACTTTGCCAACGGCTTTGAGGGGAAGAGCAAGGTAAGAATACAGAAAAGATTGGAGATATTGTGTTAATTAGGTAAAATTCCGTGTCCAAGAGGCTCAGGGGAGGGCCAAGAGCTGCTGTCACTGTGTGCAGGTTGGAGATGGCAGCACTTCCTCAGGGGTGATGCACATCCCACCTCTGCTGTCAGGACAGGAGAGTCCAGAGACTGTGCTGGGAATCAGCTGAGCTCAACACAAGCACCAAACAGAAGGTTTTTGTCTGGATTAAAGTAAAATCTGCTCTTCAGGTCTGCAGCATTATTCTTCCAAAATGTCTTATTTACAAGCTTTGTATGGGGAAAAGTCATGTTCACTTAGAGAGGAAACTTCCCAGTAGAAGTTCAAAATGTTTGTAAGAGCACCACGTTATCAAAACCACGTTTTCGTGTTCTAACCAAGACTTGGCTCAGCTCCACCCTGCTGAGTGAGATGTTTTTGTTGTAGTTGCCTGGTGACTGGCAATCCCCCAAAAATGCAATAAATAAATACACAGTCAGGAGTCCAGAATGGGCAAGATTTACAGCTGCTCTTCTCCAGTAGTAAAAATCTTGCTACTAAAGTGTGGTGTACTGATAGTTTTTTGCATTTTTGTCTTGTTTTTTCTTTGGCAGGTCTTTAATAGTTAACACCTAAGTACTCCCAGTGTAGTAATGGGGTTCAAGACAGATATAGAGAAATACAAGAAAAATGTGTATGTTTGTATATGCTTAAAATGAGCTCAAAAATCTCTTTATCATCCTGATATCTCTTATATCATCCTGCTGATGTGCTGGCAAGCTGTGCAGCTGGGCCTCAGAACTTTAATGTTTGTATCACAGAAGAATTTGATTTTAGAATGAGCAAAAGCCTACACAGATGTGTAAATCCTTTGCTGTTACAGCGGGGAGATCCAGCCAGATTTATTTCTTTCCCAAAATTTCACCTTTAAGGAAGGTGGAAGGGAGATGAGGAGATCAGCAGTCCTCCAAGAGGATTGTTGGTGATCCTTCTGAGAATTTTTACAGAGATGTTCACACATGACCCAGTGGAACCACTCCCTGCCTGGGTGCCAGACTGCACCTCTTCAACCAGCCTGCAAAATTAGCTGATGATAAAGTCTTCATTAATTTACTGTCAGGTCAACTTTCTCCCATGCCACAGTAGTGGGAATGTTTCAGTTCCTTAGGACACGCTCCAAGCTGCATCTTAAATTAATTTTAAAATTATCCATTTCCTTCCCACCTTTATACAAGCACACAAATGAAAACATTTTTAAGCAGTTCATGAATGGCTTTATTTTTTTCTGTGTGCTGTAATAACCAACTGCTCCAGTGGCACAGAAGGAGGGACTGTTGGGACATTTTTTACAGGGATATGTAGAGGGGTGGAGAATTTTTGTAATTATTTTCAGCAGAAATGCAATACTTTTTCATAAATATTGCACTGCACAGAAAATATTCTAGAAATAGACTTACATTAATAATTTTTTATTTTCATCTTAGGAAAGTGTTTAGGGCATAGGATAGGAAGAGTTTTAAGGTTTTTTGAGGTGTGATCCAAAGAGATTTTGATATCCTATTTGATCTGAGAACATTTTTCTTTTTTAATTGGTCACTACCACTGTCATAGTTGATTAATAAAACTGGAGCTGCAAAAAATAGTAACAATTAGCACCAACAGTGCTGTGCACCTCAGTACATTGCAAACATACATTTTCTCTTACCTTTTACCCATTAAATGGTTCCTCTCTCAGATAAGCCCTGCTAATCTGAGGACTTGCTAGATCACACAGTGAAACAGAGGGAGAGCTGTGGAAACAAGTTTAAGGGCAAGAAGCTACAAATACTCTTGACTATGAGTAACTTTACTCTTGGGAGTATTTCAATTAACTCGAGGAGGGATTGTGTAGGGTAATAAGCTCTGAACTTCATGGGAAGTATTCTCAGGACTGGTCCCCAAGCATATTCAATTGCAGTCTTCACATAAAATCACATAAATCTGCAGTCAGAGACTTTTAATAAACATATTTTATACCATAAATTACTTTCTGAGGAGGATTTTTAGAGGTATAATTTTACAGCATTGACCTCCAATAGACTCATAAAATTCTATCATGTTAAATGTATATTTAATGGCTTTAAACATTTTATATTAGTGATCCAGTGGGCCTGGAGCACTCTAGTACTGCAACAACCTATTGCATCAGTGGATATTTAGAGAGATTTAAAAAATGCAGATTATTGACTTTATTATTGATGCAGAGGAGCCACTGTATCTTATCAGGCAATTAAATGCCCTTTCATAAAGTGCTCATTGCATGGAGTCTGAATTTATGGAAATTATGAAACTTAATGGCTCCACAGGAATCATTGCATCCAATCTGAAGCCTTTTTTTGGGATATTCATATTTATTTTAATATTCATGCTTGTAGTAATGAGAAATTAAGGAATTTTGTAGTAAATTACAAATGCAAGTATGTAGATATAGAGGTTGCTATATTAATTCAAGTAAATCCTAAAGAGAAATGTGCTTGCATCCTTTCTTCCTGCCTTTAAAGGTATGCAGTTAAACCAGCCCAAGGAAAAGATATGGCTGTATTTTGATAGCTTTTGTAAATCCAGGATGTGCCAGGTCAAAATTTACAATTTTAATTTTCATTTCTACATTTGATTTACGAATGCTTCATCCCTTTCTACTAGGGCTGTAATTTTGCACAGATTATTCTGACATATATTTTATAGCTAATGAAGGATTTTGGATGTATCCACATACAATATGGCATTGAACCTGGAAATTGCTCTGCTGTCTTCACTTGAGTCCCTTTATAAATTCAGCCCTAAATTCAGCCTTCCAGTGAGGTCCCTCTGGCTGGCAGTTTTTTCAGTTCTAAGTGTGTGTATTACCCAGACAGGTTCTGTCAGTTCTCAGAGATTTAATTTATTTTTTTCAAAAACCTGGATATTCAAAGTTATTTGATATTGGACACAAAGGAGTAGAAAATATGAGAAGTACACCACAAGAATGCTAGATTTTTGCAGGGTTTTGTTTCCTACACATCATCCTTCTGGAAATGAAGCTGTGGCTGTGTTGAAATTGCCCCATCATTAAAACCCCTGAGCTGGCACTCTTGTGTGCTGAATCCACCCAAGGAGGGGTCTCTAGGCTATCTGTTCTAAATTTTACTGTAGCTCCATTCACTCTTTGCTCTCTTCTCACTTGGCAAAACAGGAAAATTCATGGAATCCCATATTGCTATAGCTTGTGTAGTCCCTGGGGAGAGCAATTGTTCAAATTGACTATGTACATGTAGAATTTAAATAAAAACACTTGCTGATTTTCTTGGACTTCAAAACTGGCTTGTTCCTTTGTCTGAGATTGGCAAAAGGCAAGCAGAGGATTTCACTGTGCTTCCAATAGCACTGTTTTGCCCCTATTTTCAGTAAATTTTTCTTAAATATCCTCACATTAGTAAAGCCAGGTTTACCTATGTTACAGGTTTACCTTTGTTATCAAGTTGCCCTGAGTTTTTTGTAACCTTTAGAATGTCCCAAGTCTGTTGTGCCTGATGCTGAAACATAGGTGCCTGTATACATTGTGGTAGATTTGGAGCAGAACCAGAAAAAAGTCACCAAACAGAGCCAGTGCTTCATTAGCCACTAATTTCAGACAGTGTTTAAATCACAGTTAACTTTAGGAATCTCTTTAGTTTCTGTTCAAGTCAAAGATGAGACTTACTCTCAAACTGAGTAATCTTTTCTACTTAAAGGCTTCTCTGAGTAAGGTCCTTTGTAGAATAATAATTAAACCAGAAATTTTTAAGAAGTCTTTTTTTCATCTTTGACTCACTTTCTTAATGCAGGGCTATCTATAAGATAATGCTACTATTTAAAAGAGGTAGTTTCCCTGTTCTTGCTGTGAAGAAGCTTTATAGACTAGTACAAAATTATTTCAGGTCTGTGAAATGTTTGGTCTTGACTCTTTCATTTTCATGGTTTTGGGTTTTTGTTTTGGTTAGTTTGGGGGGGTTGTTTTTGTTTTTGTTTTTAGAAAATGTTCCAATGCTATAAAATAAATTCTTCTGTAGAAGGAGACTGTAGAAAAGTCCCTCAAGTGCTTCACTTTGAGGAGCTTCGTTCATCAAGGCAGAGGGCTTTGGAAGCCACAAGCATTATAATCACCTGGCTTTGCTCTCTCTGAAATCAGTGGCAGCAAGAGCAAAAGGAGCTGCTTCCCTTTGGTTTATTGTTCCATTTTCTGATTAACATCTTAAACCGCATTTTGATCATGCAGCTTCCACTGCCAGAGGATGCATGATGGTTTTTTGTTGCTCTTCTGAGAGCACCAGCTCATCTTGCTGCTCAGCCACAGCATCTCTCATTTAGCTGTCCCCCTCAGTTACTGTGAGAATGCAGCACAGCCCTGGCTCAGAGTGGCCCCACTCCCTCTGGTGACCTGTCAGAGGAGCTTTTAGACCTCTTTCCTTTCACCACCCAGCAACGAATTTTTTTCTGCACAAAATGTGTTTTTAACATTTTGTGCTGAATAAATTTAACAGGTCGGATTCAAATAAGATTACTACCATTGAAAAATTTACTCTGCACCAGTTTAGCCACAGTGACTGTCCAGAAGAAGTATCCTTAGCCTGCAGAAAGTATTGTGTCATTTAACTGTCCCAGAGGTCAATGTCAGAAAAGAAATACTACATCATGTTACCTCACATTTGCTGCAACCAGAACTGTGAGCAGTGCTGAAGTCTAGTTAACATATATCCATTTGACTATGGAACTGAGCCATTTTGGCAGTTATTTCTTTTAATTTTCCCACACAGATGGTTTTATTCCCGCCATGCAATTTTTTTCCCCACCACTGGTTTTTTTTTTTTCCTCATCTAGCTTTCATTAGCTTTTGTTCTCCACGTATTATTCAGGCAAGTGTGCTGCACATAGTCTAGGATTGCAATTAAACAGGAGTGGGAGAGGGTTAAATGAATGACAGATCTGTGCTTAAGCTTCTGCCAGAGATAATGGTGGATAAGTGCAGGGGTCCACTCTTTCTGCTGCATCCTGTGACTGTTATGTGTAGGTATTAAACAGAGAGGACCAATATTTCTCTCTGTTTCCTTCCCCTTTCCCTTCTGCCTCACATGAGCGTCACACGGCGTCCATCGGTCTCACAAAGGCAGTGTCACGTGCTCAGTTATTGCTGCTAGAAATAATTCAAAATCAGGCCTGGCTGACACGTGATAATCACAGCCTTCTTTATGGCAGGCCAATAAAAGTCACCAACAAAAAAACCTGAGGCTTTTTAATGGAGAAAAAGCACTAATGAATAGGCATTAATTGAAAATTAGGCATGAAAAGCAGAAAAGAGGTAAGACAAATCAATTGCTATACCTATAAGCCTGAGCTGACAATAAACCAACAGCAATAGCAGCAAGATGCATTGGACCAAAGTAATCACAGGTGAAACCAGTGGCAAATTAGGTGTGAATAAATTAGTTTAACAAAGGTTAAACTACAAACATCTAAAACACTACAAACTAAAAAAATCTACAAACACTAAACAATTCCACAACTGAACATGAGTGGAGTAACTGTACAAAAGGATTGGAAAAACGATACAAAACAATTTAAGATTTACGCCCTGCCTCTGGTAGGAGATATGAGGATTGACTGTGGGAGCATAAAGAAACAAAAACTATAGTGGCTCTTTCCTCTTTTCCCTGTGCTAATTTTATAATCCTGGGAGTCTCAGTTCCCCCTTGTGCTGGGCACAGATGGTGCACACGCCAGCTCCACGTTCAGCAGATGGGCACGTGGGCATGAAAGGTGATGCAGAGGAGAAAGTTTGATCTCAGTAACCTTGCTGTCAGGTGATTTCATTTGTGATCTGAGTGGGGAGAATTTGCCCAGTAACTGTGCTTCAATTCTCCTCTTCATGATGATAAATTATTTTTCCTTTGTGTTGAAAGCTATATTCAGGAACTGTGTTTCAGCCTTCTCTTGCCTTAAGTTCCTGAAGAACCCTAAATATTTTGTTGGCTCTTCCTGAAAAATTAGAAGCAGGCACTGGGCAAGTCATGGCTAAACATGAAAGAGGATATTGAGGAAAGAGTTATAAGGTCATTAACAAAACCTATTCTGTTGTTCTGTTTTCTGACACATGAAAACTGGTTAGTATTACCAGATAAAGGACAGCCTGTGCCATTTTTGGTCTAAGCACTGCTGCGTATTTAACCTGCCCAGTCTGGTGCCAGGTGGGCATGCACCAGGACACCTTGGAGGGAAGGAGGCTGTGCCTTTGTGATTGCTGCAGAGCAATTTGGAATTTTTCAACATGAAATTACCATCATATTCCTGCTCTCCACTGGCACCAACAAAACCTATTAACTGTAATAACAGGACTGATTTTGCTCTTATTAGGCATTTATTAAGAGCTAAGGATCTCGATAAAGCAGAATATGCTGCAGCTTGACAGGAGAAGTGAAGCATTCTGGAGAGTGCTCCTGCCATCCATCCTCCTTCCCTGGTGGTGATGAATGTGCACCATGAAGAGATTAAATCATGTGCTTCACTCCAGTAATAAAATGCTCTGTGCACTTTCTCAGTAGTCAGATTGTTGATTCTGATCAAGTGGAGGACTTGGCTGATCTTGGGATTCAGCTGATAAGAAAGTGGAAATATTTGAAACTCAGAACTGACTGCCAACTACATAATTTCATACATTCATCTATAACAGTTAAAATATTGTGTGTTCTTAAATTTATTGCTGCTCTTTACAATAAAGAGCTGTCCCTGAATTTAAATAGTTGGATTGATTTTTTTTTTCCTCTAAATTTCCTCAGGCACAGGAGCTCTTCTATCATAGTAACTACTCCTGGCTCACACCTGGGGCTAAGGCACAGGTGTGGGACAGTGTAGTGCCATACTCAGAGCACTGTATCTGCACTGCTGTGAAACCTACAGATTCCAGCTGATGTATCAGGGCAGAATTAACAAAGGGAAAAATCACAGATTCAAATTTCAGCTGCATATAAGCAAATATTTTTCTAGAATAGTTAATATGGTTTTTGCCTGATCTGAAGCTATTTGAGAATTCAGGTTGAATCCTGTTTAATTAACAGGCTTAGATAGATAGATTATCTATCTAATTATGCTGCTTGTTTTGTGGGATGAAATTTACACTCCTATTTCCCAGAATTCCCAAATTGCTAAATGAATCTTCACTATCATATTCTAGGTACAGCTTTTTCTCTTTCAGAAGAACCTGTCCAACTTTTAGTATAGTGGAGTGAGTGATCTGGTGCATCAGAAACTAGGAATCTTATTTTCTACCTTGGTAGCAAGGAGCCTTTAGAGCTATTCAGTCTTGCCTCCTCTTTGTGAGTGCCAGGCTCAGAGGAATTCTCCTCCAGGGAGAATGGAGCCTGACCCTGGTGTGTCAGCAGTAACTGAGATATAGAGCAGCATAATGGTTAGGGGCATGCACCTACACAAGAGGCCTTGTGAGTTTGTTCTCTCAGGAAAAGGAATGATCTCAATGACTTTTCTGGAATTTATTGTGCAGTTTAGCAAAAAAAAAAAAAAAAAGCTTTAAAAGCTCAGTTATTTGCAGGTAAAATACAGATATAAGCATTAACTACTGAAATTATTACCTATTTTAATACCCATTCACTTCATGCACAAACTAATGTTTTCAGGTTTCTTTTCCCTTTATTCTGCTTGGTTTTGGTCTCAAGAATGTAGAAAGGAGCTGATTGCTGGAAGTAGAAGAGAATTAGCCTTTGATTCAGTGCAATTTGCACACATGTTCTTCCACAGAGCTGTTACTTGAGCATTTTACTTTTAGGTACTTGCTGTTTCTAAAATAAGCAAAGTCCAAAACTGTATGGCTGTCCTTAATGCATTGCACAGAAGGACT
Source organism: Irena cyanogastra (assembly GCA_013397155.1). NCBI lineage: Eukaryota > Metazoa > Chordata > Aves > Passeriformes > Irenidae > Irena > Irena cyanogastra. The sequence continues at coordinate 1,653,735 of VWZV01003266.1, forward strand.
CAGAGTAATCAATGTATGGATTAAACAACACTGTCAATTAATCTTTAAGTTTGGAATGACTTGGCAAAGGTTTTCAGTATCATTCAAGAAAAAATATGGGGCCCTGCAGTTTTCTTAAAGGAATTCTATACATTTCTAAATATGCATGCAGCAGTTTGCTAATCCATGTCCTTGCTTTGCTGTAAATACCTAAAACCTGCATTTCTGAGTTATGTTCAGGTGACCTGGGTATGATGAGATAGTGCCAAAGGTGCCAGGTCTGCAAGCATTGGGGTTTGGGTAGTTCAAGAGGATGTTTGTCTCTATACATTTTAATTAGCCCTGGGAAACAAGTATACAGTACAGTGTAGCATTGATACAGATTGCTACATTGTAACATTGATAAGATGATAACATTATACAAGTGCATTGTTCTATGATGAGCAGAATGTTCTGCTTTGTTCTGAAATCTATTCCATAGGATAGATGGCATGAACTTGGTTTGAAATGGCTGTAAAAGCCCTGGGGGCTCTATTCTCCTTAAACCAGTGGAGCTGGGGAAGGAGAATAGAACCTAAAATGTCAGGAAAATATCAGGCATCATTTGTCTCTTTAGCAAGGAGATGAGTTGCTGAGATTTACATGTAAGGATGAGAAACCCCTTTCAAAACTTTTCTTTACAATACTGCAGTTTGGGAAATACATAACAATGAAAGCATGTTTACTTTGTGTGGAATTCATGTCATGACGAGGATAATAAGACCCTCCAAGGCAATAATTGCTTCACTGTAGGGTGCTTCTGCATCTCAAATTGCTCAGCATCTGGGTTTAAATCATTTGTGTTCCTGGTGGGTAAAGCTGCCAGGCAGACAAGTAGCATTTTTAAACTTACACAGTGTGATCATGGCGTGTGTGCATTTAAGGCTGAGCTTATTTTCATCGGGAGCTGTTACTTACACCATAGAGACAGACACCAATAGATTCTGTATGATACAGTCTTAATAAATTCTTTTCATTCACAAGGAAAACATTCAGCTTATGTTACAGATGTGGTTTGGGTATTCCAGCAGACTGTCCAGCAGGAAGGCTTTGTCTGCTGAGCTCAGAAAATGTGCAGTAAATTCCACAACTTATCTGTGCTGTGCTGGGCAGGTGACTGCCACCAAATGCCATGCTGAAGATCATTGCATGAGCAGGAAGAGGCTTTGCTGTATTCCTAGAGAATGATGATATAAATGTGTAAAGTAGAGCTCAGCTTGGTAAGAGGCCATTCTGCCTGCAGAAACCACTGAAATGGAACTTGTGTTTCATTTTTACTGAGGGAGGGTTAGACTGGTGACAAATATTCTGTCTTTGATGTGTCCTTCTCCACTGCAGCTTCTAAATGATTGCATGCAGAGCATTCTTCCAGTCCTAACCTGAGGTACACAGACTGTGTCATGGGGCATATGGGGAGTAGCTCTTGTGGTGCTGATTTTTGAAAATCCTGATTCTGAAAAGAGCACCCTGAGGTGGCTGGAAGTCCAACTTGACACAGCTGATCTGCACCTTGACTATCTGAATTTCTGAGGTGTGGGCAGCAATGAGACTTGCACTGTCTGTGCTCTGCCCATCTCAAGTTACGGCTTAACACCTTGTGTTCATGTGTTCATTTCATATCCCCAGCTCCCAGTGCTGGTGTTTTGGGAAGGTTTTCAAACCCTGCTCTTGCCTCCATCCATCATGTCCCTGTGAGAGGACAGCCTCGTGTGCTGCTGTCTGTGCAGGCTGTAGGTCTCAAATGCAATGCCAATCTATCTGTCCTGAAACTGTGGCTCTGGAGAGACCCTGGCAAAGTCCTCATGTGCCTGACATTTCTTTTTGGCTCCAGTGGCAGCTGCTTTGAGATTTTATTGGGGGCAGGTTGGTTTTTTTTTGGGGGGGGAGGGTTTTTTCGGTTTTATTTGTTTGCTTTTTCTTCTTCTTTTTTCTTTCCCCCTACCCCCAGGCTATTTTTAACTTGGATCAATTCCCTGATCTGATTCACTTCACAGTCACACAAATACTTGTACTGGCACAACAGAGGGAGCAGCAAGAACTAGCAGAAAGAGTAGTGACTGCACACAGCAGCTCTTGTACAAGAAGAAAAATACCTTAAAGTCCTCTCTACTATGTCCATTTGAAGTGCCTTCATTCGGTGTCTGCTACAGGAGCTTTTTTTTTGCTGTGGATTTTCCTCTCTTTGTTGTTACACAGGTTTTTTCCCCAGAACAAGTTGTTTCAACTCTGCCAGTACTCATCTGCCATCTCGTTAGTTGTCTGCTGGCTACTGAAGCACTGAGGAAAGAAGCAAAACCCTCTGTAGACTTCCAAGCCACGTTAGCGGGCAGCTGAAAATCAGCATAAGATAAACATTACCTGATCTTCAAAAGGCAAAAAGAGTAATCATTTTCTTGTTAACCACACAATTCTGGCTCAAAAGCTTCTGCCAGTCTTAATGCAGAGTGATAAGGGACATCCCCTCCACGAGGGGCTGTTCCCCTCTGCACTGGGAGAAAGAGGTTTGCCAAGCCAGCCTGTGCCAGGGCTTGGTGCTTTCATGCTGTTCTGCTTTCTACAAGGTGGTGTGATCAGCAGTACTTGATGATCTTGAAGGTTTTAATTATGATTGTGGTCTGTGGTTTGGCTCTTTGCTCACAAGCTTCTTTTTTTTTTTTTTTCCTTTTTTCTGTGAAGATTGAGTCACTTGGAAGGCGATTCTGCTCTCTAATGTCATACTTCTCCATGTCATAGTCAGTCATGATATAAACTTCTTAATGTACCTGAAATCACCCTTTTTTAATTCTTACCCTCAGTTTTGGGAAAGGGGAGAAGTTAGTCATAAGAAATGAAAATGTTTTACTTTTATGTTTGCTTGGTTTCAGAAAAAGATTCACAGTTAGGTCCTGACCCTTCTTGAGCCAGTAGCACCTTCAGTCATCTTTTATACCACTACAAAGTGAACATAGTAATCCTGCTTTTCTTCTTCTTTCATTTGAGAGTGATACAGTGAAGTGGAAGATGTGCATGCACCTAAACTTATGAAAAAATACTCTAACAAAACACAGATCTGCTGAAAACTTCAGCATTTCTATTCTTTTTTGTTGCCTTCTGCCTCAGTAATATTTGGATTCTGGGCAGGATTGAGGTTGCTTGGTAGCTGTGAGATAAGAAAATAATAATAATTGTGCTAATGCTAATATTAATAATAATGGTATAATTTTAAAGAAAAGAAGAGAGAGAAATAACACCTGACAGTTGCTCACCACTCCCTGACCAATACCCAGCCCAGCCCCGAGCATTTCTGGGCAGCTGTCCCTTGTTTATACACTGGTGCTGTGTGGTTGGCAATATCCCTCTGGCCAGTCCCAGTCAGCTTTCCTGGCTGTGCTCCCTGAAGCCTTCTTGTCCACCTGCTCACTGTCAGAGCACGGGAAACTGAAAATTCCAGGACTTGGGATAAGCACAGCTCAGCAACAGCTCCAACATCAGCGTGTTATCAGCATAATCCTCACCCTAAATTCAAACACAGCCTGTACCAGCTGCTAAGAAGAGAATTTACTTTAGTCCAGCCAAAACCAGGAGACATCTGAACTGTGCTTGAAACCCTGCAATTGAAGAGGGTTCTTGGAAATAGCTGTAAGGGTGGGGAAAGTGCTCACATCCTTGCTCTGTGCCAGCCTAGAACAGAGAAGCTTTTGCTTGTTTCTGGAGCATGGAGATGCCCTTCTGTTACTTCATGTCCCTTAATGTGTTCACCAGGAAACCTGAAATCAGAGCTGTAGGAGGTATTTTACTCCCCCTTTGGCACAAAATGATAACTTTCAGCAAAGGGGACTTTTATTCAGCTATATGCAGTGGATTTCAGCCGTGCACCTGAAGGCAGAGGAGATGGAGTTCTGTGAGGTATATACTGCACAAAAGGGTGCCACAGTCTCCACCAGTTTAGGAAAGTGTCTAGAGACTTTATTCTGCTTTTACTCATATAGGTGTAAGGAAATTAATCAATAAGCAAGGACATAGGGTGAAAACATATGGTCTTTGATATTTAATAAATGGATTAACAGAGTCTACTGCTTAATATTCAGCCTCTGCCTTAGGAGTATAAATTAATAAGCATTAGATTCTCTTTAATGAGGAATTTTCCCTTTTAAAACCTGAATGAATTATCAAAAAGAGCTCTGGCAGAATTTCAAAGACATTTTCTGACCTTCTAGTATTCTGGCCTGCATGAATTTTTAACAAGATGCTATATATCTGGAAGGCCTATTAGAACTTGTCTGCAGGAAATCTATCTGCCCTGCAGCCCCTCACCCCCTTTTTTTCTTTTTTTTTCTTTTTTTTTCTTTTTTTTTCTTTTTTTTTTTTTGGATAATCAGACAACTAAAGCAGAAAAAGGAAAAATATCTATAATAGCATTTATTTTATGCAAATAAAGTTTCAAAAAAGAGTCCTTAGTCAAGTTAATAAAACTCCACACATGGTTTTTAAATATTAACTATGGCTGGAAAAAATCCTTTATTTATAGTGCCACTTTCATTTATATTAGTTTTTGTATAGTATCAACAATGTAAAGTGTTCCAAGATCTGTTTGAAAATGCATATTTTAAAGTGCATAACATGCATAACTTACAATTAAATGCACATGCTATGCTTTTCTTTTTTGCTGGTTTCTATCCCAGAAAACCTTTAAGAACTCTTTCTGGCATCTAAGATTGTTTGGAAAATAAATGTAACAGACCAAAGCAGATGGTTTAAGTATTTGTAGATTGATTTTTCAGCATAATGAAGAAAGCGTATTGTCACTACTTGCTTTATATTTTTTATTTTTTAAAGGGTTGCTCTGTGACATTTTGAAAAGGCAGAACATTGTGTTTCATGAGAGGTTTTAGTTATCTATGTAAATTTTTACTGATGATGTTTTGAATTCTAAATGCCACTTCAGAAAAATACTGTATCTGTTAATGTGAAACTGAACTGTTCCACTTCTTGGCATCCCAGTATCAGCTGCTCCTACAGGCAGGGCAGTCTGGGGGTGGGGTTTTGCTCTGAATTGCTGGAGCAGATTCCATGCCCCAGCAGCTCCCTTCTGCTCAGTGCCATGGATTAGACACCTCCTCCTGCAGCTCCCTGGGGCTTTCACCTTGCCCACCTGGAGGCTGCAGAACAGAAAACAGCTGGGAACAACCCTTGCTCCCAGACATGGGTGATGTGCTCCATGATTCTCACATGGATCAGTGCCCATGTGAACCAGGGGAGAAACAACCCTGGTTGTTTTTAGGTTTTAGTAAACAGGTTATTAGAAAGGGGTTCCCTTTATCTTGTTAATGGCAGGAACCACTAATAGGATTCTCATATCACTATTTCTTTTATTCCACTGGTTTCAGGGGGAAGTTCCCGTCTGATTTAATTCTTTTGTGCAAAATACCTCCCCAGGATAAACCCACAGGAGCTGTTGCAAGTCGGTGGAACTGCACATCAGCTGGACCTGAGCCACTGAGAGCCACTGAACGTAAAACTGGGAAATTCAGAGGCTGCTTCACACATTCAAATGCTAACTGGTCCCTTGGGTCTGGAGTTCACTGACATTCCCTGCCCTGGCTCTTGATTAGGGCCACACGAGAGTGGAAAATGATGCTGAAACACATGGCTTAATAAGAGCTGGTTAATTATTTGCTCATATTACTTTGTCAGGACAGCTTAGCCCTGGAACAACTCGATTGTGGCTGATTTTCAATAAGGCAGCATTGAGCTGACACAGTATTGTCTTTCTGTGATTAGACAAGGGGTAATGGTTTAAACTGAAGGTGGGTCCATTTAGGTTAAAGATAAGAAAGAAGTTTTTTACAATGAGGGTGGTGAAGCAATGCCACAGGCTGTCCAAAGATGTGACAGATGCCCCATTCCTGGGAACATTCAAGGTCAGGCTGGACAGGGCTCTAAGAGATGACCCTGCTCCTTGCAGGGGGGTTGGATTAGGCAGCCTTTAGAAGGTCCCTTCCAGCCTGAACTGTTCTATCATTCCAGTATTTCTTTGCAGGGAGAGGAAGTTTTAAGGGTGTGTTGATTTAATTGTTGAGAATAAGGCCTGCAACAGCTCGTGGCAGTTCTTTTCTGCCCGTGTCAGACACTTGCAAGGACACAGGCAATCCAAGCAAAGCTGGATGTGTCAGAGTTATCAGAGGGCAGTCAGAAACTGGATCCCTGTTGTACCTTTCATGTTGTTGCCCTTGGTTCTCTGTCTCTTTTTCATGTCTAATTCTGCACATGCAACAGGCAGCCTTTCTGAGCTCATTGCCTACAGGCAGGCAGCCTGACAGCTCCCTCCCAGTTCCCTGGGGGAGGGATGGCAGGGAAGTGGGATGTCACTCTCTTCAAAATGTTTTCCACTAGAGCGACAGGTGATTCCTGGTGTGCAAAAGTGACTCTCATGGGGGATATTTATGCTTTTTTTTTGTTGTTGGGAACTCATGGGTGCAAAAAGAAAAAGGCAATTGGACTGACAGGTGAGAGGTGCACAATAACAGGGTAGAGAGATCAGAGAGGATAAGAAAAAAACCTCAGGCAGGTAGGTGGCAGGCGCCCCAAGGGTGAGTAACAATGCAAAGGGAAGGCCTCTGTCTTAGACTTCTTTAGCTAAACTTGTGGTTTTGTTTTTTAAAAAAGCATCACTTGCTATTTCTTTGCTAAGGCTCAATGTAAAATAAGTTGGAGACCACTAATGAGACAGAAGTGCTTTGGCACAGGCTCCACATTTGGCTCCATCAAGCTGAATAATGTTGTACCCCAGTGCTTGTTGTGCAGGGCTGTTGTACAGCCTAGCACTGCCCAGAGAGACTTTTTTATTTAGTTTTCAAATGTCCTCATGCTGCAGAGTTAAAGGATCAGTGTGCATGAGGAGATGAACAGCTAACAGTAGAAACCAAGGCAGGATCAGCATGTCCTGGTTTCATCCCAGTGAAGTCTGCTAGGGAAATAATGATGAGGTTTTGAAAGACACCTGGAGATGTTAATCACCCAAATGCCATCAACAGTGCTAGAAAATTACTTCTACTTGCCTCAATTTAAATAAAGGGATTGTCAATATCTACTCAATTAAGCTGGGTCTCCCTGATGGTGCTATTGACCACAAGGGAGGGGAGTGTGCTACATAGATGATAAGTGGTGAAATAATTAACAAACTGTTGTTCTTCAGACAAACTATTATATTTCCCCGGAGAGAAAGAAGTATGGGACCTTTTGTTATGGAAGTACTTTCTAAGCATGGTATCAGTGGGTTAGAAATTGGAAAAAGGAATAATTCTGTGAACCATCATGCTTATCTTTAAGGACATTGAAATAAAAAATATACTGTGCCTTACACCTGCAAGCTCCATAGGACTGCATTTTCAATTTATTTTTTTTTTCTGAATATGCCACTGTACTTGGAAGGACTAATTTGCATTTAACGATTTAAATGAACAGGTATCTGCTCAGATGGGAAAGCACACAGCAAAAGGAAATGGGGAGTAGAGAGCAGACATTTGTATATAACATTTCTCAGAGGAAGCCAAGTCTATAGCTGAGCAGAAACAAAATTAAAATCATGTTTTCAGGTGGCCAGTGCAGCTGCTATCCTTGAGTTTGCCTCTGCCTTTGCCCTCTCTGCTGATTTGCTAGCATTTCTTTATATGGCATGACTTCTGATTTATGCCATGTGACAGAGAGCCTAAATGGTTTTTCTGAAGTTTAATGTGACTGTTTGGTGGCACATTTGACAGAGTAAATGTGGATGCACAGTTCGGTTGGAGAAAGAGAAAACTAGATAAGATTTCCCACGGCTCTCTCTGGGAAACACTAGGGAGCCAGAGACAAGGAATTCAAAACAATCTGCACCTGGTGTTTTGACCAAGTTATTTGAGGGAGTTTCTTAATTAGCCAATCATGTGAAATGTATTGATTAAATGACCAATCAAGTGCACCTGTAGCAGGGCATGTTATAAAGGAGGGAGGCGTGGCACTAAAGCAGCTTTTAGCCTTTGCCACAGCACACGGTGTGCGAGGTCAGCTTTGCTCCTGATACAACAGCGACAGGTAAATAAAGCCAGGTGGAACAAAGAAAGCTGCCTTGTTTCAGCTGGTCTCTCTGCAGGGCAGTGGGAAGGAGCTTTTCCCAAGAGCTTGCCATGCCCTGAGAAGCTCAAGATGCAGCTCGGGCAGGGCACAAGGACAGCAGCACCCATCAGGGACCAGAGCTTCCCAGGAAGGTGAGACTTCACTGCAGGTGACACTGAGTGCAAGAGAAGCAGTCAGTGCTGCATGGCAAAGACAGCAGGAGCTTTGTTTTACCATGATTTGTCTTCTCAGAGGTGTGAATCTCCTGTACTGAGAGCTGTCCCCCTGGCAGAGAAAAGTGTAGTTCAGCTGCTTGTTTGGGGGGTCAGGCAGCACTGTCCCAGAGCCACCTGAGGGAAAGGTCTGCCAGGTGTTCTGGGAGTGCCCAGTGGCTCAGCCACCACCTCTGTGCCTCAGGTTGCAGTTTCACCATCCGTGGTGAGAGGCTGATAGTCACACCACCCCCAGTGCTTTCCCACACACCTCAGTGGTTTGGCACTGGCAAAGTCTGATCTTGTCCGGGACAGTGAGCTGGTGGCCACTTGGGTAAATGCTGCTCTCAGAAATTCTCCAGACACTGAATTTCTAGAGTTCACCTGGGCTGTCAGGTGAGTGCAGCTATCAGTTGACTTAGATTTCTGGATAGGAAAATGAAGTATTTCTGGAGGGCATATCAGTGAGTATATATTAGAAGAATAAATAGTGATCAGAGGATATGTTTGGCTTTTAAATGCAGGCATTGAGTCCAAATGTTTTGTTCAGCCCTCCTGGTTCCCAGATTGTTCTGAAATGCTGCAGGAGAACAGTGCAGAGAGGTTCTGCCTCCTGTACACAGAGCAGAAGGGTTCAGTAGCTCTTGTACAATGAAGAGCTCACAGAAGGGCATTCAAACACCTGTAGTTACCAAAAAAGCACTTACAGTGCAAAGACTTGCATGTGTGTTCATGTAAAACATCCAAGGGAGTACAACGCAGATTTCTGAGTGTCCTGGTTTATTTCTGTGGCACGTCCTGGGCCATAGCATGGCATCTGGAGATGTTTGGGGCAGGATTGGATGTGGCACTTGCTACCATGGTCTGGTTGACAAGGTGGTGTTTGGTCGTAGTTGGACTCAAAGGTCTCAGAGGTCTTTTCCAACCTCATTGATTCTGTGATCTCTGCTCATTTATTGCTGCCTGGTGTGTTTCTCTGGGTTTTATCTGATGCATCTGTCCACGCAATCCTAGGCACCTGTGATGGAGTTCTCTTAGTGGAAAAGCGGAAAATGCTTATTTAAATGTTTACTGAAACATAATTTTTGGGAGAAGGGTTAATTTTGTCTGGTAGGATGACTCTTATATCATCTGAGGATGCAATGCATTTTATAGATTTAAAATTAACAATGTATTACATGAATGCTACAGGAAATTAGGTGTACCTGAAGGGAGTTGGTTGCCCTGTATAAATAAAGTTGCATTAACCATGCATGAAAAACCAAAACAAATTAGGAATAATTGTGTATCTGTGTTCTTCGTGCATGTAGAAAGGAGAAACAGCATTTTTATGGTTAGGAGAGAGATTGGTAATGACAAACTTATTTCTAATTGTGACTCAATATGTGTCAACTCTGCAGCCATTGCATGTCCCTCAGACAGTGCAAGTCACCATCCTGCCTGCCTTTTTCCACCTCTCCATCTACAGAGTTATTTAGTACTATGGTTTTTTTGTTTTTTTTTTCTCTACCACAAATAATGATTTGAATTTCAAAAGGTTTTGCTTTGAAACTGCTATCACCCTCTTTGTTTTTGCTTTTTTGCATATGTTCCATGATTTTGCTGGCAGCGAAATTCATAAGCAGCAAGTTTTAACTAATTAGAGAATATTAATAGAGGATGAATTTCAAATTCATATATATGGCATTTCACACTATCTATTCTCAGTCATATGCTCTCCTCTCATGAGCTAATAATGTACTGTGTAATTTATGAGGTATGTCAAATGGGCTACTTCACAGATTTTAAATATCAGCTCATAAATTGTGAATAATCATATTCACAAATATTATTTCTAGAAATTAATTAAAATTAATAATAGATCTGTATACTAATTGTTGACCTCGGGTGGCAAAGATTGTGTATGGAAGAGGAAACCATTTTTCTCAGTGATTTTCTGCACAATTGCTCTAATGGACAATCTGACTACACACTGGAACATCAAGGCTTAAATTAGGTATTGAATATCAAACACTGGCAAGGTAAGAAATTGAATTGTTTGTTTTCCACTGCAATGACAAGAATCCTACTTCTATAAATTTAGTTCCAGCAGTCAACTGCATTGGAGAAACACTAAATTTTCCAAAGGATCATAACTGCTTTCTGGAGCGCAGTAGCACAACAGCTCCTTGTTACTTAAACAAATGTAGAAAGTCACATATAAATGTGAATATGAACACAGCTGACTGCACATGGTTTTTCACCTAAGTAAATCAATATATGACTGTGTAAATCCTTGGGATTTTTGAAAATTCTGGCCTTGGCCAAAAAACCACCCCAAGATTAGAAGTATATTTGTATATATTCTCCATCTGCAAACTTAGATATAAGTTGAAGATTGGTCTTATATATCAGAAAACAACTTTCTTCAGGAAATCAGTTTGCTTTTTTACTGAAATAGTTTAGGCTGCCTTGCCAGGAGGAGCCCTGTTTTTCAGTTTTGTGCAAAGAGTGCCATTTGCATCAAGAGAAACGATTGCCTTGGCTAAGAACTACCTCTGTGATATGAATCAGTGGAGCAGGGCTTTATAACTTTGTTTATATCAGGCACATGGTGTGATTGGAAAATGGAACTAGACTCTACTTGCCTAAGACTTCTTATCATCAAGGAGGTTAAATTAAATATGTGGGCAACAGAAAGCATGTTTGCAGGTTCTTCCAGCTGACTTCAGTCTGCCCATGCTTTGTTTCCCTTATCTCTAAAATGGGGGAAAAATAGATTTTTGTGCTGTTTCAAAGGAGTGGGAGCAATGGCTCTGAATTTGTGAGTTATGTGGAGATGCTTTGGTGACTGGAGGTTGAAAGTACAAAGTTCTGCAGAGTTTGTTTGTTGTTCCCTTCTTGCGCAGGGAAGTGGCTGGAGAAGGTGTCCAGGCTAGGGTCTGCTTCACTGTTCATTTCTCTACTTTTGAGCTATCTTTGAGAGCTTTCCCCCCCACTCTCTGTTCATTCTCTGACTCTAAAATATGTCTAGGCAGGTGATTTTTGCACTCTGTGTGGTCTGTATGCTTCACCTGTGCTTGAACATCTTTTGTTATGAATTCTATTTCATTCAGCGTAAATCCACCCCTAATTCCCCTTGTGTCAGTGGTGGCTTTCCACTGCCTTAAGGATGTGTGTGAGCTTCCCTGACAGCTTGCAGTGCAAAACAAAAAAGACAGCAGTGATAATCCTCAGAAAGGGATGAAAAAGGGCGAGAAGGGAACAAAGGGTTCCTGTGTGTCTCCTGTCACTCTGCAAAATGGTGCCATGGGGAGATGGAAGCAGCTGAAGCACTTCCATGGAACAGAGCCAGATCTTGAACTGAGCACGAGGATTTTTGCATGGGGGGAGTGTGATTGTAAGGAGAAAAAGATGGAATCTGAAGGCATGCCATAGACATTATAACCTGGATACAGAGCACCAAAGAGAGAAAAAATATTAACCTGCATCGGTGTTCTAGTCTGTGCTGTAAGGAGAATTCATTGCTCCCCTGGACCTGGAAGGAGTTCTTAGCACCCCCAGTTGAGCTGAATTGGTCTCTAATAATATTTTTATTGATCAGAGATTTCCTTGATAGTGAGCATTAACACCTTCCAGTAATAGCAAAAAATCTTTGGTATTTTTCAGAATTAACCAGAGGATGCACCTTGTCTATTATTATGGATGTATGGATTGGCTACCCAGCTAATTTGCTTTAGGTTTTTTTTTTTTTAAGATTGTTTAGGTCAGCTTGTAAGTGCATATTGTTAATTTTAGAAAATGAACAGGTAGCTCAATATTTTTTCCTTTATTTGGTTGCAAAACAAACAGGGCTTTTTGTTTATTTTCTCTTTTCTCTTTCTTTTCCTGTTCTTCTTAACAGAAAAGCCCTGGGGACCCAGGGAACAAATAAATTATATTTTTTCTAGTACTGCATAGTTTTATTATATTTATAATTTGTTAGTCATTCTGTTTCTTATCAGAAGTAGCTGTTTTTTCAGGATTACACAAAATCTATTGGGGATAGAGAAATGAGATATTTACAGAAGCAGACATCTTTCTTCAGTTTCTTTACTGGATTAAAGAAGAAAAAGGGTTGAATGAAGAGGAAAATGAAAAGAAATGTTTATTTTTTCTTGAGATAATATGTTAACACTATTTGGTTATGTGTATTTATCTCCAATCTTTATGACTCAAAAGATTTGAATATAATAAAACTCTGGTACACCAAAACCAAGAGGTAATAAAAACCCCCATTGTTCTAATTCAATGTATTTGACAAATTACCTCAAAAACAAAAAATTGCTTCTTTTATTGTTTTTTTTCTCAATGCAGCAAGAGCCCATAACCTTTATCAGATTACAATTCCTTAGCATTGCATTCTTTGTTTGTGATTAAAATCGTCTGTGTATCACTTGGTTTTTAGGCTCAGAATACAATCCAACCTGATTTCTGTTACACCAGGGCTAAACAGGGACAAAGGCTTTATTTTTCAAGACTTTCTAACTGAATTCAAATGAGGCTTCACCTGGTGTCCTGCCCATTTCTGGGCTGCACTTAAGTAATTTTACTGCTTTGGCGTAGGTTGTTCTGCAATATTTTAATTGGAAAATATCACTGAAAACATTAGTCCCCTCATAGTTAGGAAGAGTTTATTCACTCCCTAACAGATAATTCCTCTAGGTTAAGTTTAAAGAAATTAACATGGGCAGATGAAAAGAAAAAAAATTCCACAACATTTATTAAAACTCTTTTTAGTGATATTTTTATATGAAATCTCCATTATGTGCAAAGAATCTGCTTCAACTTTGTCCTCGCCCTCCGTTTTTTGTTTGACTAAAAAAAAACCCAAACCAACAAACAAAAAAGAAGTTAATTTTTAAAAATGACACTCAAGCTTACAAATTATTTTTTAAATTGTTCCATTTTAAAAAATTGTTCAATTAAAAAACACTTGGGATAGAAAGGGACACACATTAGGAGTAATAAAAAACTGCATGACTTAAATAGAACTGTGATCATGGCACCAGTGTAGAAAATGCAGTTATCACTGAAAAGGCTGAAATTTGATGACTGCAGTTTGCACACAGAGAATTAAAAAAGAGCTGGCAAGATTTCAGTACCCCAGATAGGCTTGTGCATCCTGACATGGGTTTGCAACAAAGTTTGGCCTATTTGAAATCTGATATATCAGATGCCTCAGTGAATTAAGAAAACAGGTTTCTAATCTAAATAGAAATGTAAGAGCATCTAAAAATGTCCCTATTGAATGAACTGTTGAACTGAAAAACCAGATTAAGTCAATCAGCAGATTAGCTTTTTAATTAAAGCGCTTTCCTTAGTGGTTTCACATGTATGTTGCTAATTTGTCCAGTTTTGATGTGTTTCTCCTGTGTGCTGGCTATTAGGCTGCACAAATTGAAAGACTTTTCTGCCTATGCAGGGAAGTGGTCAAAACACATCTTTTGACTAGTCCACTCTCTATGGATGTTCAAAGTAGCTATTCATACCAAGGTAATTGGCAGAATCCTATTTCTGCACAGCCCTTAGATTTGTGCATGGCATATCAATAAAAAGTAACTGGAGAAAAAAATAATTCAAAATAACCACTTTAAACCAGGTTGAATAAAGTATCAGTTGCCTAAAATAGACATCTTCCTAGTGTGACCTGGGAAAAAACCATAATAATAATAATAATGAAAACCTCTGAAAATAGCTCTTATCTGAGCTGTTTAGACACAGGCAGCACTCATGACATTGCTCACTAAGGATTTTGTGTGGCTGCAGTCACTTCACATCTTAATATAGTAGTCCTTGATCCTCTGTTTCTCCTAAAGTGTGTGCCAGTCTACCTTGCAGTGCACTTGCTAGAGAGGAGGAAAGAAAAAGATAAGCCAGGCACACCAGTGGATGCTTCCCATCTTTCTGGTATGGTTATAGCTCAACCTGTGACTCCAGAAGAAAGAGGATGAGAAAGGCAGTGTAGATGAGGAGTACTGCAATGTACAATCATTTGACTTCATGTTTTTGTTCCCTGGGGTTACCAAACCTCTCTTGAAGAGTGAGGTTTGAAGAAAATTGAAAGAACTATAATTTCTTTGTCCTACCCTGTTGCCTGTTGGATGACTTCTTAGTTTGGTGAAGTTCCTGAAAGCTAAAAGTCACTTAGAGAGACAATTTCTGTCAAGGACATGCTTAATCAGCTGCACTCAGGTAGGAGGTAAGAGCAGCTCTCTCTTGGGCTTTGTAGTAAGTCTTGGTGTAGATAAGCAACATGGTGCACTGGCAGCTTAAAAGTGTCTCTTGTGTTTGAAGCAAACTCCATGGGCTCTAAGCTGTGTTCAGAGTTACTTTTGATAAATGCATATCTTAAATTTTCTCAGCCAGAGGAAAGTTTTTAAAACTGGTAGACCACCTTCCCCAAGCCAGTGAAAGTTTTGTGTCATTTGCCTCTTCTATTTCCTTTTTTTTCCACATCCAAGGTAAAAGAATAAAGCCTATTATACTTCAGGAAATGTGTTTTGATTCCTTTTATGTTGTCTACTTTAAATATGATGTTCTATGACAGTATTATTGTAAATCTGAGAGTGATTCTCTTCCCTTTGAAGCTCAGACCTATTCTTCATTTTAATGTGCCTACCAGCTTCACGTGGCCTGCTCTGCAAGGTTCCTGTGAAGATGCAGTGCATCTGCTTTTGTGAACTCTGTCATCCTCTTCTCAAATGTAGAGCTGAATACTTCCTGTTCTTGGACTCTTTAGAGTTCAGTTCACAAATTCGTGCTATTTTTTCTTTTTATCTTTTTGGTTTTTTCTTTTATTTTTTACTTTTTTTTCTATGCTATGGGTGTCTAGAATTCCATAGTTACAACAAGTGTTAGAGAGTAAGTTTCACATGCAGATACTGGCCTTTTCAGAGGTAAGTGGTTCAATTGCCAGTGTAAAAATAGACACTTCCTCATGCCTTTGTGCCGTTTATTATTCTATATTAGCATCTGTGAAGTGCCGTTTAATGCTCTTCAGCGTTGTGCTGTGCGGCTCAGGAGCAGGTTAGCCAGCTCAGGCTGACAGACCTGGCTGTCCTTTCAGCTGAGAAGCCAAGGCTCGGTGCAATACCCCTGAAAGAAGCAATCAGTGGATTTACAGAACAACACAGAGCACTGACTTTTACTGCCCGTCCCCAAAACATAATATTAAATTATGTGTTAAAAAGGAGATTAGGGGCATGCTCTTTGGAAGGATCCAGCTTGTGTCCCGTCTGAATTAGCATATAGATGAGCTGGAGTCTCAGATGAAGCACAGCCTAGATGAGTTTTCTAGCACTTTGCTGCTTTGCACATTATCTCTGTCAAAATAGAGCTTTGTGAGCACACACACACGTTTTTGGAGATGTTGCATAGGCAGCAAGGAAAGCAGCAGCCACAAGGGACAGCATCCACCTCTGTTTCCATGCCTTATCAAAACAGAGCTGGTACACCTGTATGCAGCCTGGCATCGTGCAAAATGCTTTCCCACCAAGACAAATCTGGAAGCCTAAGTTCCTGCTGTTGTCCCCTGGAACAGCATTTAACCATTCCTAGCGTAGAAACTGTTAAGTGGAAAATAATTCTGAAAACTTTGGTAGAATTGCAAGTGTCCTCACTCTTCTACATGTTCAGCTAGGACATTTTTCTGTGTACTAGTAACCTAGGGCTTGAATATGACCTGGAAAATATTGGCTAAACTCCTTCCAGTTAAACGTAAGTGAAACCTAAAGACTTATTTATCAAAACAGTAATGTTGTGTTTGTAGAACAAAAATAAATAGCATGTTTTGGAATTAGGCCTTGCATTACTGACAGAACATAGTCACGGGGTTTTTGGGTAAAACAACAGCAATTGTCCTTTGGAGAGCTTAAGCCTGAGCTTGGAAAAAGCTGGAAAAGACTGTAAATAATGGCATATGGCCCCTTTGATTTGTTGCAAGTTGATGCCAGTCTTGGTTGAGCATTTTGAGGAGTAAAGGAGAAATGTGTACACATCTGTGAATTTTTGACATAACTAACACCAGTGGGCAAAGGTGGCTCCTCAGTGCAAGTGGCATCCACAGAAAGAGCTACTCCCCTAATGAAGCATTTGTTCCCCAATTTGCTTTGTGCCTGGAAAGAACAGAACATTTTGGACTCCAGTGGGATGATCATTCAATGGAAATTGAATATAGGAAAGGGGTTTTTGCAGAAAGGCCTTCTCTTACCTGGCTGTTGCATGTTCTCTTGCAGGCCAGGTATAAGCAAAAATTCCTCCCCATGTGGAATATTGAAGCCTGGGTGATACCCAGAAAGGAGATATAAGAGAGGAGTAATTATTTTTCTGAGCACTGCTGGCAAGAAGAAAGCTTTTATTACTAGCTTCACATCATCACAATAAGAGTTTAAAAAGAATTATTAAGTCACTGATGGCAGTGTAATTAATTATTAATACAAGCAGCTTACAAAAATGAATGTTTACTTGTATTTGAAGCTCTCCTCTTCGAGAATGTGGGTAAATAAAAAAATATCTGTGTTGATTCAAGACTAAACCTGAGGGATCTGCTGAGGTGTTAGTGCAAACCACTAGGATTGTTTGCAAGAGTCTTACTGAAGTCAGAACTTAGACTGTGTTGGTAGAGGAAAATATATTTTATTGCAATTACTTTACTTTGTTTACACCAGGGAGGTAAATTTAACTTTGGAACCATCATTTGCATCCTTGCAATATATATTTTCAGGTAAAGAAAAACTAGTGCTTTCTGCCTTTCTCTTTTTACTTGTAAGTTGCAAACAAAAGAACAAGGAATGGAAAAAGCCAAGTGAATTTTGTTGGGGTTTTTTTTACATTTTTAAAAATTATTTATCACACCTTTCATCAAGGATTTAAAATGTGGCTGTGAAAGGATTAATGCCAATGAAGCTGCATTTTGCCACCACATATTTCTCCACAGAGAGTCCAGTTGACTCAAAAAAATGACTGTGCCTCATAACAGTTGTAGCAGCACAGCATTCAAAATATAATTAAAAGCCTATGACTTTTCTTATATCATACTGCAAGGCTTGTAAGGAGCAAAGTACCAGTGAGGTTCTCAAGAAAGACTTTTTGAGACTCCTTATTGCTGACCACATCTCAGCTGAGCAGGACTTGTCACCTTCCTGGCAGATACTTGAACATCTGCCCAAGAGATGTGGGGTACCTGTGTGGGAATTACCATCAGAGGGGGGTTGCCATTTGCTTGAGACACACATCAAATTCTCTAAATCACTGAGAATGCTGGTGGAATGAGAATAATGGAAATTCCTACTCTGTGTTTTGTTTTTTTTGAAATGGTTTGTTGAGTCTGTGATCCTTGAAGGTATTTGAGTGGCTAACAAGTAAGTCAGAGCAATATATTTCACTCACTTTGATACAGTGAGGTGCAAGTAGAAGTAGAATGAAGGTGAGAAAACAGGTGTTACCCATACAAATGTGGACAAGGAGCAAACCTGTCTTTTATGTCTCTCTAAAAACATAAAATCTTGAAAGGATTTGAGTTATTTTCAGCTGTCTTTTTTTTTACATGAAGCACATAGATGAATTCTGTGTATGTAGAAAATATGTCTCAGATCAGGTAAATGCTCTTAAAAATATTGGGTGGTGTGAGGACAGAAATAGGAGAAATTAGCAGAAATTTGTTTAAATTTACTGAGGGTGGGTTAGTGAGGTGCTGCTCTCATCAGTGCCCAGACACCCACTGCACTGACATGTTTTCTCTAAATTTTATCAGGGAGCTTTTTGTGCACTTTTCCACATATAGTTTGCCCTGTAGGTATGAGAAGGTGTTTGTTGTTCCACAAGAAACAATAGCAACCAGAAGTGGAAATTACTGCCAGCTCATCAGATGCAATTGAATAATAATGAAAGCTAATGCAAGACAGCATTCAAGGTTATTTTTAAATCTTTGTAAAGGTCAATGTATTCAATGGTATTCAATTCCAACTGCTGAAGGAGCTGCTGTGCTTAAATAGGATGCCCTTGCTTAGGAAATAAAAGATCCTCACTAGGACAGGTAAACAGGACAAAGCCCTATCTGTGTCTCCTTATCACATAATTTAGGGAAACAATTTCAGCAGTATTATTTTGATGATTAGTTTCAGTCTCCAGAACCTGTGTACTTTTTCCTCCATCTCAAGTTGCAAAGTTCATTACTAGATAAAGAGCAAGGTGCCTCCTTTGTGGACCTTTTCTGCCCTGGGTAGCTGAAGAAAGCAGAAACAATCTCGTGGCCCTGACTGGTGGAACCTCGGGAAGCTCTGGAGATGTCATTAGGCAATCCTTTGGCCACTGTAAAACATCACCATGTAAATGTTGTAATGTTTATTGTCTTCTGGAGTCATGACTTCTGCCCTCCTCTTGTTATTGTGCTTACAGCAGGGGAAAGAGACCCCAGCACTCAGAACTGGAGAACTAAGGAATAAAAGGAGGGGAAAAACAGGGAAACCAAAACACCACAGTGGTTGGTGGTATTGATTTTAGCTAGCTAAAGGTGTCTGCAACACCCCCTCTATGGTGCTAATTGTTGAAGAATATTGAAAGTTTGCTTCACAATATGACATCAAAAATGCTGCCAGGGCATTTTAGAGAGAGGAACTGGAGCCTTGTGCAAATGCAGAGTCCCTTCCCTGTGTGCAGGAGGCCAGGGGCTCTCAGCATCTCTGTCGATGGCAGGAACTGCAGTACAGTAAAGAAAATGAGATACTTGGTGATCATACAGCCAGAAACCAGAGAGGGAGAGGAAGGCACAGGGGTATAGATATAGGAATCCATAGGTTTGAATTTTAGAAATATTTATTCCCAAGTGGTTTTTATTTTTTTAATTAAGGTAATATTGGAGCCATGATGCCTATGACTTATGAGATAGAAGAATTATCCTGAAGGGAATATCAAACTTTTCTTCTGTTCAGATGTTCATATTCTCTGTCAATACATGTTGGGCTACTCATGCAGCATTTCATGTTGTTTACCTGTAGCTCCATTTGTTAAAGGCCAAGAAAAATCATGGCAAAGGTAACTTAAAAATGTTAAACTCAAACCAGATAATTCACAAGTATTTTAAGTTTAACAAAGCTCCTTTTGTATAGGAAAAATGTTTTTACACAAAGATTTAATATGTCTTTGTAATGTAGCACAGGCAAAGAAATGTAATAAATCATTCCTAGAGGCATAAATATTGCATAAATATTTACCAGACTCCTTTTTTCCAATGATAGATAGGTGCTGAAATTCTTTTGAAGTTGTGGACCTTAAGAGCATCTAAGAAGGTCTATTCATACAGATGCTGCTCTCTAACATTCAAATAAACCATCTGGATAAAGGTTAAGGGCAGGGGGACACAGTTCAAGGACAGGTAGCAGCTGGATGGCGATGGCATATCAGGACTGCCATTTTTTTCCCAGCCCTATCAGGGGAATTGTTCAGAGTTCAGACTGAAGGAAAAGAGGAACTAAAGGAAGAGAGTTCAGAAGCAATCAGCAGAAACAAAAAGAAGCACAGAGGAGATCACTCAGGATAGAGTTTTACTTCAGTGATGTCTGCTAAAGTGTGCATTGGACTGTGCTGTGCTTTCCTTTAATTGTGTGGGTGTGGCAAAGAAAGCCTTTTTTTTCTTGTTTTTTAAAATTTACTGCTGACAACTATTAAAACTTCAGATTAATGTGGAGGTGTGCATTTAGCAATGCACAGATACCAGAGCTGCATTTGCTTTAGGAGACTTAGGGTCATATTGATGGCTGTCTCTGGGAGCTAATGCTGGAAGGGATGCTGAGTGTGCCACCTTCTGCCACAGAGAGCTGAAGTGGAG
Organism: Irena cyanogastra; assembly: GCA_013397155.1. NCBI lineage: Eukaryota > Metazoa > Chordata > Aves > Passeriformes > Irenidae > Irena > Irena cyanogastra. The sequence continues at coordinate 1,673,883 of VWZV01003266.1, forward strand.
AAGTGTTTGAAAGCTGATGTGGTTTCATTGGTTGCAACGATATTATTATCACCAATTAACTCAGGTCCAAAGAGAATTTGTACAGCATTTTCTATGTATTCCTCTGCAGGTTTCTTCCCATATCAAGTACAGCAGTTTGAGAGAACATCATCATGTCCTTAGAACTTACCAGTAAAGAGAAAATGTTTACAACTTGTCTCTGAACAGCACTGCATGGATGATGGAACACTTCTCAAAGAATATCTGTGAAGGAAATAAACCCATTAATTGAACAGAATTACTGCACACCAAAGCTACACGTTTGAGAGGTCTCTACAGTATTCAAATAACTATTGAACCATTTGGCACATCCCTAATAAAAACCTTTATCCATTAGCCCCATTGGTGCATGCTTAGGCAAATTAACTCTTTTATATGTAGATCTAAAGAAAATGGTGTGTTATAATTAAATGATTCTTTTGGGGGCAGTAAACCTCTCTTCAAACAGCTTGAATATTAGTGCAGTCGTTTTTCTTTCAGCCCTACTAATCACAGCAAATTTAGCTTGCACAGCCAGAGTCAGGGTGCATGTTACAGGACATTCTGGCAGTGGTGATGAACAGATCCCATAAGAGCTGGTGTTTGCTTTATAAGAGGATTCTATCTGAAGTTAATGTAAATGTATCTGGATTCTTGCTGCTCATGAAACCCTGTGGCTGTTTATGGTGTCTGGTACTTGAGATATGTGTAGGTCAGAGCCCACCCCAGAGAAGCCCATTGTAGGACTGACTTTGGATTTGAATGGAAGATCTAGAGGACAAATGGCAGCTGGAGTCACTACATTTAAAAACAGAATCCCCCCTCCTCCAAGTCACTCAAGCTGTTCACCCCAGTTTCTAAATGGTTTGGAGACTATTTGGCTTAGGTGACATTTTGGACATTCCTTCTGGTGGGGAAAGGCACCAGATACTGAATCATAACGGAGCAAACCCATGGTTACCTTGATGAATATCTAGGCCAGTATTTCCTGACATGGCTACCAATGGCTGGGCTCTGATATTTTGTACTGTGCCTCATTTACTGAAGTGCTGAATACCTGTTTTTCTGAAAACTGGGCTCTGTGGACATAACCCGTTCTGACTTTTAGTTGTAAAGCTAAACACTCCACGTTTAAATGCTGTAATCTCCTGAGACAACACAAAGCTGCTTTCAAAAAATATAAGTGTATGTGTTAGTCTTTAGATTTTTGTCTAGGATATAGAAGGCAATTTTCAAATTTAGTCTAGGATTTCTACATATCTACTGGATATCTACTGGAATTAGCAGGATGAAAGATTTATTCCTGCCTCCTTTGCTGTTTTCTTTGTTTTCTACTGTCAGGCCTGTGGGTGTGCTCCTGCTGAGGGGGGCAGGTGATTGCTTTCAAACACTTCCAGTGCAGTTGGTTGGTGGCTGCATCTAGCAGAAGCCTCTGTTGTCAACTACATCATTTTATTGGCAATGAGGATCTATTTTTGGTTTGCATTCTCTGTCGTTTTTTGGGGTTTTTTTTTGAGGAAAAGGACTTACAGGTACTGCAAATTCTCTGGTTTGGCTTAAGGTCCAGCTCTGCCTGAGTTTTTATGTTCTTCTGAGGAATGGTGGGCTCCCACAGCAGCCACTGTCATTACCCAAATTTCACTTTCCCATGGGCTTTCTGAAGTACCTGCTGCCTTGGAGCATTCAGATATGTTTAAGATACTTCTATCTGATGCCTGAGGTCAATAAGTTTGGATGTTATCCAAGTAGAATCATTAAAATAGGACTTCTGATAGTATGGAATTATAAGGAGGATTAGCAGCAATATGTGATTCAAATGTTATGGACACAGCAGTTTTGAATTGCAATAAGCAAAGCAGATTTTATTTTATTTTTTTTCAGATTATGTGCTGCAGGATATAAAAAGGCAAGCAGTTTATCTCACAGGACCATGAGCTGCCCTCAGTTTGCATATGCAGCTTACATTGGTGGGAGTCCCAGTGTATTCTGAGGACTCAGTCCAAACCTGACAAATATCTTAAGGGGAAGTGTTCAAATATGAGCCATCCAATTTGTTTGCTGTTCTAAACTGAAAAGTAGCATGCTTAAAATGGCTAAATTCAGTATGCACGAGAATCTCTCAGGCCTCACCACCCTCACAGGGAAGAATTTCCACAAAATATCTGATCTAAAGCTGCCCTCTGTCAGTTTGAAGCCATTTCCCTTTGTCCTATCACTACATTTCCTCGTCAGAAGTTCCTCTCTGGCTCTCTTTGTGTATTGAAGGTGCTTAAAACTTCTCTCAGAGCCTTCTCCTCTCCAGGTGAACAAAACCAACTCTCCTAGCCTGTCTCCACAGCAGAGGTGTCCCAGCCTCAGAGCAGCTGGGGAGTACATGGTAGCGAATGTAATGTTTCTGTGTTTCTGTGTTCATTTCCATTTTCCCATAGAATGTTTTCAGATTTTTGTTCCCACCTGAGAAGGATGATGTTGCCTTTGCTCCTCGTCAGACACTGATTAACACTGTGCACTGTGGTTTTTTTTCAGTCTGACTAGGCTTTCCAAAGGTGGCAAGAGGGACATAATTTCCAAGAAAGCATCGCTCCTTTCTCCTTCCAAGAAAACAAGGTGAGTCCTTTCTCACTAATTCCGCGAGACGAGAATTCATCCGTCACAAATTTGGAGAAGTTTAGAAATGTCAGCAACATTATTATTATTCCATAATTGTTTGTTTCAGTACTCTGTGTTTGTGGGGGTCAGCAGTTCACTCCCAGGGAAGTGCAGCTTGGCTCCAGCTGTAATTCAGAGCAGTTTCCTCAGCTCTCAGCGTCGGGGCTGTTTAACCTTGAGGCTGCTCCTGCTGCATCGGTGCTGATGCCTCATGTGCAAATGTGCTGCTTTGTAATGCAGGGCTCACACCTCCAGTGTCCTACCTTGCAGACTGCATTAAGCTTTCTAGAAGGTGAAGCATTATTTTACACCTCTCTCCTGGGATGTATCGGGAGCCTACTGAATTCTGTAAAGTCTTGGTATTTAGTTTGCTTACCGCTCTCCAGCTATTATCAGGTACCAAAGGAAATACATAATGTAGCACACAAAAAAGAAATGATGTTTCAGCATTATGTAAAAATGGCTGCTGTTCCACTTATTTGAGATGTTCTTTGAATGCCAGAAAAGGTCTTTTGGCATCTTAAGCAGGTCTTATTCATTTCCACATCCAGAAATGTTTCCTGGTAGTGGGTGCACCAGATGCTGTCAGGAATCACAGGTGCCAAATTCTAGAATCACAAGGCTAGAAACATTTGGGATATTCAGAAGCAGAAAATAATTTTTTTTTTCCTTTTCTCGTCTCACCAAAGAAATAGTGGCCAAATTCTCACGGAAGTTCATGTCTCAGGCTCAGGCAGTGGCCAGGTTTTATCACTTCACATTTATCCAGCTGATGACAATGAGCCACAGCAGTTTTAATGTTCTTAGAGTGACTTGCTATTCTATCTGAAAGGCAAGAAGCAGCTCTTGTTAATCTGGCTGGAAATTTTCTGAAGGCTTTTGCCTCTATTCAAAGAGAAGATTCATTGAAACTGAAGCATGTGGAAAGCCACTCAACCTTTGACAAATTTCTCATGTAGGTAGGTTTTAGGGTCCTTGAAGCCATTACATTCCCTGCCATGTACTCCCCAGCTCTCTGGTTTCCAAGTCCCATTGATGCTTGCTGGGGGAGTAATTGTTGCACTGGTGGGGAAAGAGGGACTGAGCTCTCTAAAAAATCTTTTCTGCAGTTCCTAAAAGTAAAAAGTGGTTCATAATCTGCCTTCACCTTGACACCCCCAAAATTTTTCAATACATTTATTCTAAATATGAAATTTTCCATATGGTGGGGTTATTTTGGCTCAACTTTAACTATCTGCACTAATTACAAAGCTACTTTGTTGACTTCTTATAGACTTTTTACTTACAAGCATTTTTCAGGGTAGTTAAACTGTTTAAGTAATTCAGCTGATCCTGTACATAGTCTTATTTACAATGTGATTAGGACCACTGCAAGAAGAGTGCAAGCAATTTGTGATTCAATCCTGGTGAAGAATGCTTTCAGTTTCAGGTTGGGCTTTTTGTGCTTTTAATCCTTCCACACCTCCCTCTCTAAGAATGATGGTAAAGGAATACACAACATGTTTAAGATTATCTTAAGGAGAGAATTTGGGGAGCATAATTGCTTTATATTTGCATGGGCTGCAAGTGAAATATTTTATTTCTCTACACTAAGCAGTGTCACCTTGTCTTTCAACAGGTACTTGGGATTCCTGGGTTCCTCTTCTGACTCAGACATTGATTCACTGTCTGGCCTTAGGTAATCTATTATCACACTTTGAATTTATGTGCCTGTAGCTACATTGAGATACTAAAATAAGTGACTTAAGGACTGTCAAAAAGCAAGTAATTTATGGAGTTATGTAACAATAGAACACAACCCCAGTTCTGCAGAAGTTAGGAATATTTAATTTTATACTGATTAGTGCTGTTCACTTAAACATTTGCATAACAGTTCATAGGTAGGGGGACTGGGTATCTAATTTAAAGCATCAGATTTTGAATGTTATGTCACTTTGCCTTCATGTGAAATATTTCCTTTTAAGCCATGTCTCTGATTCCACAATTCTTTTTTTTCCATATTAGCCCAATAACCAGCAATTACAATGTGTGTTGAGTGTGTGTGAGTAGAGAAAAGCTGATTACTTTATGGAATGATGCTATGACAGCTGTTTGTAAGAAAAAGGAAACAATGGCTTATGAAAGATTCTTCAATGAAAAATGCACAAATATTTAGGTTGCACTTGCTTCTCTTTAATGAATACCCTTCTGGGAAAAAAGGACACCTGCATTAAGTATCCTTCCCCACAGATCCCATGCTTGGACACTAACAAAAAACAATTGGTAAGATGTCAAAAATTCTCCTGCTAAGAGAAAAACCCAGTGCATACATTTCTGGCATTTCCATAGCAGGGAAGAAGAATTAGGATATGTATATATTTATATCCATATAGCTGACTTGCAAGTGACTTCAGTTTTATCCTGAAGGTAAATAAGTGCTGTAGACCAAAGGTGCTGGTGTAGACAGGCAGGATAAGTTTCTGAAGCAAGTCTTCTGGGATGGAAATAATGATGATTCCTGTGTGAACAGCTTCCACCACTCACCTATTATGTACCCATCAGGGTACAAGCACCTTGGACTGCAAATTACATATATCCCCTCCTGCAGATGACATCCCCTCTGCCCCCTTGGTTCATTTTCAAGAATAGCTCAGAGTTTTCCCAGCTTCAGTAAAAAAATAATTTATACCTTAAATGGATTAGAATTTTTTTTTCTTAAAAAATACATGGCTAGATTTATTACTATGTTTTGTGAAATAGGTTAAATGCAGTTTCCTGGTTTCCTGCATATCTATAATGTTGACCCTTTCTTTTAAATTGCTTATGATGTTTAATAACCAAATCAAGACCTACTTCAACTCTAATTAAAGCTCAGTGGAAATGCAGAAGGGTAATGGACACAGGACAGGCAATCATCTGAAAATTAAAAGAGTGATGTTTTGCAGAAAATGTTTGTGACAGATTTTTATTTCCAGAAGGCATACACAAGTCTTTCTACTGCATCAGTTACCAAGAATTTTAATAGTTAGGTGCAGTATAATTAACAATTAAATGAAGAAAGTTGTATTTTTGTTCCTTGGTAAGGGGTTTCAATATTTTTTTACCATAAGAAAGAGTTGTGTCTTTATTTTAAATTACTCTAGTAGAGCTTATTTACATTCATGAGCATGAGTAAATTTTACAACCCTCAATATTACATTTTTGCTGGTTTGTATGGTCTTAATTGCAGCTCCTATCATAGAAATCCTCTTAGGTTGGATTCAAACTTATGTTATGTCTTTGTGCATTTGGCCAGGCCAGCCTGGCTGGAATCCACCTGGCTTCATATGGCTTGTGCCATTCCCAAAGCTGGGTGTCAGGCCCCTGTAGATTGACATAATGTGCTTTTTTGGCAGTTCTAGATGGTTCTGAATCCTGGGCTTACTGCTTCTTGTGCCCTTGGATTATTACCCATACATCTTTCTCTTTATTTCCTTCTTTTCTTTCCCTCTCCCTCTTTTTTTACTCCTTTCCTCCTAACTTTTTCACTGACTGTATGATTACAGTAAAAACATGGTGAAACGCAGTGGGATGGATTTGCTGCTGGTGTGGTCTCAAAAAGTTCTGTTATTTGTGAATTTGGCTTATGCAGAAACAAAGAAAAAAGAAAAAAACCCAACTGACTTATTGCCAATATGTTACATGTAGAGTCTTTTCTGGTGTATTTAAATGATAGGAAGATGCATGTAAGATTTCAGATGCAATTTGGTTTCCAAGGATCCTGCCCAGTTAGGAGGTTTTCCAACAAATTAGGCCAAATTCTCTCTGTGCTGCTGGAGATTTTAGGTGTTAGTGGGTTGGTTTGTTTTTTGTTTTTTTGTTTTTTTGTTTTTTTTTTTGTTGGTTTGGTGGTGGTTTTTAAAATCAGATGTGCTCTTCTCAATTTCTCAATTTCAGGCTGCATGAAGTATATAATGCAGTGAATGACAGGAATAGTTTTGCAAGGAATTTGTGTGACTATACATAAAACAAGAATCTTCTAGTACTCCCTACTCATCAGTATGGTTTCAAAGAAAATGGTTATATTTTATTGGAGAGTGGGACAAATAATGACAAAATCCACACATTTGTTGAGGATGTAAAGGAGGATATTCTTGGGGAAAGAAACATCCACATATTTCTCAGCTCTTAAACCTTACATGATTAACAAGAAAAAAAGATTTGTTAATTAATAAAATAAAATTTGTAAGTTCAAGTTAACGCAAAGCTCATTCTTGAAATAATTTGATGAGTCTTATTTAACCCAGTTTTAGTAACTGCATTTCTTGTCAAACCAGTCAAGGAAGATCTGACAGCTATTAATAATGTGAAAGTTGTGTTAAAATAAACAGGAGGAATTAATGTGAAGTGCATATGCAATTCTGATTGACTTCCTTTTGCTGAAGTTTGTTCACCAGGAATTTTGCTATAATTCAGGACTGATGTTTCCAATTTGTCTTATGTTGCAAAAGAGTTGTATTCAGCAGATGGGAGGGCTCTGATGAATGCAGCACTTAGTTTCCCTGCTATCCAATAACACTGGAATGACACTGTGTGAATCTGGGAGCTCTGGTAAGCTGTGAGAAGTCAGGAGAAATTGTAATACAGTAATTGACTTCAATAGGATGGAGACTTCCTCTAACAATTCCACGGGGCTTTCAGCATTTCTGCAGTCTATTTTAAGGCATGTGCACGCTGGTGGAAGTAGTGCTTCTAATCAAAATCAGCTATATTTTATTCAGACCTTGGAGACCGAGTAGGTAGAGCTAATTGGCTTATAACTGACCTGCTTAAAGGATGTCAAAATTGGCTGTTGGCTGTTCCTTTATAACATTAGTTTGATTGACTAAAAGTCTGGCAGCAAGATATGAAATATTATGAATCCAATTCATTAAAATTGTCCCCATTTTAGATCATTACATATTTTCAGAACAAATGGAACACACTTGCAGTATAAAAGAAATATGGATCTGTAAATTACTAACGCGTCAGCCACCTCCTTCTCCTTCTGTTCCCCTCCCCAGAATAAAAAACTCCAGTTGATCACGTGAAAATAAGGGGAGAGCAGTGAGGAGTAAACTTTTCTCATGGTACTATGCAAAAGAAGTGTCTTTTAAAAAAAATAAAGAGGAATATTCTAGGCTTGGTTTGCTTCCAAGTTATTTGGTTGCCTGTCATGCAAGGACTCAGCTCAAGAGCAGTGTGCATGCAGAGTTACCATCACATCAGAATTCTGCCTCCCTCTCACTGGGGAAGATTTTGTTCCTTTGGATAATAGTTTTATTTCACCTTTTTAAAGTCACTGACTTTTATTCACAGCTGTTCTTGCTGAGGTGACTGATCTCACCCCAGTGTTGGTGGGATTCAGCCCAGGGTTGGGTTAGATGAAAGGTGCACGTGCTGTTTGCAGGCTGAAGGAACTGCACGTGGGAGGATGGGGAATTGGGAAGTTGCAGTGTCTTGCATGGACATGTTTTGTACATTTGCATATCATACCTGCTCTTAAACCCTGCTATCAGCATAAGGGCAGGACCTACAGGATTGTTTTAGTTACAAAGATTGGTGCTGAAACTTGGTGTTGGAGTGTTACCCCACCTGCTTGCCGAGTGTTGCTCCTCTGATGCGGGAGGAGGTGGGGTTCTGCTCATCATTTTCAGGTGGTGATTATGCTGGAAATCATCTCATGGAAGTTTGCTTTGGGCCACATTCCAGCTGCTGCATTTTCCAATGTCCTTGGCTTTCTCCTCTCCTCAAGTTCTTGGCTCCATCCTTTTCAAACAGGCTCGCTCAGCTCTGCTCAAAGGCAGCCCCAGCCCCCATTTGCTCCTGGTTGGTTTGGGCACTGCTGTTCTGTTACACCCTGTTTCATACACCCTTTTGTATGTGCACAGGTAATATCAATGCCTTTTACATGCACCAGTTCCCACCAAGGGTAATTTAAAGCACATCTAGCCATGGAGCTGTCTTGCAAGTTGTGCAGAGCAGGCTGTGATCTTTGTGAGGTGTTTCACACGTGCCTTCTGCCACAGAGCTCTGGCTACACACCTGCAGCCCCTCCAGCTGTGACAGAGACACTGCAGCAGGAGGGATGATCTGGTTTCCACTGGGAGAAACCTTCCATGGCATGGCCTGGGTGCCTTTACAGATCCTGAGCAGGGCACTGCCCATGCTGAGGTCTCCAGAGCCAAAGGCAGTGTGTGCTCCCCCTGCATCTCCCCCTGCTCAGGGAAGCTGCAGCCATGCTGGGCATGAGCAGGGCATGTGCTATTGTGGCTTTAGGGGATAAAGGTGCAGCAAACTGTCCTTCAGCCAGAGGCTTCTGTTATTTTCCTGCAGAATTATGGTACAGACAGAGCTAAAATTGCACTAGGGCACATCTGTATTTTGCCTAAATCTGCTACACACAACACGTATGAATTGTGGTGGTGCTATTCCATGTGAATGTGAGTTATGCATCTTATCCAAGCCTTTGGAGCTGTTCATTAATATAGATTGTTGTTTGTTCATTTTGGCAAGGCTCAGAAAATCCTACAGGGGCCAAAAGCACTGAAATCCTCATTACCTCTAACAGCAAATGATGCATTCATCATCTTTAAGCCGAAAAACACAGTCCCTTTTTCTTTCTTTACACACAAAACAGCTTTTTCAGGTTCTGAATTTGAGAACAGGAGGCTCAACATAATAAGAACCAGTCTTCTGAAAGAGGCAACGTGCTAGGGAGGATTTGCCTTTTATGCTTTTGCGTTTTTGTCTTTTGCTAATGTTACCTTGCAATTCCAAACATCACAAGTTTCAGGGATGTTGCTAGATGTTTATGCTCATCTCTGGGTTCCTTATCAAGTGCTTTTTAAGCTGGTGAATTGAGGATATTGTTCCTTCTTTGCAACATGCTTCTTGCACAGCAGTTACCCCTGGCACAAAGTAAAATCTCAGTCATGCTCCATTCCCATCCTTCACATTTCCAATCTCTGTTGGTACATAGAGAGCACAGGTAGAAGTCTGGCACTCACTGCAAGAGCTTTGAAAATATTATGAGGAAAGAATAACACAACTGAAATAATGATGTCTCTTCACATTACCTGTAGTAATGTCCCAAAGCTTGTTGCTTGTGCTCCGTTTTCAGAGTTGAAAGGTTTTCCTAATCGTTCTTTTCTACAGTGATTGGGTAAATTTTAAAACACAGCCACAGCAGCCAGCATGAAACAGTGCTTATTTTAAAGGAGGAATGATCTCCTGTTCTTCTTCACAGTACAGCTGAGCCTTGCTTTTCCCTTGACTTTGGCTTGGAGGTAAGCTTTGCAGCCAGGCTCTGGGGAACAAGGGGAGGCTTTGGAAGGTGGTGATGAGCCCGAGTTTCAGACTGCACATTCTGGTGCCTAAATTAGTTGTAATTATGAAAGCAATGTAGTTCACTAGAGCACCATATGATTGTAAGGATATTCTCAGTTCTGTCTAGTACATTCTTTAACAAAGCTGAACCACACTGCCTCCCTGTATTTCATCCAGCCTTTCCAGTGCTTTGTTTTCCTGCTGAAAATTTGGATTATTTTTGTCATCTAGTCCAGTAAATGCTCCCTTTTTTACATTGTTAGCAGTGGGACAGTGGTGGATAGATGACAGAAAGGGCAGTGACTTGCCTCCACTGTTCCTTCTGTCCATCTAAAGTACTGTCCTCCATGTCAAATTTATGTTGTTTTCCATGACTCACACAGACTGAGGACCAAAAATCAGATAAATTCATCTGTTTGAATTTTATGCTTCCTTGAACCATTCTTACTGATTTGAGGCCTTGATATGAATCATTATTTCACAGTATTTCTCTTGTCTAATCCCTGTCTACTGCTTCCCCTTTCAAATTTTACTGCAAGCTTATTTAGGTTTTTGTTACTGCCTTTTTCCCAGCATTCTGTACATCCTACCTTAACTGGATTGTCCTCTTTTCATCTGTCTTACGTATTTATGGTTGGAATATGTCCTATGCTGCACGTTAAATCCTTTGGTGCTCCCAAGCCAGCCTTGGCTGTGTGAGTTTAATGAGGGTTGTGTGGTGGTTGGTGGTGTAAATCTGATTTTTCAAGTGTCTGCTCTTGGACTAGTTTATCATTTTCCTGATATGAGGGTGCCCCAAAGGCTGCTCCTGGAGCAGGGATTTCCTTCTCTGAAGCTCATCTGGTGAGGGCTGCAGCTGCTTCCCTGCAGCTCTGCATTTAGGTGACAAGTGGGACATCTGTGGTGGGAACCATTGCTGGGGAAAGGTTTATGTCTCCTGAGCATCTCCAGGGTGCAGGGAGAAACATGAATGAAACTAGAAGCATATTTTGGGGCTGTGAGTGGTCTATCCCTTTTACAGACAAAGAGAGGTTATGGACAGTGAGGATTGTGATCCTGACAGTTCCTGCACACTGCTTTCAGTGCAGGGTGTGAGCAGCACTGCTTTCCTACTCCTATGGGGTGATTGCCCCTCCTCAGGGAGCTGAGGTTCTTCTGCAGTCCTGGAAATTGTTCCTCCTTGCAAACTATGGAGGAAGATCAGAACTGAAATTTGAAATTTTATTAATCATCAGGTAATCAAACCTAAATTGGAAAATCCAAAAGTGTAGTCAGGCGTTGCAAGAATCTAATTGCACATCTTCTCACAGCACAGAATAAAATTCCCATAGGATAATTGAACCTTTTTTCTTTACCTGTATGTGTTCTTAAATTCAGCTAAACTGCCAACACATCAAAACAAGTCCTTTCAGGTATTCTACTTGAGTCCTTGACTGTCCCTTGCAAAACACACCACACTGCTGGGGCACAAATAATTGCCAATGTGCTCTGCGACTCCTTGTGCACATCTTCAAGGTAATTCAGGAGATTTCTGTGTGATAATGAGGTGCAGTACCTCAGCTTCAGCCAGCCCATTGTCAGAATGACACCTGTTAGTAACTGGTGGTCAGAGATGATGTGAGGCACTGTACAGCTTTCTTCTCACTGTTTCCATGTGTAACAAATATCTACAGCTCCCAGATTTACAGGGCAACTGCGATCAGATAATTTACAACAAGAAGTGCTGTCCTTTCAGCTGTGCTTTCCTTCAATGTCCTCTCAATATCATGAGAGGCTGTAGCTAGAGTAACACAGTATTTGTAAGCTTTGTTTATGCTTAGTTGTGATATGGGACACAGCATTGGTTTATCATGTACTAGGCAGCTTAGGTGTGAATGTGGAGCTGATAAAATATTGGACAAAAACACTGGTGCAATTTGGGTGATTCCAATGCAGATACTGAGCTAATGTGAAAATTAGCTGGGTGCTGTGTGCCTTTTTATGGTGTGCAAATGATGGAATGAGACTTCAGGCTTTTGGGGAGAAAACATTTTTATCTGAGATACCATTCATAGGTGTGCTACGATTGCATAAAGCGATTGTGGATCAGTGGGAACTCCTGGCTGTCATCAGTTTTAGTAAAAAGTGTGCAGAATGTCCCTGGAAAGTGCTGTGGAGTGGGAGTCCAGGGTCTGTGCCTCACCCTGCTTGGACCTGCACTGCCAGCACTCACAAAATGCTTCAGCTCACTGTGATCCAGGGTCACCCCTGCTCAGCAAAGACAAGAGCACCCACCATCCCTGGGAAGTGTTGTGGGACCTCTCGTGGTATCACAGGTTGTCAAATGGTCACTAACCATCTGATCTTTTAGACAATATTAAATTTCTATTTAATCTCAGTTTCATTGGTGTTTCAAAGCCTGTTTTCATTGTTTTTCAAACCATACTTTACACTGCTGTTCCTTTTTCATGTGTTTCCTTTATCCTCCTACCTGACAGGAGGGCTATGTGGGAGACAGTTTTATCTGGCACATGGTACTCTGTCTATTGAACTAAGCAACCAGGAGAGGAAATAAATAGGCATTTAAAGAGATTCTTGGGATTTTCTAAAGACAATATATTGGCCAGAGGTTAGTTTTGTGATTTCTGGTTTCATGCAGTATGTACTTTGGTCCTTCTGTGCCCACTCTCCCTTTCCTCTCAGTCTTCTGCATGCCTCTCCTAAAAGCAAAGTTATTTTCAGAGCTGTTATGACAGCACAAGCTGTCCTTTGTGAATACATGGTGCTAGTTATTCAGTCCCTACGTGAAGAATTTGGGCTTTTCCCCTCTGCTCTTCTGTGCTCTCATTTGGGTGAGATTTGGATACTAAGGTCTTGCTGCAGCCTATGAGATGATATTTTATTTGTTCAGGATTTCATTGTTTGGTTGTGTTTTCTCTTCCCTCTTGCTCTACTGAAAGTATTTTCTCAAAAAGTTGCCTTCACTTCAGTGAGCAGTTCTGGCACCTGGGAGTGGCACTGCCTCTCCCCTCACTGCTGATCCCAGACCCACTGGGGAAATGTCAGTGCTGAGTGGTTCATCTTTGTCAGGCTGAAAGGCTGCTTCACTTCTGTGCAGATTTCTTCCTGAGCAACCTGACCTCAGCTTACCTGGAGCTGTAATATGAACTTTTGTGAGTAAATGTGTATAACTTTTAATAAATCAAACCACTTGTAAGCCAAAAAATCCCTAGGGATTTACAGATTTTCTTTTTTTCTTTTTTTCTTTTTAATTTTTTTAAAGACAATTTGTTCTTTTTACGCTTTACTGAAGTTATCTGGAAAGTCTCAAGGTAATTACATTCATCAGAAGTGGGGACATGGAGAGGACACCTGTACTGCTTTTTCTGCTTTTCTTTTCAGGATGGTGACTTGTCTCTTTTCACATCAGTGAGCCAAACTCTACTTTAGACAAAATGAAACCCCAAGGTCAACTGAATGTGAATTTTTGGTGTCAAATGTCAGACACAGCACTGCAAAGGCTGATTTCTAGAATCCATATGGCATTATGAGAATATTTCACTGAAGTGCTCAGTCTGTGTGTTGTGGACACAGAGGTTTTGATAGAATCAAATGACAGATGCCCTCCTAAAATAATCTGGTGTGACAACCCACTCAGTGTGAGCCACTAGAATTTGATAAATTTTCCTTTTATCAACCAACATAATTTTTAATTGAGCTAGAAAAGAGGATTTTTCAAGGCATAAAATGATGAAGCATCCCTGTATGCTCAATTTAATAGTCAATTATCCACACAAAATACGTGTTCTTTACATCTAAACATAAAAGATGGATGTTTTTAAAATCTGAGTATTGTTCTGCCTTTGCATAAAGAACTCTTTAGGATCAAGAACCCCCCCCGCTTCTCACTTTTATTTTATATATGAAACTGCAGAAGAAATTTTCTTAATATTCCAATTTGTCGAAAAAATTTGTACAGACCACGTATGGAGCTATGGGAATAGCATCTGCATCTTGAGGTATAGAATGTTTCTTTGTGTTTCCATTTCTACGCCATGCTTACATTTCCATTTTCATCTCTCCATTTCACAGGCACTCCAGTAGCTTCAAGTATTTTGAAGAAAATAATGGTTATAAAATTTCTGGTGGAAAATTCTATTGCAATTATTGTTCCTTCACTGCTGAAGCCAAAATACCATTTCAGGGGGATTTGAAAGGAGTAGTATGTTATTGCACTGGCTAGATGTGGAACAGTGCTGTGGATAAATCCTCACTCTAGTGTTGGGCATGGCAGTCCTGGGTGCAATAATTTTCTCAGGAGAAGGTGGCAGAGATGAGAGCACCCACAAATCTCCTGTGCTGACACAACAGAGGCAAGAGCAGGCAGAGCTAGGGGACATCCTCTGGTTCCATTTGCCCTGCTCATCTTGGTGGCAGCAAGCTCTGATTTAAGGATCTGTCCCACTAATTTCAGGGTCAGGTTGAGATGGATGTGTGAAATTGCTACAATGCAGCATCTACAATAAGAATATTCAGCTTTTTTTATTATTATTATTATTCTGTTAACCATTTATTGAGAATTCATCTCATTTGATAATTACTATGAGTTGAATACACCAATAGGGATATTTTATTCCAATACAGGTGTTATCTCTGCTTTGCCTCACCTTTAAAATATCTATAATTGGATTTGGAAAGAGAGTCTTTCATTCTTAAACTTATTGAAAAAAAAGGCATTTTGCTGTACTTCATAGAACAGGTAAGACCAATTAAATTCTTCAAGATAATGGTGTGCTGAACTTGCACCTATTTTTGGAACACTAATAATACTCTGCAATGCTTCCTGTGAAAAATCAGAGACAGATAGAAGCATTAGTATGTGTTAATTAAATCTGAGTTAATATTTTTGGTCAGAGCTCTGCAGTACATACATAGATGTGTTTGCTGGCTAATATTTTATTGTATTTTTATCCTAGTTGTATTTTCCTATTAATTAAATAGCACATATTGATTTTTGTGCATATTAGAAAGGCTCAATTCAATCAGGTCAAAGTTCATTTCTGTCCAGGTTATCCAGGATCAAACTCTGCTTTACACAGAGCAGGAAAAATATGTAGTGGAAATAAAGACAGTCTCTTTTTCAGAAATGTTAAACTGAAAGTCTTGCTGGTTGTTTTTTCTGCACTTTTTCATGAAGTTTTGCTGGTTTGTTTGGGTTTTAAGTCAAATCTCTAAAACTCAGTTTTCTTCCCAAACTAAATATGCTGTTAGACTGGCCTTTTTTTATCTTAGACATTGCTGAAATTCTTCATCTTCATTTCTTTTTGTAAACTTAATTCGTGAGCAGGTTTCCTTTTGCAGCACTTGCACCAAGTAAGTCGACGAGGTTTTATATTTGTGCTCTTCATTTCCATTTTTATAAGGACATCATGGAAACCATAGTGTCAGCTAGGGAGCTGAGCATAGAGATGAGACTGTGAGCATGAAATATTCATGCTACATCTCCCCGAAAGACTCGCATTGAAGCAGAAGGGCTTGTTTTCTTTGCCTTTCCCTCATCCCCCATTATTTTACACTGAAAAATTGGCATCATCTCAAAAAAAAAAGTGGGTCAGGAAGATGCAGGACATGTGAGTCTTTCTGTTCTTCTGCAGGGCATCGCTTCCAGCAGATTTGGGAAGAGAAACTCCTGAAAATCTCTTTTCTGAGCCTCATGGCCCTGCCCTGTGTATCAGGAGGAGGCAGCTCAATGGTACATGTTGCCCTTCACCTGCTCATTTAGTCTTTTCTATTTTTTCAGACTGAAGTATTTTTTTTAATTTGTCTTGAAGTGATTTGTTGTTGTAAAAAATTACAGTTCTGTGTGCTTGTGATATTCAGCCATTTTGGTCTGAAATTCTCATGAAAATTTTAACTTTTTGCAAACTGTTCTGCCTAGGTAATATTGAATTTTTTTTTTTTTTTAGAGATAAATTTATTAACATTTAAAAAAGTAAATCAGTCTTGAACCCAAGAATATTCCATTTAGAAATTGTGATAATGGAAATATGTGTCTTTCTTCATTCTCCTGATATTTTTTAAAAGTCAGCATTCTGGGTGACTAAATTGTGAATGTGTGCTAGAAAATTTTTTTCACACTGGAAATGAATTAGTCAAAATTTTTTTACCAGGTTTATTTATTTCTGTATGGAATCTTGTGAGCGTATTCTGGAATTGTAACCCTAATGTGCTTATAACATATTTGAGACAATGAATGGAAGTATTTTGATTTATAACATATAAATTCATTCAGATTTCCATTATTTGAGAAAAATCTGACTGTTTTATAAGAATCCAAGTAATATGTTGCCTGAAAGGCCTCCAGACCTAGCTACTGTAGGCAGCTAAACTTTTTAAGCTATTCTTCCAAATTAGCAAACCAGATTTTCTTTTGCTGGTACTGTGCAGAACAAAAATAATGAATAGATATAATTATATTAATATACAAATATAATT